>OZ007597.1:281247679-281847679 GCA_963931845.1 Maratus michaelseni
CCATTTCAACAATGGACAATATTTAAAACGTGAAAATGTCACTATCCTTTAACAATGGAAAAAATTATGGTGACAAATTTTCCCACGCTTTCAATAATGAAGAAAATTCAACATAAGAAATTTTTCCCGCAACAATGAACAATTCTATTTTGAGTCGTCATTTTCCAATTGTTATTATGAAAAATTTATTTATAATTATATTAGAAGTTATCTATAATGACAACTTTCCCGCACTTCCAACAATGGAAAAAATTCCATTGACAAATATTGATGCCGTTTCAACAATGGACAACATTTAAAACGTGAAAATGTCACTATTCTTTAAAAAATGAAAAAATATAGTGACAAGTTTTCCCACACTTTCAACAATTAACAAATCTTAAAATAAGAAATTTTAACGGCAACAATGAAAAATTCGTCTTTAAGTCATCATTTTTCAATTGTTATTATGAAAAATTTATTTTTAATTATATTAGAAATTGTCTATAGTGAACACTTTCCCGCATTTTCAACAACGGAAAAAACTCCATTGACAAATATTGATACCGTTTCAATAATGGACAATATTTAAAACGTGAAAATGTCACTATCCTTTAACAATGGAAAAAACTATAGTGACAAAATTTCCCACTCTCTCAACAATGAAGAATTCTTAAAATATGAAATTTTTCTGTCAACAATGGAAAATTCGTCTTAAGTCATCATTTTTCAATTGTTATTAAGAAAAATTTATTTATAATTATATTAGAAGTTATCTATAATGACAACATTCCGGCACTTCCAACAATGGAAAAAATTCCATTGACAAATATTGATAGAGTTTCAACAATGGACTATATTTAAAACGTGAAAATGTCACTATCCTTTAACAATGGAAAAAACTATAGTGACAAATTTTCCAAATCTATCAACAATGAACAAATCTTAAAATAAGAAATTTTAACGACAACATTGAAAAATTCGTCTTTAATTCATCATTTTTCAATTGTTATTATGAAAAATTTATTTATAATTATATTAGAAGTTATCTATAATGACAACTTTCCGGCACTTCCAACAATGGAAAAAATTCCATTGACCAATTTTGATACCGTTTCAACAATGGACAATATTTAAAACGAGAAAATGTCACAATCCTTTAACAATGGAAAAAATTATAGTGACAAATTTTCCCACGCTTTCAGCAGTGAAGAAAACTTAAAGAAAGAAAATTTTCCCGCAACAATGAACAATTCTATTTTGAGACATCTGTTTTCAATTGTTATTATGAAAAATTTATTTATAATTATATTAGAAGTTATCTATAATGACAACTTTCTTCACTTCCAACAATGGAAAAAATTCCATTGACAGATATTGATACTGTTTCAACAATGGACAACATTTAACACGTGAAAATTTCACTATCTTTTAACAAAGGAAAAATTATAGTGACATATTTTCCCACACTTTCAACAATGAACAAATCTCAAAATAAGAAATTCTTCTGGCAACAATAAAAACTTCGTTTTAAGTCATCATTTTTCAATTGTTATTATGAAAATTTTATTTATAATTATATTAGAAGTTATCTATAATGACAACATTCCAGAACTTCCAACAATGGAAAAAATTCCATTGACAAATATTGATACCGTTTCAACAATGGACAACATTTAAAGCCTGAAAATTTCACTATCCTTTAACAAAGGAAAAATTATAGTGACAAATTTTCCCACACTTTCAACAATGAACAAATCTCAAAATAAGAAATTCTTCTGGCAACAGTAAAAACTTCGTCTTAAGTCATCATTTTTCAATTGTTATTATGAAAAATTTATTTATAATTATATTAGAAGTTATCTATAATGACAACATTCCGGAACTTCCAACAATGGAAAAAATTCCATTGACAAATATTGATACCGTTTCAACAATGGACAACATTTAAAGCCTGAAAATTTCACTATTCTTTAACAAAGGAAAAATTATAGTGACAAATTTTCCCACACTTTCAACAATGAACAAATCTCAAAATAAGAAATTTTTCTGGCAACAATGAAAAATTCGTCTTTAAGTCATCATTTTTCAACTGTTATTATTAAAAATGTATTTATAATTATATTAGAAGTTATCTATAATGTCAACTTTCTCGCACTTCCAACAATGGAAAAAATTCCATTGACAAATAATGATACCGTTTCAACAATTGACAATACTTAAAACGTGAAAATGTCCCTATCCTTTAACAATGGAAAAAATTATAGTGACAAATTTTCCCTCGCTTTCAACAATGAAGAAAACTTAAAATAAGAAAATTATCCCGCAACAATGTACAATTATATTTTGAGTCATCCCTTTTCAATTGTTTTTATGAAAAATTTATTTATAATTATATTAGAAGTTTTTTATAATGACAAATTTCCCACAATTCCAACAATGGAAAAAATTCCATTGACAAATATTGATGCCGTTTCAACAATGGACAACATTTAAAACATGAAAATGTCACTATTCTTTAAAAAATGAAAAAAATATAGTGACAAGTTTTCCCACACTTTCAACAATTAACAAATCTTAAAATAAGAAATTTTAACGGCAACAATGAAAAATTCGTCTTTAAGTCATCATTTTTCAATTGTTATTATGAAAAATTTATTTATAATTATATTAGAAATTGTCTATAATGAACACTTTCCCGCATTTTCAACAACGGAAAAAATTCCATTGACAAATATTGATACCGTTTCAACAATGGACAACATTTAAAACGTGAAAATGTCACTATTCTTTAAAAAATGAAAAAAATATAGTGACAAGTTTTCCCACAATTTCAACAATTAACAAATCTTAAAATAAGAAATTTTAACGTCAACAATGAAAAATTCGTCTTTAAGTCATCATTTTTCAATTGTTATTATGAAAAATTTATTTATAATTATATTAGAAATTGTCTATAATGAACACTTTCCCGCATTTTCAACAACGGAAAAAATTCCATTGACAAATATTGATACCGTTTCAACAATGGACAACATTTAAAACGTGAAAATGTCACTATTCTTTAAAAAATGAAAAAATTATAATTACAAAATTTCCCACTCTTTCAACAATGAAGAAATCTTAAAATATGAAATTTTTCTGGCAACAATGGAAAATTCGTCTTAAGTCATCATTTTTCAATTGTTATTAAGAAAAATTTATTTATAATTATATTAGAAGTTATCTATAATGACAACATTCCGGCACTTCCAACAATGGAAAAAATTCCATTGACAAATATTGATAGAGTTTCAACAGTTGACTATATTTAAAACGTGAAAATGTCACTATCCTTTAACAATGGAAAAAACTATAGTGACAAATTTTCCAAATTTTTCAACAATGAACAAATCTTAAAATAAGAAATTTTAACGACAACATTGACAAATTCGTCTTTAATTCATCATTTTTCAATTGTTATTATGAAAAATTTATTTATAATTATATTAGAACTTATCTATAATGATAACTTTCCGGCACTTCCAACAATGGAAAAAATTCCATTGACCAATTTTGATACCGTTTCAACAATGGACAGTATTTAAAACGAGAAAATGTCACTATCCTTTAACAATGGAAAAAATTATAGTGACAAATTTTCCCACGCTTTCAGCAGTGAAGAAAACTTAAAGAAAGAAAATTTTCCCGCAACAATGAACAGTTCTATTTTGAGACATCTGTTTTCAATTGTTATTATGAAAAATCTATTTATAATTATATTGGAAGTTATCTATAATGACAACTTTCTTCACTTCCAACAATGGAAAAAATTCCATTGACAAATATTGATACTGTTTCAACAATGGACAACAATTAACACGTGAAAATTTCACTATCCTTTAACAAAGGAAAAATTATAGTGACATATTTTCCCACACTTTCAAAAATAAACAAATCTCAAAATAAGAAATTTTTCTGGCAGCAATAAAAACTTCGTCTTAAGTCATCATTTTTCAATTGTTATTAAGAAAAATTTATTTATAATTATATTAGAAGTTATCTATAATGACAACATTCTGGCACTTCCAACAATGGAAAAAATTCCATTGACAAATATTGATAGAGTTTCAACAATTGACTATATTTAAAACGTGAAAATGTCACTATCCTTTAACAATGGAAAAAATTATAGTGACAAATTTTCCCACGCTTTCAACAATGAAGAAAACTCAAAATAAGAAATTTTTCCCGCAACAATGAACAATTATATTTTGAGTCATCTTTTTTCGATTGTTATTATGAAAAATTTATTTATAATTATATTAGAAATTATCTATAATGACAACTTTCCCTCACTTCCAACAATGGAAGAAATTCCATTGCAAATATTGATACCGTTTCAACAATGAACAAGATTTAAAACGTAAAAATGTCCCTATCCTTTAACAATGGAAAACATTATAGTGACAAATTTTCCCACGCTTTCAACAATGAAGAAATCTTAAATATGAAATTTTTCCAGCAACAACGGAAAATTCGTCATTATGTCGTCATTTTCCAATTGTTATTATGAAAAACTTATTTATAATTATATTAGAAGTCATCTATAATGACAACTTTCCCGCACTTCCAACAATGGAAAAAATTCCATTGACCAATTTTGATACCGTTTCAACAATGGACAATATTTGAAACGTGAAAATGTCACTATCCTTTAACAATGGAATAAAACTATAGTGACAAATTTTCCAAATCTTTCAACAATGAACAAATCTTAAAATAAGAAATTTTAACGACAACATTGAAAAATTCGTCTTTAATTCATCATTTTTCAATTGTTATTATGAAAAATGTATTTATAATTATATTAGAAGTCATGTATAATGACAACTTTCCCGCACTTCCAACAATGGAAACAATTCTATTGACAAATATTGATACCGTTTCAATAATGGTCAATATTTAAAACGTGAAAATTTCACTATTCTTTAACAAAGGAAAAATTATAGTGACATATTTTCCCACACTTTCAACAATGAACAAATCTCAAAATAAGAAATTTTTCTGGCTACAATAAAAACTTCGTCTTAAGTCATCATTTTTCAATTGTTATTATGAAAAATTTATTTATAATTATATTAGAAGTTATCTATAATGACAACATTCCGGAACTTCCAACAACGGAAAAAATTCCATTGACAAATATTGATACTGTTTCAACAATGGACAACATTTAAAGCCTGAAAATTTCACTATCCTTTAACAAAGGAAAAATTATAGTGACAAATTTTACCACACTTTCAACAATGAACAAATCTCAAAATAAGAAATTTTTCTGGCAACAATGAAAAATTCGTCTTTAAGTCATCATTTTTCAACTGTTATTATGAAAAATGTATTTATAATTATATTAGAAGTTATCTATAATGTCAACTTTTCCGCACTTCCAACAATGGAAAAAATTCCATTGACAAATAATGATACCGTTTCAACAATTGACAATACTTAAAACATGAAAATGTCCCTATCCTTTAAAAATGGAAAAAATTATAGTGACAAATTTTCCCTCGCTTTCAACAATGAAGAAAACTTAAAATAAGAAAATTATCCCGCCACAATGTACAATTATATTTTGAGTCATCCCTTTTCAATTGTTTTTATGAAAAATTTATTTATAATTATATTAGAAGTTATCTATAATGACAACATTCCGGCACTTCCAACAATGGAAAAAATTCCATTGACAAATATTGATAGAGTTTCAACAGTTGACTATATTTAAAACGTGAAAATGTCACTATCCTTTAACAATGGAAAAAACTATAGTGACAAATTTTCCAAATTTTTCAACAATGAACAAATCTTAAAATAAGAAATTTTAACGACAACATTGAAAAATTCGTCTTTAATTCATCATTTTTCAATTGTTATTATGAAAAATTTATTTATAATTATATTAGAACTTATCTATAATGATAACTTTCCGGCACTTCCAACAATGGAAAAAATTCCATTGACCAATTTTGATACCGTTTCAACAATGGACAGTATTTAAAACGAGAAAATGTCACTATCCTTTAACAATGGAAAAAATTATAGTGACAAATTTTCCCACGCTTTCAGCTGTGAAGAAAACTTAAAGAAATAAAATTTTCCCGCAACAATGAACAATTCTATTTTGAGACATCTGTTTTCAATTGTTATTATGAAAAATCTATTTATAATTATATTGGAAGTTATCTATAATGACAACTTTCTTCACTTCCAACAATGGAAAAAATTCCATTGACAAATATTGATACTGTTTCAACAATGGACAACAATTAACACGTGAAAATTTCACTATCCTTTAACAAAGGAAAAATTATAGTGACATATTTTCCCACACTTTCAACAATGAACAAATCTCAAAATAAGAAATTTTTCTGGCAACAATAAAAACTTCGTCTTAAGTCATCATTTTTCAATTGTTATTAAGAAAAATTTATTTATAATTATATTAGAAGTTATCTATAATGACAACATTCCGGCACTTCCAACAATGGAAAAAATTCCATTGACAAATATTGATAGAGTTTCAACAGTTGACTATATTTAAAACGTGAAAATGTCACTATCCTTTAACAATGGAAAAAATTATAGTGACAAATTTTCCCACGCTTTCATCAATGAAGAAAACTCAAAATAAGAAATTTTTCCCGCAACAATGAACAATTATATTTTGAGTCATCTTTTTTCGATTGTTATTATGAAAAATTTATTTATAATTATATTAGAAATTATCTATAATGACAACTTTCTGGCACTTCCAATAATGGAAAAAATTCCTTTGAACAATTTTGATACCATTTCAACAATGGACAATATTTAAAACGTGAAAATGTCACTATCCTTTAACAATGGAAAAAATTATGGTGACAAATTTTCCCACGCTTTCAATAATGAAGAAATTTCAACATAAGAAATTTTTCCCGCAACAATGAACAATTCTATTTTGAGTCGTCATTTTCCAATTGTTATTATGAAAAATTTATTTGTAATTATATTAGAAGTTATCTATAATGACAACTTTCCCGCACTTCCAACAATGGAAAAAATTCCATTGACAAATATTGATACTGTTTCAACAATGGACAACATTTAACACGTGAAAATTTCACAATCCTTTAACAAAGGAAAAATTATAGTGACATATTTTCCCACGCTTTCAACAATGAACAAATCTCAAAATAAGAAAATTTTTCTGGCAACAATAAAAACTTCGTCTTAAGTCATCATTTTTCAATTGTTATTATGAAAAATTTATTTATAATAATATTAGAAATTATCTATAATGACAACTTTCTGGCACTTCCAATAATGGAAAAAATTCCTTTGAACAATTTTGATACCATTTCAACAATGGACAATATTTAAAACGTGAAAATGTCACTATCCTTTAACAATGGAAAAAATTATGGTGACAAATTTTCCCTCGCTTTCAACAATGAAGAAAACTTAAAATAAGAAAATTATCCCGCCACAATGTACAATTATATTTTGAGTCATCCCTTTTCAATTGTTTTTATGAAAAATTTATTTATAATTATATCAGAAGTTTTTTATAATGACAAATTTCCCACACTTCCAACAATGGAAAAAATTCCATTGACAAATATTGATGCCGTTTCAACAATGGACAACATTTAAAACGTGAAAATGTCACTATTCTTTAAAAAATGAAAAAAATATAGTGACAAGTTTTCCTACACATTCAACAATGAACAAATCTCAAAATAAGAAATTTTTCTGGCAACAATGAACTCTTCGTCGTTAAGTCATCATTTTTCAATTGTTATTATGAAAAATTTATTTATAATTATATTAGAAATTGTCTATAATGAACACTTTCCCGCATTTTCAACAACGGAAAAAATTCCATTGACAAATATTGATACCGTTTCAATAATGGACAATATTTAAAACGTAAAAGTGTCCCTATCCTTTAACAATGGAAAACATTATAATGACAAAATTTCCCACTCTTTCAACAATGAAGAAAAAGAAAAATTTATTTATAATTATATTAGAAGTTATCTATAATGACAACTTTCCGGCACTTCCAACAATGGAAAAAATTCCATTGACCAATTTTGATACCGTTTCAACAATGGACAATATTTAAAACGAGAAAATGTCACTATCCTTTAACAATGGTAAAAATTATAGTGACAAATTTTCCCACGCTTTCAGCAGTGAAGAAAATTAAACATAAGAAATTTTTCCCGCAACAATGAACAATTCTATTTTGAGTCATCTTTTTTCAATTGTTATTATGAAAAATTTATTTATAATTATATTAGAAATTATCTATAATGACAACTTTCCCGCACTTCCAACAATGGAAAAATTCCATTGCAAATATTGATACCGTTTCAACAATGAAGAAGATTTAAAACGTAAAAATGTCCCTATCCTTTAACAATGGAAAACATTATAGTGACAAATTTTCCCACGCTTTCAACAATGAAGAAATCTTAAAATAAGAAATTTTAACGACAACATTGAAAAATTCGTCTTTAATTCATCATTTTTCAATTGTTATTATGAAAAATTTATTTATAATTATATTAGAAGTTATCTATAATGACAACTTTCCGGAACTTCCAACAATGGAAAAAATTCCATTGACCAATTTTGATACCGTTTCAACAATGGACAATATTTAAAACGAGAAAATGTCACTATTCTTTAACAATGGAAAAAATTAAAGTGAGAAATTTTCCCACCGTTTCAGCAGTGAAGAAAACTTAAAGAAACAAAAATTTCCCGCAACAATGAACAATTCTATTTTGAGACATCTGTTTTCAATTGTTATTATGAAAAATTTATTTATAATTATATTAGAAGTTTTTTATAATGACAACTTTCTTCACTTCCAACAATGGAAAAAATTCCATTGACAAATATTGATACTGTTTCAACAATGGACAACATTTAAAACGTGAAAATTTCACTATCCTTTAACAAAGGAAAAAAATATAGTGACAAGTTTTCCCACACTTTCAACAATTAACAAATCTTAAAATAAGAAATTTTAACGGCAACAATGAAAAATTCGTCTTTAAGTCATCATTTTTCAATTGTTATTATGAAAAATTTATTTATAATTATATTAGAAATTGTCTATAATGAACACTTTCCCGCATTTTCAACAACGGAAAAAATTCCATTGACAAATATTGATACCGTTTCAATAATGGACAATATTTAAAACGTAAAAGTGTCCCTATCCTTTAACAAAGGAAAAATTATAGTGACAAATTTTCCCACACATTCAACAATGAACAAATCTCAAAATAAGAAATTTTTCTGGCAACAATGAAAACTTCGTCGTTAAGTCATCATTTTTCAACTGTTATTATGAAAAATGTATTTATATTTATATTAGAAGTCATGTATAATGACAACTTTCCCGCACTTCCAACAATGGAAACAATTCCATTGACAAATATTGATACCGTTTCAATAATGGTCAATATTTAAAACGTAAAAGTGTCCCTATCCTTTAACAATGGAAAAAATTATGGTGACAAATTTTCCCACGCTTTCAACAATGAAGAAAATAAAACATAAGAAATTTTTCCCGCAACAATGTACAATTATATTTTGAGTCATCCCTTTTCAATTGTTTTTATGAAAAATTTATTTATAATTATATTAGAAGTTTTTTATAATGACAAATTTCCCACACTTCCAACAATGGAAAAAATTCCATTGACAAATATTGATGCCGTTTCAACAATGGACAACATTTAAAACGTGAAAATGTCACTATTATTTAAAAAATGAAAAAAATATAGTGACAAGTTTTCCTACACATTCAACAATGAACAAATCTCAAAATAAGAAATTTTTCTGGCAACAATGAACTCTTCGTCGTTAAGTCATCATTTTTCAATTGTTATTATGAAAAATTTATTTATAATTATATTAGAAATTGTCTATAATGAACACTTTCCCGCATTTTCAACAACGGAAAAAATTCCATTGAGAAATATTGATACCGTTTCAATAATGGACAATATTTAAAACGTAAAAGTGTCCCTATCCTTTAACAATGGAAAACATTATAATGACAAAATTTCCCACTCTTTCAACAATGAAGAAATCTTAAAATATGAAATTTTTCTGGCAACAATGGAAAATTCGTCTTAAGTCATAATTTTTCAATTGTTATTAAGAAAATTTTATTTATAATTATATTAGAAGTTATCTATAATGACAACATTCCGGCACTTCCAACAATGGAAAAAATTCCATTGACAAATATTGATAGAGTTTCAACAATTGACTATATTTAAAACGTGAAAATGTCACTATCCTTTAACAATGGAAAAAACTATAGTGACAAATTTTCCAAATCTTTCAACAATGAACAAATCTTAAAATAAGAAATTTTAACGACAACATTGAAAAATTCTTCTTTAATTCATCATTTTTCAATTGTTATTATGAAAAATTTATTTATAATTATATTAGAAGTTATCTATAATGATAACTTTCCGGCACTTCCAACAATGGAAAAAATTCCATTGACCAATTTTGATACCGTTTCAACAATGGACAATATTTAAAACGAGAAAATGTCACTATCCTTTAACAATGGAAAAAATTATAGTGATAAATTTTCCCACGCTTTCAGCAGTGAAGAAAACTTCAAGAAAGAAAATTTTCCCGCAACATTGAACAATTCTATTTTGAGACATCTGTTTTCAATTGTTATTATGAAAAATTTATTTACAATTATATTAGAAGTTATCTATAATGTCAACTTTCCCGCACTTCCAACAATGGAAATAATTCCATTGACAAATAATGATACCGTTTCAACAATTGACAATAATTAAAACGTGAAAATGTCCCTATCCTTTGACAATGGAAAAAATTATAGTGACAAATTTTCCCTCGCTTTCAACAATGAAGAAAACTTAAAATAAGAAAATTTTCCCGCCACAATGAACAATTCTATTTTGAGACATCTGTTTTCAATTGTTTTTATGAAAAATTTATTTATAATTATATTAGAAGTTATCTATAATGACAACTTTCTTCACTTCCAACAATGGAAAAAATTCCATTGACAAATATTGATACTGTTTCAACAATGGACAACATTTAACTCGTGAAAATTTCACTAACCTTTAACAAAGGAAAAATTATAGTGACATACTTTCCCACTCTTTCAACAATGAAGAAATCTTAAAATATGAAATTTTTCTGGCAACAATGGAAAATTCGTCTTAAGTCATAATTTTTCAATTGTTATTAAGAAAATTTTATTTATAATTATATTAGAAGTTATCTATAATGACAACATTCCGGCACTTCCAACAATGGAAAAAATTCCATTAACAAATATTGATAGAGTTTCAACAATTGACTAAATTTAAAACGTGAAAATGTCACTATCCTTTAACAATGGAAAAAATTATAGTGACAAATTTTCCCACGCTTTCAACAATGAAGAAAACTCAAAATAAGAAATTTTTCCCGCAACAATAAACAATTATATTTTGAGTCATCTTTTTTCGATTGTTATTATGAAAAATTTATTTATAATTATATTAGAAATTATTTATAATGACAACTTTCTGGCACTTCCAATAATGGAAAAAATTCCTTTGACCAATTTTGATACCATTTCAACAATGGACAATATTTAAAACGTGAAAATGTCACTATCCTTTAACAATGGAAAAAATTATGGTGACAAATTTTCCCACGCTTTCAATAATGAAGAAAATTCAACATAAGAAATTTTTCCCGCAACAATGAACAATTATATTTTGAGTCGTCATTTTCCAATTGTTATTATGAAAAATTTATTTATAATTATATTAGAAGTTATCTATAATGACAACTTTCCCGCACTTCCAACAATGGAAAAAATTCCATTGACAAATATTGATGCCGTTTCAACAATGGACAACATTTAAAACGTAAAAATGTCACTATTCTTTAAAAAATGAAAAAAATATAGTGACAAGTTTTCCCACACTTTCAACAATTAACAAATCTTAAAATAAGAAATTTTAACGGCAACAATGAAAAATTCGTCTTTAAGTCATCATTTTTCAGTTGTTATTATGAAAAATTTATTTATAATTATATTAGAAATTGTCTATAATGAACACTTTCCCGCATTTTCAACAACGGAAAAAATTCCATTGACAAATATTGATACCGTTTCAATAATGGACAATATTTAAAACGTAAAAGTGTCCCTATCCTTTAACAATGCAAAACATTATAATGACAAAATTTCCCACTCTTTCAACAATGAAGAAATCTTAAAATATGAAATTTTTCTGGCAACAATGGAAAATTCGTCTTAAGTCATAATTTTTCAATTGTTATTAAGAAAAAATTATTTATAATTATATTAGAAGTTATCTATAATGACAACATTCCGGCACATCCAACAATGGAAAAAATTCCATTGACAATTATTGATAGAGTTTCAACAATTGACTATATTTAAAACGTGAAAATGTCACTATCCTTTAACAATGGAAAAAACTATAGTGACAAATTTTCCAAATCTTTCAACAATGAACAAATCTTAAAATAAGAAATTTTAACGACAACATTGAAAAATTCGTCTTTAATTCATCATTTTTCAATTGTTATTATGAAAAATTTATTTATAATTATATTAGAAGTTATCTATAATGATAACTTTCCGGCACTTCCAACAATGGAAAAAATTCCATTGACCAATTTTGATACCGTTTCAACAATGGACAATATTTAAAACGAGAAAATGTCACTATCCTTTAACAATGGAAAAAATTATAGTGATAAATTTTCCCACGCTTTCAGCAGTGAAGAAAACTTAAAGAAAGAAAATTTTCCCGCAACAATGAACAATTCTATTTTGAGACATCTGTTTTCAATTGTTATTATGAAAAATTTATTTATAATTATATTAGAAGTTTTTTATAATGACAACTTTCTTCACTTCCAACAATGGTAAAAATTGCATTGACAAATATTGATACTGTTTCAACAATGGACAACATTTAAAACGTGAAAATTTCACTATCCTTTAACAAAGGAAAAATTATAGTGACAAATTTTTCCACACATTCAACAATGAACAAATCTCAAAATAAGAAATTTTTCTGGCAACAATGGAAAGTTCGTCTTAACTCATCATTTTTCAATTGTTATTATGAAAAATTTATTTATAATTATATTAGAAGTTATCAATAATGACAACATTCCGGAACTTCCAACAATGGAAAAAATTCCATTGACAAATATTGATACCGTTTCAACAATGGACAATATTTAAACCTGAAAATTTCACTATCCTTTAACAAAGGAAAAATTATAGTGACAAATTTTCCCACACTTTCAACAATGAACAAATCTCAAAATAAGAAATTTTTCTGGCAACAATGAAAAATTCGTCTTTAAGTCATCAATTTTCAACTTTTATTATGAAAAATGTATTTATAATTATATTAGAAGTTATCTATAATGACAACTTTCCCGCACTTCCAACAATGGAAAAAATTCCATTGACAAATATTGATGCCGTTTCAACAATGGACAACATTTAAAACGTAAAAATGTCACTATTCTTTAAAAAATGAAAAAAATATAGTGACAAGTTTTCCCACACTTTCAACAATTAACAAATCTTAAAATAAGAAATTTTAACGGCAACAATGAAAAATTCGTCTTTAAGTCATCATTTTTCAGTTGTTATTATGAAAAATTTATTTATAATTATATTAGAAATTGTCTATAATGAACACTTTCCCGCATTTTCAACAACGGAAAAAATTCCATTGACAAATATTGATACCGTTTCAATAATGGACAATATTTAAAACGTAAAAGTGTCCCTATCCTTTAACAATGCAAAACATTATAATGACAAAATTTCCCACTCTTTCAACAATGAAGAAATCTTAAAATATGAAATTTTTCTGGCAACAATGGAAAATTCGTCTTAAGTCATAATTTTTCAATTGTTATTAAGAAAAAATTATTTATAATTATATTAGAAGTTATCTATAATGACAACATTCCGGCACATCCAACAATGGAAAAAATTCCATTGACAATTATTGATAGAGTTTCAACAATTGACTATATTTAAAACGTGAAAATGTCACTATCCTTTAACAATGGAAAAAACTATAGTGACAAATTTTCCAAATCTTTCAACAATGAACAAATCTTAAAATAAGAAATTTTAACGACAACATTGAAAAATTCGTCTTTAATTGATCATTTTTCAATTGTTATTATGAAAAATTTATTTATAATTATATTAGAAGTTATCTATAATGATAACTTTCCGGCACTTCCAACAATGGAAAAAATTCCATTGACCAATTTTGATACCGTTTCAACAATGGACAATATTTAAAACGAGAAAATGTCACTATCCTTTAACAATGGAAAAAATTATAGTGATAAATTTTCCCACGCTTTCAGCAGTGAAGAAAACTTAAAGAAAGAAAATTTTCCCGCAACAATGAACAATTCTATTTTGAGACATCTGTTTTCAATTGTTATTATGAAAAATTTATTTATAATTATATTAGAAGTTTTTTATAATGACAACTTTCTTCACTTCCAACAATGGTAAAAATTGCATTGACAAATATTGATACTGTTTCAACAATGGACAACATTTAAAACGTGAAAATTTCACTATCCTTTAACAAAGGAAAAATTATAGTGACAAATTTTTCCACACATTCAACAATGAACAAATCTCAAAATAAGAAATTTTTCTGGCAACAATGGAAAGTTCGTCTTAACTCATCATTTTTCAATTGTTATTATGAAAAATTTATTTATAATTATATTAGAAGTTATCAATAATGACAACATTCCGGAACTTCCAACAATGGAAAAAATTCCATTGACAAATATTGATACCGTTTCAACAATGGACAACATTTAAACCTGAAAATTTCACTATCCTTTAACAAAGGAAAAATTATAGTGACAAATTTTCCCACACTTTCAACAATGAACAAATCTCAAAATAAGAAATTTTTCTGGCAACAATGAAAAATTCGTCTTTAAGTCATCAATTTTCAACTTTTATTATGAAAAATGTATTTATAATTATATTAGAAGTTATCTATAATGTCAACTTTCCCGCACTTCCAACAATGGAAAAAATTCCATTGACAAATAATGATACCGTTTCAACAATTGACAATATTTAAAACGTGAAAATGTCCCTATCCTTTAACAATGGAAAAAATTATAGTGACAAATTTTCCCTCGCTTTCAACAATGAAGAAAACTTAAAATAAGAAAATTATCCCGCCACAATGTACAATTATATTTTGAGTCATCCCTTTTCAATTGTTTTTATGAAAAATTTATTTATAATTATATTAGAAGTTTTTTATAATGACAAATTTCCCACACTTCCAACAATGGAAAAAATTCCATTGACAAATATTGATGCCGTTTCAACAATGGACAACATTTAAAACGTGAAAATGTCACTATTCTTTAAAAAAAGAAAAAAATATAGTGACAATTTTTCCCACACTTTCAACAATTAACAAATCTTAAAATAAGAAATTTTAACGGCAACAATGAAAAATTCGTCTTTAAGTCATCATTTTTCAATTGTTATTATGAAAAATTTATTTATAATTATATTAGAAATTGTCTATAATGAACACTTTCCCGCATTTTCAACAACGGAAAAAATTCCATTGACAAATATTGATACCGTTTCAATAATGGACAATATTTAAAACGTAAAAGTGTCCCTATCCTTTAACAATGGAAAACATTATAATGACAAAATTTCCCACTCTTTCAACAATGAAGAAATCTTAAAATATGAAATTTTTCTGGCAACAATGGAAAATTCGTCTTAAGTCATAATTTTTCAATTGTTATTAAGAAAAATTTATTTATAATTATATTAGAAGTTATCTATAATGACAACATTCCGGCACTTCCAACAATGGAAAAAATTCCATTGACAAATATTGATAGAGTTTCAACAATTGACTATATTTAAAACGTGAAAATGTCACTATCCTTTAACAATGGAAAAAACTATAGTGACAAATTTTCCAAATCTTTCAACAATGAACAAATCTTAAAATAAGAAATTTTAACGACAACATTGAAAAATTCGTCTTTAATTGATCATTTTTCAATTGTTATTATGAAAAATTTATTTATAATTATATTAGAAGTTATCTATAATGATAACTTTCCGGCACTTCCAACAATGGAAAAAATTCCATTGACCAATTTTGATACCGTTTCAACAATGGACAATATTTAAAACGAGAAAATGTCACTATCCTTTAACAATGGAAAAAATTATAGTGATAAATTTTCCCACGCTTTCAGCAGTGAAGAAAACTTAAAGAAAGAAAATTTTCCCGCAACAATGAACAATTCTATTTTGAGACATCTGTTTTCAATTGTTATTATGAAAAATTTATTTATAATTATATTAGAAGTTTTTTATAATGACAACTTTCTTCACTTCCAACAATGGTAAAAATTGCATTGACAAATATTGATACTGTTTCAACAATGGACAACATTTAAAACGTGAAAATTTCACTATCCTTTAACAAAGGAAAAATTATAGTGACAAATTTTTCCACACATTCAACAATGAACAAATCTCAAAATAAGAAATTTTTCTGGCAACAATGGAAAGTTCGTCTTAACTCATCATTTTTCAATTGTTATTATGAAAAATTTATTTATAATTATATTAGAAGTTATCAATAATGACAACATTCCGGAACTTCCAACAATGGAAAAAATTCCATTGACAAATATTGATACCGTTTCAACAATGGACAACATTTAAACCTGAAAATTTCACTATCCTTTAACAAAGGAAAAATTATAGTGACAAATTTTCCCACACTTTCAACAATGAACAAATCTCAAAATAAGAAATTTTTCTGGCAACAATGAAAAATTCGTCTTTAAGTCATCAATTTTCAACTTTTATTATGAAAAATGTATTTATAATTATATTAGAAGTTATCTATAATGTCAACTTTCCCGCACTTCCAACAATGGAAAAAATTCCATTGACAAATAATGATACCGTTTCAACAATTGACAATATTTAAAACGTGAAAATGTCCCTATCCTTTAACAATGGAAAAAATTATAGTGACAAATTTTCCCTCGCTTTCAACAATGAAGAAAACTTAAAATAAGAAAATTATCCCGCCACAATGTACAATTATATTTTGAGTCATCCCTTTTCAATTGTTTTTATGAAAAATTTATTTATAATTATATTAGAAGTTTTTTATAATGACAAATTTCCCACACTTCCAACAATGGAAAAAATTCCATTGACAAAAATTGATGCCGTTTCAACAATGGACAACATTTAAAACGTGAAAATGTCACTATTCTTTAAAAAAAGAAAAAAATATAGTGACAATTTTTCCCACACTTTCAACAATTAACAAATCTTAAAATAAGAAATTTTAACGGCAACAATGAAAAATTCGTCTTTAAGTCATCATTTTTCAATTGTTATTATGAAAAATTTATTTATAATTATATTAGAAATTGTCTATAATGAACACTTTCCCGCATTTTCAACAACGGAAAAAATTCCATTGACAAATATTGATACCGTTTCAATAATGGACAATATTTAAAACGTAAAAGTGTCCCTATCCTTTAACAATGGAAAACATTATAATGACAAAATTTCCCACTCTTTCAACAATGAAGAAATCTTAAAATATGAAATTTTTCTGGCAACAATGGAAAATTCGTCTTAAGTCATAATTTTTCAATTGTTATTAAGAAAAATTTATTTATAATTATATTAGAAGTTATCTATAATGACAACATTCCGGCACTTCCAACAATGGAAAAAATTCCATTGACAAATATTGATAGAGTTTCAACAATTGACTATATTTAAAACGTGAAAATGTCACTATCCTTTAACAATGGAAAAAACTATAGTGACAAATTTTCCAAATCTTTCAACAATGAACAAATCTTAAAATAAGAAATTTTAACGACAACATTGAAAAATTCGTCTTTAATTGATCATTTTTCAATTGTTATTATGAAAAATTTATTTATAATTATATTAGAAGTTATCTATAATGATAACTTTCCGGCACTTCCAACAATGGAAAAAATTCCATTGACCAATTTTGATACCGTTTCAACAATGGACAATATTTAAAACGAGAAAATGTCACTATCCTTTAACAATGGAAAAAATTATAGTGATAAATTTTCCCACGCTTTCAGCAGTGAAGAAAACTTAAAGAAAGAAAATTTTCCCGCAACAATGAACAATTCTATTTTGAGACATCTGTTTTCAATTGTTATTATGAAAAATTTATTTATAATTATATTAGAAGTTTTTTATAATGACAACTTTCTTCACTTCCAACAATGGTAAAAATTGCATTGACAAATATTGATACTGTTTCAACAATGGACAACATTTAAAACGTGAAAATTTCACTATCCTTTAACAAAGGAAAAATTATAGTGACAAATTTTTCCACACATTCAACAATGAACAAATCTCAAAATAAGAAATTTTTCTGGCAACAATGGAAAGTTCGTCTTAACTCATCATTTTTCAATTGTTATTATGAAAAATTTATTTATAATTATATTAGAAGTTATCAATAATGACAACATTCCGGAACTTCCAACAATGGAAAAAATTCCATTGACAAATATTGATACCGTTTCAACAATGGACAACATTTAAACCTGAAAATTTCACTATCCTTTAACAAAGGAAAAATTATAGTGACAAATTTTCCCTCGCTTTCAACAATGAAGAAAACTTAAAATAAGAAAATTATCCCGCCAATTTGTACAATTATATTTTGAGTCATCCCTTTTCAATTGTTTTTATGAAAAAATTATTTATAATTATATTAGAAGTTTTTTATAATGACAAATTTCCCACACTTCCAACAATGGAAAAAATTCCATTGACAAATATTGATGCCGTTTCAACAATGGACAACATTTAAAACGTGAAAATGTCACTATTCTTTAAAAAAAGAAAAAAATATAGTGACAAGTTTTCCCACACTTTCAACAATTAACAAATCTTAAAATAAGAAATTTTAACGGCAACAATGAAAAATTCGTCTTTAAGTCATCATTTTTCAATTGTTATTATGAAAAATTTATTTATAATTATATTAGAAATTGTCTATAATGAACACTTTCCCGCATTTTCAACAACGGAAAAAATTCCATTGACAAATATTGATACCGTTTCAATAATGGACAATATTTAAAACGTAAAAGTGTCCCTATCGTTTAACAAAGGAAAAATTATAGTGACAAATTTTCCCACACATTCAACAATGAACAATTCTCAAAATAAGAAATTTTTCTGGCAACAATGAAAACTTCGTCGTTAAGTCATCATTTTTCAACTGTTATTATGAAAAATGTATTTATATTTATATTAGAAGTCATGTATAATGACAACTTTCCCGCACTTCCAACAATGGAAACAATTCCATTGACAAATATTGATACCGTTTCAATAATGGTCAATATTTAAAACGTAAAAGTGTCCCTATCCTTTAACAATGGAAAAAAGTATGGTGACAAATTTTTCCCACGCTTTCAACAATGAAGAAAATAAAACATAAGAAATTTTTCCCGCAACAATGTACAATTATATTTTGAGTCATCCCTTTTCAATTGTTTTTATGAAAAATTTATTTATAATTATATTAGAAGTTTTTTATAATGACAAATTTCCCACACTTCCAACAATGGAAAAAATTCCATTGACAAATATTGATGCCGTTTCAACAATGGACAACATTTAAAACGTGAAAATGTCACTATCCTTTAACAATGGAAAAAACTATAGTGACAAATTTTTCAAATTTTTCAACAATGAACAAATCTTAAAATAAGAAATTTTAACGACAACATTGAAAAATTCTTCTTTAATTCATCATTTTTCAATTGTTATTATGAAAAATTTATTTATAATTATATTAGAAGTTATCTATAATGATAACTTTCCGGCACTTCCAACAATGGAAAAAATTCCATTGACCAATTTTGATACCGTTTCAACAATGGACAATATTTAAAACGAGAAAATGTCACTATCCTTTAACAATGGAAAAAATTATAGTGATAAATTTTCCCACGCTTTCAGCAGTGAAGAAAACTTAAAGAAAGAAAATTTTCCCGCAACATTGAACAATTCTATTTTGAGACATTTGTTTTCAATTGTTATTATGAAAAATTTATTTACAATTATATTAGAAGTTATCTATAATGTCAACTTTCCCGCACTTCCAACAATGGAAATAATTCCATTGACAAATAATGATACCGTTTCAACAATTGACAATACTTAAAACGTGAAAATGTCCCTATCCTTTAACAATGGAAAAAAATATAGTGACAAATTTTCCCTCGCTTTCAACAATGAAGAAAACTTAAAATAAGAAAATTTTCCCGCAACAATGAACAATTCTATTTTGAGACATCTGTTTTCAATTGTTTTTATGAAAAATTTATTTATAATTATATTAGAAGTTATCTATAATGACAACATTCCGGAACTTCCAACAATGGAAAAAATTCCATTGACAAATATTGATACCGTTTCAACAATGGACAACATTTAAACCTGAAAATTTCACTATCCTTTAACAAAGGAAAAATTATAGTGACAAATTTTCCCAGACTTTCAACAATGAACAAATCTCAAAATAAGAAATTTTTCTGGCAACAATGAAAAATTCGTCTTTAAGTCATCAATTTTCAACTTTTATTATGAAAAATGTATTTATAATTATATTAGAAGTTATCTATAATGTCAACTTTCCCGCACTTCCAACAATGGAAAAAATTCCATTGACAAATAATGATACCGTTTCAACAATTGACAATATTTAAAACGTGAAAATGTCCCTATCCTTTAACAATGGAAAAAATTATAGTGACAAATTTTCCCTCGCTTTCAACAATGAAGAAAACTTAAAGTAAGAAAATTATCCCGCCACAATGTACAATTATATTTTGAGTCATCCCTTTTCAATTGTTTTTATGAAAAAATTATTTATAATTATATTAGAAGTTTTTTATAATGACAAATTTCCCACACTTCCAACAATGGAAAAATTCCATTGACAAATATTGATGCCGTTTCAACAATGGACAACATTTAAAACATGAAAATGTCACTATTCTTTAAAAAAAGAAAAAAATATAGTGACAATTTTTCCCACACTTTCAACAATTAACAAATCTTAAAATAAGAAATTTTAACGGCAACAATGAAAAATTCGTTTTTAAGTCATCATTTTTCAATTGTTATTATGAAAAACTTATTTATAATTATATTAGAAATTGTCTATAATGAACACTTTCCCGCATTTTCAACAACGGAAAAAATTCCATTGACAAATATTGATACCGTTTCAATAATGGAATATATTTAAAACGTAAAAGTGTCCCTATCCTTTAACAATGGAAAACATTATAATGACAAAATTTCCCACTCTTTCAACAATGAAGAAATCTTAAAATATGAAATTTTTCTGGCAACAATGGAAAATTCGTCTTAAGTCATAATTTTTCATTTGTTATTAAGAAAAATTTATTTATAATTATATTAGAAGTTATCTATAATGACAACATTCCGGCACTTCTAACAATGGAAAAAATTCCATTGACAAATATTGATAGAGTTTCAACAATTGACTATATTTAAAACGTGAAAATGTCACTATCCTTTAACAATGGAAAAAACTATAGTGACAAATTTTCCAAATCTTTCAACAATGAACAAATCTTAAAATAAGAAATTTTAACGACAACATTGAAAAATTCGTCTTTAATTGATCATTTTTCAATTGTTATTATGAAAAATTTATTTATAATTATATTAGAAGTTATCTATAATGATAACTTTCCGGCACTTCCAACAATGGAAAAAATTCCATTGACCAATTTTGATACCGTTTCAACAATGGACAACATTTAAAACGAGAAAATGTCACTATCCTTTAACAATGGAAAAAATTATAGTGACAAATTTTCCCACGCTTTCAGCAGTGAAGAAAACTTAAAGAAAGAAAATTTTCCCGCAACAATGAACAATTCTATTTTGAGACATCTGTTTTCAATTGCTATTATGAAAAATTTATTTATAATTATATTAGAAGTTTTTTATAATGACAACTTTCTTCACTTCCAACAATGGAAAAAATTCCATTGACAAATATTGATACTGTTTCAACAATGGACAACATTTAAAACGTGAAAATTTCACTATCCTTTAACAAAGGAAAAATTATAGTGACAAATTTTCCCACACATTCAACAATGAAGAAAACTTAAAATAAGAAAATTTTCCCGCAACAATGAACAATTCTATTTTGAGACATCTGTTTTCAATTGTTATTATGAAAAATTTACTTATAATTATATTAGAAGTTATCTATAATGACAACATTCCGGCACTTCCAACAATGGAAAAAATTCCATTGACAAATATTGATAGAGTTTCAACAATTGACTATATTTAAAACGTGAAAATGTCACTATCCTTTAACAATGGAAAAAATTATAGTGACAAATTTTCCCACGCTTTCAACAATGAAGAAAACTCAAAATAAGAAAATTTTCCCGCAACAATGAACAATTATATTTTGAGTCATCTTTTTTCGATTGTTATTATGAAAAATTTATTTATAATTATATTAGAAATTATTTATAATGACAACTTTCTGGCACTTCCAATAATGGAAAAAATTCCTTTGACCAATTTTGATACCATTTCAACAATGGACAATATTTAAAACGTGAAAATGTCACTATCCTTTAACAATGGAAAAAATTATGGCGACAAATTTTCCCACGCTTTCAATAATGAAGAAAATTCAACATAAGAAATTTTTCCCGCAACAATGAACAATTATATTTTGAGTCGTCATTTTCCAATTGTTATTATGAAAAATTTATTTATAATTATATTAGAAGTTATCTATAATGACAACTTTCCCGCACTTCCAACAATGGAAAAAATTCCATTGACAAATATTGATGCCGTTTCAACAATGGACAACATTTAAAACGTGAAAATGTCACTATTCTTTAAAAAATGAAAAAAATATAGTGACAAGTTTTCCCACACTTTCAACAATTAACAAATCTTAAAATAAGAAATTTTAACGGCAACAATGAAAAATTCGTCTTTAAGTCATCATTTTTCAGTTGTTATTATGAAAAATTTATTTATAATTATATTAGAAATTGTCTATAATGAACACTTTCCCGCATTTTCAACAACGGAAAAAATTCCATTGACAAATATTGATACCGTTTCAATAATGGACAATATTTAAAACGTAAAAGTGTCCCTATCCTTTAACAATGGAAAACATTATAATGACAAAATTTCCCACTCTTTCAACAATGAAGAAATCTTAAAATATGAAATTTTTCTGGCAACAATGGAAAATTCGTCTTTAGTCATAATTTTTCAATTGTTATTAAGAAAAAATTATTTATAATTATATTAGAAGTTATCTATAATGACAACATTCCGGCACATCCAACAATGGAAAAAATTCCATTGACATTTATTGATAGAGTTTCAACAATTGACTATATTTAAAACGTGAAAATGTCACTATCCTTTAACAATGGAAAAAACTATAGTGACAAATTTTCCAAATCTTTCAACAATGAACAAATCTTAAAATAAGAAATTTTAACGACAACATTGAAAAATTCGTCTTTAATTCATCATTTTTCAATTGTTATTATGAAAAATTTATTTATAATTATATTAGAAGTTATCTATAATGATAACTTTCCGGCACTTCCAACAATGGAAAAAATTCCATTGACCAATTTTGATACCGTTTCAACAATGGACAATATTTAAAACGAGAAAATGTCACTATCCTTTAACAATGGAAAAAATTATAGTGATAAATTTTCCCACGCTTTCAGCAGTGAAGAAAACTTAAAGAAAGAAAATTTTCCCGCAACAATAAACAATTCTATTTTGAGACATCTGTTTTCAATTGTTATTATGAAAAATTTACTTATAATTATATTAGAAGTTATCTATAATGACAACTTTCTTCACTTCCAACAATGGAAAAAATTCCATTGACAGATATTGATACTGTTTCAACAATGGACAACATTTAACACGTGAAAATTTCACTAACCTTTAACAAAGGAAAAATTATAGTGACATACTTTCCCACACTTTCAACAATGATCAAATCTCAAAATAAGAAATTTTTCTGGCAACAATAAAAACTTCGTCTTAAGTCATCATTTTTCAATTGTTATTAAGAAAAATTTATTTATAATTATATTAGAAGTTATCTATAATGACAACATTCCGGCACTTCCAACAATGGAAAAAATTCCATTGACAAGTATTGATAGAGTTTCAACAATTGACTATATTTAAAACGTGAAAATGTCACTATCCTTTAACAATGGAAAAAATTATAGTGACAAATTTTCCCACGCTTTCAACAATGAAGAAAACTCAAAATAAGAAATTTTTCCCGCAACAATGAACAATTATATTTTGAGTCATCTTTTTTCGATTGTTATTATAAAAAATTTATTTATAATTATATTAGAAATTATTTATAATGACAACTTTCTGGCACTTCCAATAATGGAAAAAATTCCTTTGACCAATTTTGATACCATTTCAACAATGGACAATATTTAAAACGTGAAAATGTCACTATCCTTTAACAATGGAAAAAATTATGGTGACAAATTTTCCCACGCTTTCAATAATGAAGAAAATTCAACATAAGAAATTTTTCCCGCAACAATGAACAATTATATTTTGAGTCGTCATTTTCCAATTGTTATTATGAAAAATTTATTTATAATTATATTAGAAGTTATCTATAATGACAACTTTCCCGCACTTCCAACAATGGAAAAAATTCCATTGACAAATATTGATGCCGTTTCAACAATGGACAACATTTAAAACGTGAAAATGTCACTATTCTTTAAAAAATGAAAAAAATATAGTGACAAGTTTTCCCACACTTTCAACAATTAACAAATCTTAAAATAAGAAATTTTAACGGCAACAATGAAAAATTCGTCTTTAAGTCATCATTTTTCAGTTGTTATTATGAAAAATTTATTTATAATTATATTAGAAATTGTCTATAATGAACACTTTCCCGCATTTTCAACAACGGAAAAAATTCCATTGACAAATATTGATACCGTTTCAATAATGGACAATATTTAAAACGTAAAAGTGTCCCTATCCTTTAACAATGGAAAACATTATAATGACAAAATTTCCCACTCTTTCAACAATGAAGAAATCTTAAAATATGAAATTTTTCTGGCAACAATGGAAAATTCGTCTTAAGTCATAATTTTTCAATTGTTATTAAGAAAAAATTATTTATAATTATATTAGAAGTTATCTATAATGACAACATTCCGGCACATCCAACAATGGAAAAAATTCCATTGACATTTATTGATAGAGTTTCAACAATTGACTATATTTAAAACGTGAAAATGTCACTATCCTTTAACAATGGAAAAAACTATAGTGACAAATTTTCCAAATCTTTCAACAATGAACAAATCTTAAAATAAGAAATTTTAACGGCAACATTGAAAAATTCGTCTTTAATTCATCATTTTTCAATTGTTATTATGAAAAATTTATTTATAATTATATTAGAAGTTATCTATAATGATAACTTTCCGGCACTTCCAACAATGGAAAAAATTCCATTGACCAATTTTGATACCGTTTCAACAATGGACAATATTTAAAACGAGAAAATGTCACTATCCTTTAACAATGGAAAAAATTATAGTGATAAATTTTCCCACGCTTTCAGCAGTGAAGAAAACTTAAAGAAAGAAAATTTTCCCGCAACAATAAACAATTCTATTTTGAGACATCTGTTTTCAATTGTTTTTATGAAAAATTTATTTATAATTATATTAGAAGTTTTTTATAATGACAAATTTCCCACACTTCCAACAATGGAAAAAATTCCATTGACAAATATTGATGCCGTTTCAACAATGGACAACATTTAAAACGTGAAAATGTCACTATTCTTTAAAAAATGAAAAAAATATAGTGACAAGTTTTCCCACACTTTCAACAATTAACAAATCTTAAAATAAGAAATTTTAACGGCAACAATGAAAAATTCGTCTTTAAGTCATCATTTTTCAATTGTTATTATGAAAAATTTATTTATAATTATATTAGAAATTGTCTATAAAAATTCCATTGACAAATATTGATACCGTTTCAATAATGGACAATATTTAAAACGTAAAAGTGTCCCTATCCTTTAACAATGGAAAACATTATAATGACAAAATTTCCCACTCTTTCAACAATGAAGAAATCTTAAAATATGAAATTTTTCTGGCAACAATGGAAAATTCGTCTTAAGTCATAATTTTTCAATTGTTATTAAGAAAAATTTATTTATAATTATATTAGAAGTTATCTATAATGACAACATTCCGGCACTTCCAACAATGGAAAAAATTCCATTGACAAATATTGATAGAGTTTCAACAATTGACTATATTTAAAACGTGAAAATGTCACTATCCTTTAACAATGGAAAAAACTATAGTGACAAATTTTCCAAATCTTTCAACAATGAACAAATCTTAAAATAAGAAATTTTAACGACAACATTGAAAAATTCGTCTTTAATTGATCATTTTTCAATTGTTATTATGAAAAATTTATTTATAATTATATTAGAAGTTATCTATAATGATAACTTTCCGGCACTTCCAACAATGGAAAAAATTCCATTGACCAATTTTGATACCGTTTCAACAATGGACAATATTTAAAACGAAAAAATGTCACTATCCTTTAACAATGGAAAAAATTATAGTGACAAATTTTCCCACGCTTTCAGCAGTGAAGAAAACTTAAAGAAAGAAAATTTTCCCGCAACAATGAACAATTCTATTTTGAGACATCTGTTTTCAATTGCTATTATGAAAAATTTATTTATAATTATATTAGAAGTTATCTATAATGACAACTTTCTTCACTTCCAACAATGGAAAAAATTCCATTGACAAATATTGATACTGTTTCAACAATGGACAACATTTAACACGAGAAAATTTCACTATCCTTTAACAATGGAAAAAATTATAGTGACAAATTTTCCCACGCTTTCAACAATGAAGAAAACTCAAAATAAGAAATTTTTAACGCAACAATGAACAATTATATTTTGAGTCCTCTTTTTTCGATTGTTATTATGAAAAATTTATTTATAATTATATTAGAAATTATCTATAATGACAACTTTCTGGCACTTCCAATAATGGAAAAAATTCCTTTGACCAATTTTGATACCATTTCAACAATTGACTATATTTAAAACGTGAAAATGTCACTATCCTTTAACAATGGAAAAAACTATAGTGACAAATTTTCCAAATCTTTCAACAATGAACAAATCATAAAATAAGAAATTTTAACGACAACATTGAAAAATTCGTCTTTAATTGATCATTTTTCAATTGTTATTATAAAAAATTTATTTATATTTATATTAGAAGTCATGTATAATGACAACTTTCCCGCACTTCCAACAATGGAAACAATTCCATTGACAAATATTGATACCGTTTCAATAATGGTCAATATTTAAAACGTAAAAGTGTCCCTATCCTTTAACAATGGAAAAAATTATGGTGACAAATTTTCCCACGCTTTCAACAATGAAGAAAATAAAACATAAGAAATTTTTCCCGCAACAATGTACAATTATATTTTGAGTCATCCCTTTTCAATTGTTTTTATGAAAAATTTATTTATAATTATATTAGAAGTTTTTTATAATGACAAATTTCCCACACTTCCAACAATGGAAAAAATTCCATTGACAAATATTGATGCCGTTTCAACAATGGACAACATTTAAAACGTGAAAATGTCACTATTCTTTTAAAAATGAAAAAAATATAGTGACAAGTTTTCCCACACTTTCAACAATTAACAAATCTTAAAATAAGAAATTTTAACGGCAACAATGAAAAATTCGTCTTAAAGTCATCATTTTTCAATTGTTATTATGAAAAAATTATTTATAATTATATTAGAAATTGTCTATAATGAACACTTTCCCGCATTTTCAACAACGGAAAAAATTCCATTGACAAATATTGATACCGTTTCAATAATGGACAATATTTAAAACGTAAAAGTGTCCCTATCCTTTAACAATGGAAAACATTATAATGACAAAATTTCCCACTCTTTCAACAATGAAGAAATCTTAAAATATGAAATTTTTCTGGCAACAATGGAAAATTCGTCTTAAGTCATAATTTTTCAATTGTTATTAAGAAAAATTTATTTATAATTATATTAGAAGTTATCTATAATGACAACATTCCGGCACTTCCAACAATGGAAAAAATTCCATTGACAAATATTGATAGAGTTTCAACAATTGACTATATTTAAAACGTGAAAATGTCACTATCCTTTAACAATGGAAAAAACTATAGTGACAAATTTTCCAAATCTTTCAACAATGAACAAATCTTAAAATAAGAAATTTTAACGACAACATTGAAAAATTCGTCTTTAATTGATCATTTTTCAATTGTTATTATGAAAAATTTATTTATAATTATATTAGACGTTATCTATAATGATAACTTTCCGGCACTTCCAACAATGGAAAAAATTCCATTGACCAATTTTGATACCGTTTCAACAATGGACAATATTTAAAACGAAAAAATGTCACTATCCTTTAACAATGGAAAAAATTATAGTGACAAATTTTCCCACGCTTTCAGCAGTGAAGAAAACTTAAAGAAAGAAAATTTTCCCGCAACAATGAACAATTCTATTTTGAGACATCTGTTTTCAATTGTTTTTATGAAAAATTTATTTATAATTATATTAGAAGTTATCTATAATGACAACTTTCTTCACTTCCAACAATGGAAAAAATTCCATTGACAAATATTGATACTGTTTCAACAATGGACAACATTTAACTCGTGAAAATTTCACTAACCTTTAAGAAAGGAAAAATTATAGTGACATACTTTCCCACACTTTCAACAATGATCAAATCTCAAAATAAGAAATTTTTCTGGCAACAATGAAAACTTCGTCGTTAAGTCATCATTTTTCAACTGTTATTATGAAAAACGTATTTATATTTATATTAGAAGTCATGTATAATGACAACTTTCCCGCACTTCCAACAATGGAAACAATTCCATTGACAAATATTGATACCGTTTCAATAATGGTTAATATTTAAAACGTAAAAGTGTCCCTATCCTTTAACAATGGAAAAAATTATGGTGACAAATTTTCCCACGCTTTCAACAATGAAGAAAATAAAACATTAGAAATTTTTCCCGCAACAATGTACAATTATATTTTGAGTCATCCCTTTTCAATTGTTTTTATGAAAAATTTATTTATAATTATATTAGAAGTTTTTTATAATGACAAATTTCCCACACTTCCAACAATGGAAAAAATTCCATTGACAAATATTGATGCCGTTTCAACAATGGACAACATTTAAAACGTGAAAATGTCACTATTCTTTAAAAAATGAAAAAAATATAGTGACAAGTTTTCCTACACATTCAACAATTAACAAATCTCAAAATAAGAAATTTTTCTGGCAACAATGAAAAATTCGTCTTTAAGTCATCGTTTTTCAATTGTTATTATGAAAAAATTATTTATAATTATATTAGAAGTTATCTATAATGTCAACTTTCCCGCACTTCCAACAATGGAAAAAATTCCATTGACAAATAATGATACCGTTTCAACAATTGACAGTATTTAAAACGTGAAAATGTCCCTATCCTTTAACAATGGAAAAAATTATAGTGACAAATTTTCCCTCGCTTTCAACAATGAAGAAAACTTAAAATAAGAAAATTATCCCGCCACAATGTACAATTATATTTTGAGTCATCCCTTTTCAATTGTTTTTATGAAAAATTTATTTATAACTATATTAGAAGTTTTTTATAATGACAAATTTCCCACACTTCCAACAATGGAAAAAATTCCATTGACAAATATTGATGCCGTTTCAACAATGGACAACATTTAAAACGTGAAAATGTCACTATTCTTTAAAAAAAGAAAAAAATATAGTGACAATTTTTCCCACACATTCAACAATGAACAAATCTCAAAATAAGAAATTTTTCTGGCAACAATGAAAACTTCGTCGTTAAGTCATCATTTTTCAACTGTTATTATGAAAAATGTATTTATATTTATATTAGAAGTCATGTATAATGACAACTTTCCCGCACTTCCAACAATGGAAACAATTCCATTGACAAATATTGATACCGTTTCAATAATGGTCAATATTTAAAACGTAAAAGTGTCCCTATCCTTTAACAATGGAAAAAATTATGGTGACAAATTTTCCCACGCTTTCAACAATGAAGAAAATAAAACATAAGAAATTTTTCCCGCAACAATGAACAATTCTATTTTGAGACATCTGTTTTCAATTGTTTTTATGAAAAATTTATTTATAATTATATTAGAAGTTATCTATAATGACAACTTTCTTCACTTCCAACAATGGAAAAAATTCCATTGACAAATATTGATACTGTTTCAACAATGGACAACATTTAACTCGTGAAAATTTCACTAACCTTTAACAAAGGAAAAATTATAGTGACATACTTTCCCACACTTTCAACAATGATCGAATCTCAAAATAAGAAATTTTTCTGGCAACAATAAAAACTTCGTCTTAAGTCATCATTTTTCAATTGTTATTAAGAAAAATTTATTTATAATTATATTAGAAGTTATCTATAATGACAACTTTCTGGCACTTCCAATAATGGAAAAAATTCCTTTGACCAATTTTGATACCATTTCAACAATGGACAATATTTAAAACGTGAAAATGTCACTATCCTTTAACAATGGAAAAAATTATGGTGACAAATTTTCCCACGCTTTCAATAATGAAGAAAATTCAACATAAGAAATTTTTCCCGCAACAATGAACAATTATATTTTGAGTCGTCATTTTCCAATTGTTATTATGAAAAATTTATTTATAATTATATTAGAAGTTATCTATAATGACAACTTTCCCGCACTTCCAACAATGGAAAAAATTCCATTGACAAATATTGATGCCGTTTCAACAATGGACAACATTTAAAACGTAAAAATGTCACTATTCTTTAAAAAATGAAAAAAATATAGTGACAAGTTTTCCCACACTTTCAACAATTAACAAATCTTAAAATAAGAAATTTTAACGGCAACAATGAAAAATTCGTCTTTAAGTCATCATTTTTCAGTTGTTATTATGAAAAATTTATTTATAATTATATTAGAAATTGTCTATAATGAACACTTTCCCGCATTTTCAACAACGGAAAAAATTCCATTGACAAATATTGATACCGTTTCAATAATGGACAATATTTAAAACGTAAAAGTGTCCCTATCCTTTAACAATGGAAAACATTATAATGACAAAATTTCCCACTCTTTCAACAATGAAGAAATCTTAAAATATGAAATTTTTCTGGCAACAATGGAAAATTCGTCTTAAGTCATAATTTTTCAATTGTTATTAAGAAAAATTTATTTATAATTATATTAGAAGTTATCTATAATGACAACATTCCGGCACTTCCAACAATGGAAAAAATTCCATTGACAAATATTGATAGAGTTTCAACAATTGACTATATTTAAAACGTGAAAATGTCACTATCCTTTAACAATGGAAAAAACTATAGTGACAAATTTTCCAAATCTTTCAACAATGAACAAATCTTAAAATAAGAAATTTTAACGACAACATTGAAAAATTCGTCTTTAATTGATCATTTTTCAATTGTTATTATGAAAAATTTATTTATAATTATATTAGAAGTTATCTATAATGATAACTTTCCGGCACTTCCAACAATGGAAAAAATTCCATTGACCAATTTTGATACCGTTTCAACAATGGACAATATTTAAAACGAAAAAATGTCACTATCCTTTAACAATGGAAAAAATTATAGTGACAAATTTTCCCACGCTTTCAGCAGTGAAGAAAACTTAAAGAAAGAAAATTTTCCCGCAACAATGAACAATTCTATTTTGAGACATCTGTTTTCAATTGTTTTTATGAAAAATTTATTTATAATTATATTAGAAGTTATCTATAATGACAACTTTCTTCACTTCCAACAATGGAAAAAATTCCATTGACAAATATTGATACTGTTTCAACAATGGACAACATTTAACTCGTGAAAATTTCACTAACCTTTAAGAAAGGAAAAATTATAGTGACATACTTTCCCACACTTTCAACAATGATCAAATCTCAAAATAAGAAATTTTTCTGGCAACAATGAAAACTTCGTCGTTAAGTCATCATTTTTCAACTGTTATTATGAAAAATGTATTTATATTTATATTAGAAGTCATGTATAATGACAACTTTCCCGCACTTCCAACAATGGAAACAATTCCATTGACAAATATTGATACCGTTTCAATAATGGTTAATATTTAAAACGTAAAAGTGTCCCTATCCTTTAACAATGGAAAAAATTATGGTGACAAATTTTCCCACGCTTTCAACAATGAAGAAAATAAAACATTAGAAATTTTTCCCGCAACAATGTACAATTATATTTTGAGTCATCCCTTTTCAATTGTTTTTATGAAAAATTTATTTATAATTATATTAGAAGTTTTTTATAATGACAAATTTCCCACACTTCCAACAATGGAAAAAATTCCATTGACAAATATTGATGCCGTTTCAACAATGGACAACATTTAAAACGTGAAAATGTCACTATTCTTTAAAAAATGAAAAAAATATAGTGACAAGTTTTCCTACACATTCAACAATTAACAAATCTCAAAATAAGAAATTTTTCTGGCAACAATGAAAAATTCGTCTTTAAGTCATCGTTTTTCAATTGTTATTATGAAAAAATTATTTATAATTATATTAGAAGTTATCTATAATGTCAACTTTCCCGCACTTCCAACAATGGAAAAAATTCCATTGACAAATAATGATACCGTTTCAACAATTGACAGTATTTAAAACGTGAAAATGTCCCTATCCTTTAACAATGGAAAAAATTATAGTGACAAATTTTCCCTCGCTTTCAACAATGAAGAAAACTTAAAATAAGAAAATTATCCCGCCACAATGTACAATTATATTTTGAGTCATCCCTTTTCAATTGTTTTTATGAAAAATTTATTTATAATTATATTAGAAGTTTTTTATAATGACAAATTTCCCACACTTCCAACAATGGAAAAAATTCCATTGACAAATATTGATGCCGTTTCAACAATGGACAACATTTAAAACGTGAAAATGTCACTATTCTTTAAAAAAAGAAAAAAATATAGTGACAATTTTTCCCACACATTCAACAATGAACAAATCTCAAAATAAGAAATTTTTCTGGCAACAATGAAAACTTCGTCGTTAAGTCATCATTTTTCAACTGTTATTATGAAAAATGTATTTATATTTATATTAGAAGTCATGTATAATGACAACTTTCCCGCACTTCCAACAATGGAAACAATTCCATTGACAAATATTGATACCGTTTCAATAATGGTCAATATTTAAAACGTAAAAGTGTCCCTATCCTTTAACAATGGAAAAAATTATGGTGACAAATTTTCCCACGCTTTCAACAATGAAGAAAATAAAACATAAGAAATTTTTCCCGCAACAATGAACAATTCTATTTTGAGACATCTGTTTTCAATTGTTTTTATGAAAAATTTATTTATAATTATATTAGAAGTTATCTATAATGACAACTTTCTTCACTTCCAACAATGGAAAAAATTCCATTGACAAATATTGATACTGTTTCAACAATGGACAACATTTAACTCGTGAAAATTTCACTAACCTTTAACAAAGGAAAAATTATAGTGACATACTTTCCCACACTTTCAACAATGATCGAATCTCAAAATAAGAAATTTTTCTGGCAACAATAAAAACTTCGGCTTAAGTCATCATTTTTCAATTGTTATTAAGAAAAATTTATTTATAATTATATTAGAAGTTATCTATAATGACAACATTCCGGCACTTCCAACAATGGAAAAAATTCCATTAACAAATATTGATAGAGTTTCAACAATTGACTATATTTAAAACGTGAAAATGTCACTATCCTTTAACAATGGAAAAAATTATAGTGACAAATTTTCCCACGCTTTCAACAATGAAGAAAACTCAAAATAAGAAATTTTTCCCGCAACAATGAACAATTATATTTTGAGTCATCTTTTTTCGATTGTTATTATGAAAAATTTATTTATAATTATATTAGAAATTATTTATAATGACAACTTTCTGGCACTTCCAATAATGGAAAAAATTCCTTTGACCAATTTTGATACCATTTCAACAATGGACAATATTTAAAACGTGAAAATGTCACTATCCTTTAACAATGGAAAAAATTATGGTGACAAATTTTCCCACGCTTTCAATAATGAAGAAAATTCAACATAAGAAATTTTTCCCGCAACAATGAACAATTATATTTTGAGTCGTCATTTTCCAATTGTTATTATGAAAAATTTATTTATAATTATATTAGAAGTTATCTATAATGACAACTTTCCCGCACTTCCAACAATGGAAAAAATTCCATTGACAAATAAATATTGATGCCGTTTCAACAATGGACAACATTTAAAACGTAAAAATGTCACTATTCTTTAAAAAATGAAAAAAATATAGTGACAAGTTTTCCCACACTTTCAACAATTAACAAATCTTAAAATAAGAAATTTTAACGGCAACAATGAAAAATTCGTCTTTAAGTCATCATTTTTCAGTTGTTATTATGAAAAATTTATTTATAATTATATTAGAAATTGTCTATAATGAACACTTTCCCGCATTTTCAACAACGGAAAAAATTCCATTGACAAATATTGATACCGTTTCAATAATGGACAATATTTAAAACGTAAAAGTGTCCCTATCCTTTAACAATGGAAAACATTATAATGACAAAATTTCCCACTCTTTCAACAATGAAGAAATCTTAAAATATGAAATTTTTCTGGCAACAATGGAAAATTCGTCTTAAGTCATAATTTTTCAATTGTTATTAAGAAAAAATTATTTATAATTATATTAGAAGTTATCTATAATGACAACATTCCGGCACATCCAACAATGGAAAAAATTCCATTGACAATTATTGATAGAGTTTCAACAATTGACTATATTTAAAACGTGAAAATGTCACTATCCTTTAACAATGGAAAAAACTATAGTGACAAATTTTCCAAATCTTTCAACAATGAACAAATCTTAAAATAAGAAATTTTAACGACAACATTGAAAAATTCGTCTTTAATTCATCATTTTTCAATTGTTATTATGAAAAATTTATTTATAATTATATTAGAAGTTATCTATAATGATAACTTTCCGGCACTTCCAACAATGGAAAAAATTCCATTGACCAATTTTGATACCGTTTCAACAATGGACAATATTTAAAACGAGAAAATGTCACTATCCTTTAACAATGGAAAAAATTATAGTGATAAATTTTCCCACGCTTTCAGCAGTGAAGAAAACTTAAAGAAAGAAAATTTTCCCGCAACAATGAACAATTCTATTTTGAGACATCTGTTTTCAATTGTTATTATGAAAAATTTATTTATAATTATATTAGAAGTTTTTTATAATGACAACTTTCTTCACTTCCAACAATGGTAAAAATTGCATTGACAAATATTGATACTGTTTCAACAATGGACAACATTTAAAACGTGAAAATTTCACTATCCTTTAACAAAGGAAAAATTATAGTGACAAATTTTTCCACACATACAACAATGAACAAATCTCAAAATAAGAAATTTTTCTGGCAACAATGGAAAGTTCGTCTTAACTCATCATTTTTCAATTGTTATTATGAAAAATTTATTTATAATTATATTAGAAGTTATCAATAATAACAACTTTCCGGAACTTCCAAAAATGGAAAAAATTCCATTGACAAATATTGATACCGTTTCAACAATGGACAACATTTAAACATGAAAATTTCACTATCCTTTAACAAAGGAAAAATTATAGTGACAAATTTTCCCACACTTTCAACAATGAACAAATCTCAAAATAAGAAATTTTTCTGGCAACAATGAAAAATTCGTCTTTAAGTCATCAATTTTCAACTTTTATTATGAAAAATGTATTTATAATTATATTAGAAGTTATCTATAATGTCAACTTTCCCGCACTTCCAACAATGGAAAAAATTCCATTGACAAATAATGATACCGTTTCAACAATTGACAATATTTAAAACGTGAAAATGTCCCTATCCTTTAACAATGGAAAAAATTATAGTGACAAATTTTCCCTCGCTTTCAACAATGAAGAAAACTTAAAATAAGAAAATTATCCCGCCACAATGTACAATTATATTTTGAGTCATCCCTTTTCAATTGTTTTTATGAAAAATTTATTTATAATTATATTAGAAGTTTTTTATAATGACAAATTTCCCACACTTCCAACAATGGAAAAAATTCCATTGACAAATATTGATGCCGTTTCAACAATGGACAACATTTAAAACGTGAAAATGTCACTATTCTTTAAAAAAAGAAAAAACTATAGTGACAATTTTTCCCACACTTTCAACAATTAACAAATCTTAAAATAAGAAATTTTAACGGCAACAATGAAAAATTCGTCTTTAAGTCATCATTTTTCAATTGTTATTATGAAAAATTTATTTATAATTATATTAGAAATTGTCTATAATGAACACTTTCCCGCATTTTCAACAACGGAAAAAATTCCATTGACAAATATTGATACAGTTTCAATAATGGACAATATTTAAAACGTAAAAGTGTCCCTATCCTTTAACAATGGAAAACATTATAATGACAAAATTTCCCACTCTTTCAACAATGAAGAAATCTTAAAATATGAAATTTTTCTGGCAACAATGGAAAATTCGTCTTAAGTCATAATTTTTCAATTGTTATTAAGAAAAATTTATTTATAATTATATTAGAAGTTATCTATAATGACAACATTCCGGCACTTCCAACAATGGAAAAAATTCCATTGACAAATATTGATAGAGTTTCAACAATTGACTATATTTAAAACGTGAAAATGTCACTATCCTTTAACAATGGAAAAAACTATAGTGACAAATTTTCCAAATCTTTCAACAATGAACAAATCTTAAAATAAGAAATTTTAACGACAGCATTGAAAAATTCGTCTTTAATTGATCATTTTTCAATTGTTATTATGAAAAATTTATTTATAATTATATTAGAAGTTATCTATAATGATAACTTTCCGGCACTTCCAACAATGGAAAAAATTCCATTGACCAATTTTGATACCGTTTCAACAATGGACAATATTTAAAACGAGAAAATGTCACTATCCTTTAACAATGGAAAAAATTATAGTGATAAATTTTCCCACGCTTTCAGCAGTGAAGAAAACTTAAAGAAAGAAAATTTTCCCGCAACAATAAACAATTCTATTTTGAGACATCTGTTTTCAATTGTTATTATGGAAAATTTACTTATAATTATATTAGAAGTTATCTATAATGACAACTTTCTTCACTTCCAACAATGGAAAAAATTCCATTGACAGATATTGATACTGTTTCAACAATGGACAACATTTAACACGTGAAAATTTCACTAACCTTTAACAAAGGAAAAATTATAGTGACATACTTTCCCACACTTTCAACAATGATCAAATCTAAAAATAAGAAATTTTTCTGGCAACAATAAAAACTTCGTCTTAAGTCATCATTTTTCAATTGTTATTAAGAAAAATTTATTTATAATTATATTAGAAGTTATCTATAATGACAACATTCCGGCACTTCCAACAATGGAAAAAATTCCATTGACAAATATTGATAGAGTTTCAACAATTGACTATATTTAAAACGTGAAAATGTCACTATCCTTTAACAATGGAAAAAATTATAGTGACAAATTTTCCCACGCTTTCAACAATGAAGAAAACTCAAAATAAGAAATTTTTCCCGCAACAATGAACAATTATATTTTGAGTCATCTTTTTTCGATTGTTATTATGAAAAATTTATTTATAATTATATTAGAAATTATTTATAATGACAACTTTCTGGCACTTCCAATAATGGAAAAAATTCCTTTGACCAATTTTGATACCATTTCAACAATGGACAATATTTAAAACGTGAAAATGTCACTATCCTTTAACAATGGAAAAAATTATGGTGACAAATTTTCCCACGCTTTCAATAATGAAGAAAATTCAACATAAGAAATTTTTCCCGCAACAATGAACAATTATATTTTGAGTCGTCATTTTCCAATTGTTATTATGAAAAATTTATTTATAATTATATTAGAAGTTATCTATAATGACAACTTTCCCGCACTTCCAACAATGGAAAAAATTCCATTGACAAATATTGATGCCGTTTCAACAATGGACAACATTTAAAACGTGAAAATGTCACTATTCTTTAAAAAATGAAAAAATATAGTGACAAGTTTTCCCACACTTTCAACAATTAACAAATCTTAAAATAAGAAATTTTAACGGCAACAATGAAAAATTCGTCTTTAAGTCATCATTTTTCAGTTGTTATTATGAAAAATTTATTTATAATTATATTAGAAATTGTCTATAATGAACACTTTCCCGCATTTTCAACAACGGAAAAAATTCCATTGACAAATATTGATACCGTTTCAATAATGGACAATATTTAAAACGTAAAAGTGTCCCTATCCTTTAACAATGGAAAACATTATAATGACAAAATTTCCCACTCTTTCAACAATGAAGAAATCTTAAAATATGAAATTTTTCTGGCAACAATGGAAAATTCGTCTTAAGTCATAATTTTTCAATTGTTATTAAGAAAAAATTATTTATAATTATATTAGAAGTTATCTATAATGACAACATTCCGGCACATCCAACAATGGAAAAAATTCCATTGACAATTATTGATAGAGTTTCAACAATTGACTATATTTAAAACGTGAAAATGTCACTATCCTTTAACAATGGAAAAAACTATAGTGACAAATTTTCCAAATCTTTCAACAATGAACAAATCTTAAAATAAGAAATTTTAACGACAACATTGAAAAATTCGTCTTTAATTCATCATTTTTCAATTGTTATTATGAAAAATTTATTTATAATTATATTAGAAGTTATCTATAATGATAACTTTCCGGCACTTCCAACAATGGAAAAAATTCCATTGACAAATATTGATAGAGTTTCAACAATTGACTATATTTAAAACGTGAAAATGTCACTATCCTTTAACAATGGAAAAAACTATAGTGACAAATTTTCCAAATCTTTCAACAATGAACAAATCTTAAAATAAGAAATTTTAACGACAGCATTGAAAAATTCGTCTTTAATTGATCATTTTTCAATTGTTATTATGAAAAATTTATTTATAATTATATTAGAAGTTATCTATAATGATAACTTTCCGGCACTTCCAACAATGGAAAAAATTCCATTGACCAATTTTGATACCGTTTCAACAATGGACAATATTTAAAACGAGAAAATGTCACTATCCTTTAACAATGGAAAAAATTATAGTGATAAATTTTCCCACGCTTTCAGCAGTGAAGAAAACTTAAAGAAAGAAAATTTTCCCGCAACAATAAACAATTCTATTTTGAGACATCTGTTTTCAATTGTTATTATGGAAAATTTACTTATAATTATATTAGAAGTTATCTATAATGACAACTTTCTTCACTTCCAACAATGGAAAAAATTCCATTGACAGATATTGATACTGTTTCAACAATGGACAACATTTAACACGTGAAAATTTCACTAACCTTTAACAAAGGAAAAATTATAGTGACATACTTTCCCACACTTTCAACAATGATCAAATCTCAAAATAAGAAATTTTTCTGGCAACAATAAAAACTTCGTCTTAAGTCATCATTTTTCAATTGTTATTAAGAAAAATTTATTTATAATTATATTAGAAGTTATCTATAATGACAACATTCCGGCACTTCCAACAATGGAAAAAATTCCATTGACAAATATTGATAGAGTTTCAACAATTGACTATATTTAAAACGTGAAAATGTCACTATCCTTTAACAATGGAAAAAATTATAGTGACAAATTTTCCCACGCTTTCAACAATGAAGAAAACTCAAAATAAGAAATTTTTCCCGCAACAATGAACAATTATATTTTGAGTCATCTTTTTTCGATTGTTATTATGAAAAATTTATTTATAATTATATTAGAAATTATTTATAATGACAACTTTCTGGCACTTCCAATAATGGAAAAAATTCCTTTGACCAATTTTGATACCATTTCAACAATGGACAATATTTAAAACGTGAAAATGTCACTATCCTTTAACAATGGAAAAAATTATGGTGACAAATTTTCCCACGCTTTCAATAATGAAGAAAATTCAACATAAGAAATTTTTCCCGCAACAATGAACAATTATATTTTGAGTCGTCATTTTCCAATTGTTATTATGAAAAATTTATTTATAATTATATTAGAAGTTATCTATAATGACAACTTTCCCGCACTTCCAACAATGGAAAAAATTCCATTGACAAATATTGATGCCGTTTCAACAATGGACAACATTTAAAACGTGAAAATGTCACTATTCTTTAAAAAATGAAAAAAATATAGTGACAAGTTTTCCCACACTTTCAACAATTAACAAATCTTAAAATAAGAAATTTTAACGGCAACAATGAAAAATTCGTCTTTAAGTCATCATTTTTCAGTTGTTATTATGAAAAATTTATTTATAATTATATTAGAAATTGTCTATAATGAACACTTTCCCGCATTTTCAACAACGGAAAAAATTCCATTGACAAATATTGATACCGTTTCAATAATGGACAATATTTAAAACGTAAAAGTGTCCCTATCCTTTAACAATGGAAAACATTATAATGACAAAATTTCCCACTCTTTCAACAATGAAGAGATCTTAAAATATGAAATTTTTCTGGCAACAATGGAAAATTCGTCTTAAGTCATAATTTTTCAATTGTTATTAAGAAAAAATTATTTATAATTATATTAGAAGTTATCTATAATGACAACATTCCGGCACATCCAACAATGGAAAAAATTCCATTGACAATTATTGATAGAGTTTCAACAATTGACTATATTTAAAACGTGAAAATGTCACTATCCTTTAACAATGGAAAAAACTATAGTGACAAATTTTCCAAATCTTTCAACAATGAACAAATCTTAAAATAAGAAATTTTAACGACAACATTGAAAAATTCGTCTTTAATTCATCATTTTTCAATTGTTATTATGAAAAATTTATTTATAATTATATTAGAAGTTATCTATAATGATAACTTTCCGGCACTTCCAACAATGGAAAAAATTCCATTGACCAATTTTGATACCGTTTCAACAATGGACAATATTTAAAACGAGAAAATGTCACTATCCTTTAACAATGGAAAAAATTATAGTGATAAATTTTCCCACGCTTTCAGCAGTGAAGAAAACTTAAAGAAAGAAAATTTTCCCGCAACAATGAACAATTCTATTTTGAGACATCTGTTTTCAATTGTTATTATGAAAAAATTATTTATAATTATATTAGAAGTTTTTTATAATGACAACTTTCTTCACTTCCAACAATGGTAAAAATTGCATTGACAAATATTGATACTGTTTCAACAATGGACAACATTTAAAACGTGAAAATTTCACTATCCTTTAACAAAGGAAAAATTATAGTGACAAATTTTTCCACACATTCAACAATGAACAAATCTCAAAATAAGAAATTTTTCTGGCAACAATGGAAAGTTCGTCTTAACTCATCATTTTTCAATTGTTATTATGAAAAATTTATTTATAATTATATTAGAAGTTATCAATAATGACAACATTCCGGAACTTCCAACAATGGAAAAAATTCCATTGACAAATATTGATACCGTTTCAACAATGGACAACATTTAAACCTGAAAATTTCACTATCCTTTAACAAAGGAAAAATTATAGTGACAAATTTTCCCACACTTTCAACAATGAACAAATCACAAAATAAGAAATTTTTCTGGCAACAATGAAAAATTCGTCTTTAAGTCATCAATTTTCAACTTTTATTATGAAAAATGTATTTATAATTATATTAGAAGTTATCTATAATGTCAACTTTCCCGCACTTCCAACAATGGAAAAAATTCCATTGACAAATAATGATACCGTTTCAACAATTGACAGTATTTAAAACGTGAAAATGTCCCTATCCTTTAACAATGGAAAAAATTATAGTGACAAATTTTCCCTCGCTTTCAAAAATGAAGAAAACTTAAAATAAGAAAATTATCCCGCCACAATGTACAATTATATTTTGAGTCATCCCTTTTCAATTGTTTTTATGAAAAATTTATTTATAATTATATTAGAAGTTTTTTATAATGACAAATTTCCCACACTTCCAACAATGGAAAAAATTCCATTGACAAATATTGATGCCGTTTCAACAATGGACAACATTTAAAACGTGAAAATGTCACTATTCTTTAAAAAATGAAAAAAATATAGTGACAAGTTTTCCCACACTTTCAACAATTAACAAATCTTAAAATAAGAAATTTTAACGGCAACAATGAAAAATTCGTCTTTAAGTCATCATTTTTCAATTGTTATTATGAAAAATTTATTTATAATTATATTAGAAGTTATCTATAATGTCAACATTCCGGCACTTCCAACAATGGAAAAAATTCCATTGACAAATATTGATAGAGTTTCAACAATTGACTATATTTAAAACGTGAAAATGTCACTATCCTTTAACAATGGAAAAAACTATAGTGACAAATTTTCCAAATCTTTCAACAATGAACAAATCTTAAAATAAGAAATTTTAACGACAACATTGAAAAATTCGTCTTTAATTGATCATTTTTCAATTGTTATTATGAAAAATTTATTTATAATTATATTAGAAGTTATCTATAATGATAACTTTCCGGCACTTCCAACAATGGAAAAAATTCCATTGACCAATTTTGATACCGTTTCAACAATGGACAATATTTAAAACGAAAAAATGTCACTATCCTTTAACAATGGAAAAAATTATAGTGACAAATTTTCCCACGCTTTCAGCAGTGAAGAAAACTTAAAGAAAGAAAATTTTCCCGCAACAATGAACAATTCTATTTTGAGACATCTGTTTTCAATTGCTATTATGAAAAATTTATTTATAATTATATTAGAAGTTATCTATAATGACAACTTTCTTCACTTCCAACAATGGAAAAAATTCCACTGACAAATATTGATACTGTTTCAACAATGGACAACATTTAACACGAGAAAATTTCACTATCCTTTAACAATGGAAAAAATTATAGTGACAAATTTTCCCACGCTTTCAACAATGAAGAAAACTCAAAATAAGAAATTTTTAACGCAACAATGAACAATTATATTTTGAGTCATCTTTTTTCGATTGTTATTATGAAAAATTTATTTATAATTATATTAGAAATTATCTATAATGACAACTTTCTGGCACTTCCAATAATGGAAAAAATTCCTTTGACCAATTTTGATACCATTTCAACAATGGACAATATTTAAAACGTGAAAATGTCACTATCCTTTAAAAATGGAAAAAATTATGGTGACAAATTTTCCCACGCTTTCAACAATGAAGAAAATTCAACATAAGAAATTTTTCCCGCAACAATGAACAATTCTATTTTGAGTCATCTTTTTTCGATTGTTATTATGAAAAATTTATTTATAATTATATTAGAAATTATCTATAATGACAACTTTCTGGCACTTCCAACAATGGAAAAAATTCCATTGCAAATATTGATACCGTTTCAACAATGAACAATATTTAAAACGTAAAAATGTCCCTATCCTTTAACAATGGAAAAAATTATAGTGACAAATTTTCCCACGCTTTCAACAATGAAGAAAACTCAAAATAAGAAATTTTTCCCGCAACAATGAACAATTATATTTTGAGTCATCTTTTTTCGATTGTTATTATGAAAAATTTATTTATAATTATATTAGAAATTATCTATAATGACAACTTTCTGGCACTTCCAATAATGGAAAAAATTCCTTTGACCAATTTTGATACCATTTCAACAATTGACTATATTTAAAACGTGAAAATGTCACTATCCTTTAACAATGGAAAAAACTATAGTGACAAATTTTCCAAATCTTTCAACAATGAACAAATCTTAAAATAAGAAATTTTAACGACAACATTGAAAAATTCGTCTTTAATTGATCATTTTTCAATTGTTATTATGAAAAATTTATTTATAATTATATTAGAAATTATCTATAATGACAACTTTCCCGCACTTCCAACAATGGAAAAAATTCCATTGCAAATATTGATACCGTTTCAACAATGAACAATATTTAAAACGTAAAAATGTCCCTATCCTTTAACAATGGAAAAAATTATAGTGACAAATTTTCCCACGCTTTCAGCAGTGAAGAAAACTTCAAGAAAGAAAATTTTTCCCGCAACAATGAACAATTCTATTTTGAGACATCTGTTTTCAATTGTTATTATGAAAAATTTATTTATAATTATATTAGAAGTTATCTATAATGACAACATTCCCACACTTCCAAAAATGGAAAAAATTCAATTGACAAATATTGATGCCGTTTCAACAATGGACAACATTTAAAACGTGAAAATGTCACTATTCTTTAAAAAATGAAAAAAATATAGTGACAAGTTTTCCCACACTTTCAACAATTAACAAATCTCAAAATAAGAAATTTTTCTGGCAACAATGAAAAATTCGTCTTTAAGTCATCGTTTTTCAATTGTTATTATGAAAAAATTATTTATAATTATATTAGAAGTTATCTATAATGTCAACTTTCCCGCACTTCCAACAATGGAAAAAATTCCATTGACAAATAATGATACCGTTTCAACAATTGACAATATTTAAAACGTGAAAATGTCCCTATCCTTTAACAATGGAAAAAATTATAGTGACAAATTTTCCCTCGCTTTCAACAATGAAGAAAACTTAAAATAAGAAAATTATCCCGCCACAATGTACAATTATATTTTGAGTCATCCCTTTTCAATTGTTTTTATGAAAAATTTATTTATAATTATATTAGAAGTTTTTTATAATGACAAATTTCCCACACTTCCAACAATGGAAAAAATTCCATTGACAAATATTGATGCCGTTTCAACAATGGACAACATTTAAAACGTGAAAATGTCACTATTCTTTAAAAAAAGAAAAAACTATAGTGACAATTTTTCCCACACTTTCAACAATTAACAAATCTTAAAATAAGAAATTTTAACGGCAACAATGAAAAATTCGTCTTTAAGTCATCATTTTTCAATTGTTATTATGAAAAATTTATTTATAATTATATTAGAAATTGTCTATAATGAACACTTTCCCGCATTTTCAACAACGGAAAAAATTCCATTGACAAATATTGATACCGTTTCAATAATGGACAATATTTAAAACGTAAAAGTGTCCCTATCCTTTAACAATGGAAAACATTATAATGACAAAATTTCCCACTCTTTCAACAATGAAGAAATCTTAAAATATGAAATTTTTCTGGCAACAATGGAAAATTCGTCTTAAGTCATAATTTTTCAATTGTTATTAAGAAAAATTTATTTATAATTATATTAGAAGTTATCTATAATGACAACATTCCGGCACTTCCAACAATGGAAAAAATTCCATTGATAAATATTGATAGAGTTTCAACAATTGACTATATTTAAAACGTGAAAATGTCACTATCCTTTAACAATGGAAAAAACTATAGTGACAAATTTTCCAAATCTTTCAACAATGAACAAATCTTAAAATAAGAAATTTTAACGACAACATTGAAAAATTCGTCTTTAATTGATCATTTTTCAATTGTTATTATGAAAAATTTATTTATAATTATATTAGAAGTTATCTATAATGATAACTTTCCGGCACTTCCAACAATGGAAAAAATTCCATTGACCAATTTTGATACCGTTTCAACAATGGACAATATTTAAAACGAAAAAATGTCACTATCCTTTAACAATGGAAAAAATTATAGTGACAAATTTTCCCACGCTTTCAGCAGTGAAGAAAACTTAAAGAAAGAAAATTTTCCCGCAACAATGAACAATTCTATTTTGAGACATCTGTTTTCAATTGCTATTATGAAAAATTTATTTATAATTATATTAGAAGTTATCTATAATGACAACTTTCTTCACTTCCAACAATGGAAAAAATTCCATTGACAAATATTGATACTGTTTCAACAATGGACAACATTTAACACGAGAAAATTTCACTATCCTTTAACAATGGAAAAAATTATAGTGACAAATTTTCCCACGCTTTCAACAATGAAGAAAACTCAAAATAAGAAATTTTTAACGCAACAATGAACAATTATATTTTGAGTCATCTTTTTTCGATTGTTATTATGAAAAATTTATTTATAATTATATTAGAAATTATCTATAATGACAACTTTCTGGCACTTCCAATAATGGAAAAAATTCCTTTGACCAATTTTGATACCATTTCAACAATGGACAATATTTAAAACGTGAAAATGTCACTATCCTTTAACAATGGAAAAAATTATGGTGACAAATTTTCCCACGCTTTCAACAATGAAGAAAATTCAACATAAGAAATTTTTCCCGCAACAATGAACAATTCTATTTTGAGTCATCTTTTTTCGATTGTTATTATGAAAAATTTATTTATAATTATATTAGAAATTATCTATAATGACAACTTTCTGGCACTTCCAACAATGGAAAAAATTCCATTGCAAATATTGATACCGTTTCAACAATGAACAATATTTAAAACGTAAAAATGTCCCTATCCTTTAACAATGGAAAAAATTATAGTGACAAATTTTCCCACGCTTTCAACAATGAAGAAAACTCAAAATAAGAAATTTTTCCCGCAACAATGAACAATTATATTTTGAGTCATCTTTTTTCGATTGTTATTATGAAAAATTTATTTATAATTATATTAGAAATTATCTATAATGACAACTTTCTGGCACTTCCAATAATGGAAAAAATTCCTTTGACCAATTTTGATACCATTTCAACAATTGACTATATTTAAAACGTGAAAATGTCACTATCCTTTAACAATGGAAAAAACTATAGTGACAAATTTTCCAAATCTTTCAACAATGAACAAATCTTAAAATAAGAAATTTTAACGACAACATTGAAAAATTCGTCTTTAATTGATCATTTTTCAATTGTTATTATGAAAAATTTATTTATAATTATATTAGAAATTATCTATAATGACAACTTTCCCGCACTTCCAACAATGGAAAAAAGTCCATTGCAAATATTGATACCGTTTCAACAATGAACAATATTTAAAACGTAAAAATGTCCCTATCCTTTAACAATGGAAAAAATTATAGTGACAAATTTTCCCACGCTTTCAGCAGTGAAGAAAACTTCAAGAAAGAAAATTTTTCCCGCAACAATGAACAATTCTATTTTGAGACATCTGTTTTCAATTGTTATTATGAAAAATTTATTTATAATTATATTAGAAGTTATCTATAATGACAACATTCCCACACTTCCAAAAATGGAAAAAATTCAATTGACAAATATTGATGCCGTTTCAACAATGGACAACATTTAAAACGTGAAAATGTCACTATTCTTTAAAAAATGAAAAAAATATAGTGACAAGTTTTCCCACACTTTCAACAATTAACAAATCTCAAAATAAGAAATTTTTCTGGCAACAATGAAAAATTCGTCTTTAAGTCATCGTTTTTCAATTGTTATTATGAAAAAATTATTTATAATTATATTAGAAGTTATCTATAATGTCAACTTTCCCGCACTTCCAACAATGGAAAAAATTCCATTGACAAATAATGATACCGTTTCAACAATTGACAGTATTTAAAACGTGAAAATGTCCCTATCCTTTAACAATGGAAAAAATTATAGTGACAAATTTTCCCTCGCTTTCAACAATGAAGAAAACTTAAAATAAGAAAATTATCCCGCCACAATGTACAATTATATTTTGAGTCATCCCTTTTCAATTGTTTTTATGAAAAATTTATTTATAATTATATTAGAAGTTTTTTATAATGACAAATTTCCCACACTTCCAACAATGGCAAAAATTCCATTGACAAATATTGATGCCGTTTCAACAATGGACAACATTTAAAACGTGAAAATGTCACTATTCTTTAAAAAAAGAAAAAAAATATAGTGACAATTTTTCCCACATTTTCAACAATTAACAAATCTTAAAATAAGAAATTTTAACGGCAACAATGAAAAATTCGTCTTTAAGTCATCATTTTTCAATTGTTATTATGAAAAATTTATTTATAATTATATTAGAAATTGTCTATAATGAACACTTTCCCGCATTTTCAACAACGGAAAAAATTCCATTGACAAGTATTGATACCGTTTCAACAATGGACAACATTTAAAGCCTGAAAATTTCACTATCCTTTAACAAAGGAAAAATTATAGTGACAAATTTTCCCACACTTTCAACAATGAAGAAATCTTAAAATATGAAATTTTTCTGGTAACAATGGAAAATTCGTCTTAAGTCATCATTTTTCAATTGTTATTATGAAAAATTTATTTATAATTATATTAGAAGTTATCTATAATGACAACTTTCTTCACTTCCAACAATGGAAAAAATTCCATTGACAAATATTGATACTGTTTCAACAATGGACAGCATTTAACACGAGAAAATTTCACTATCCTTTAACAATGGAAAAAATTATAGTGACAAATTTTCCCACGCTTTCAACAATGAAGAAAACTCAAAATAAGAAATTTTTCCCGCAACAATGAACAATTATATTTTGAGTCATCTTTTTTCGATTGTTATTATGAAAAATTTATTTATAATTATATTAGAAATTATCTATAATGACAACTTTCTGGCACTTCCAATAATGGAAAAAATTCCTTTGACCAATTTTAATACCATTTCAACAATGGACAACATTTAACACGTGAAAATTTCACTATCCTTTAACAAAGGAAAAATTATAGTGACATATTTTCCCACACTTTCAACAATGAACAAATCTCAAAATAATAAATTTTTCTGGCAACAATGAAAAATTCGTCTTTAAGTCATCATTTTTCAACTGTTATTATGAAAAATATATTTATAATTATATTAGAAGTTATCTATAATGACAACATTCCGGAACTTCCAACAATGGAAAAAATTCCATTGACAAATATTGATACCGTTTCAACAATTGACAACATTTCAAGCCTGAAAATTTCACTATCCTTTAACAAAGGAAAAATTATAGTGACAAATTTTCCCACACTTTCAACAATGAACAAATCTCAAAATAAGAAATTTTTCTGGCAACAATGAAAAATTCGTCATTAAGTCATCATTTTTCAATTGTTTTTATGAAAAATTTATTTATAATTTTATTAGAAATTGTCTATAATGACAACTTTCTTCACTTCCAACAATGGAAAAAATTCCATTGACAAATATTGAGACTTTTTCAACAATGGACAACATTTAACACGTGAAAATGTCACTATTCTTTAAAAAATGAAAAAAATATAGCGACAAGTTTTCCCACACTTTCAACAATTAACAAATTTAAAATAAGAAATTTTAACGGCAACAATGAAAAATTCGTCTTTAAATCATCATTTTTCAATTGTTATTATGAAAAATTTATTTATAATTATATTAGAAATTGTCTATAATGAACACTTACTTGCATTATCAACAACGGAAAAAATTCCATTGACAAATATTGATACCGTTTCAATAATCGACAATATTTAAAACGTAAAAGTGTCCCTATCCTTTAACAATGGAAAAAATTATAATGACAAAATTTCCCACTCTTTCAACAATGAAGAAATCTTAAAATATGAAATTTTTCTGGCAACAATGGAAATTTCGTCTTAACTCATCATTTTTCAATTGTTATTATGAAAAATTTATTTATAATTATATTAGAAGTTATCAATAATGACAACATTCCGGAACTTCCAACAATGGAAAAAATTCCATTGACAAATATTGATACCGTTTCAACAATGGACAACATTTAAACCTGAAAATTTCACTATCCTTTAACAAAGGAAAAATTATAGTGACAAATTTTCCCACACTTTCAACAATGAACAAATCTCAAAATAAGAAATTTTTCTGGCAACAATGAAAAATTCGTCTTTAAGTCATCAATTTTCAACTTTTATTATGAAAAATGTATTTATAATTATATTAGAAGTTATCTATAATGTCAACTTTCCCGCACTTCCAACAATGGAAAAAATTCCATTGACAAATAATGATACCGTTTCAACAATTGACAATATTTAAAACGTGAAAATGTCCCTATCCTTTAACAATGGAAAAAATTATAGTGACAAATTTTCCCTCGCTTTCAACAATGAAGAAAACTTAAAATAAGAAAATTATCCCGCCACAATGTACAATTATATTTTGAGTCATCCCTTTTCAATTGATTTTATGAAAAATTTATTTATAATTATATTAGAAGTTTTTTATAATGACAAATTTCCCACACTTCCAACAATGGAAAAAATTCCATTGACAAATATTGATGCCGTTTCAACAATGGACAACATTTAAAACGTGAAAATGTCACTATTCTTTAAAAAAAGAAAAAAATATAGTGACAATTTTTCCCACACTTTCAACAATTAACAAATCTTAAAATAAGAAATTTTAACGGCAACAATGAAAAATTCGTCTTTAAGTCATCATTTTTCAATTGTTATTATGAAAAATTTATTTATAATTATATTAGAAATTGTCTATAATGAACACTTTCCCGCATTTTCAACAACGGAAAAAATTCCATTGACAAATATTGATACCGTTTCAATAATGGACAATATTTAAAACGTAAAAGTGTCCCTATCCTTTAACAATGGAAAACATTATAATGACAAAATTTCCCACTCTTTCAACAATGAAGAAATCTTAAAATATGAAATTTTTCTGGCAACAATGGAAAATTCGTCTTAAGTCATAATTTTTCAATTGTTATTAAGAAAAATTTATTTATAATTATATTAGAAGTTATCTATAATGACAACATTCCGGCACTTCCAACAATGGAAAAAATTCCATTGACAAATATTGATAGAGTTTCAACAATTGACTATATTTAAAACGTGAAAATGTCACTATCCTTTAACAATGGAAAAAACTATAGTGACAAATTTTCCAAATCTTTCAACAATGAACAAATCTTAAAATAAGAAATTTTAACGACAACATTGAAAAATTCGTCTTTAATTGATCATTTTTCAATTGTTATTATAAAAATTTATTTATAATTATATTAGAAGTTATCTATAATGATAACTTTCCGGCACTTCCAACAATGGAAAAAATTCCATTGACCAATTTTGATACCGTTTCAACAATGGACAATATTTAAAACGAGAAAATGTCACTATCCTTTAACAATGGAAAAAATTATAGTGACAAATTTTCCCACGCTTTCAGCAGTGAAGAAAACTTAAAGAAAGAAAATTTTCCCGCAACAATGAACAATTCTATTTTGAGACATCTGTTTTCAATTGCTATTATGAAAAATTTATTTATAATTATATTAGAAGTTATCTATAATGACAACTTTCTTCACTTCCTACAATGGAAAAAATTCCATTGACAAATATTGATACTGTTTCAACAATGGACAACATTTAACACGAGAAAATTTCACTATCCTTTAACAATGGAAAAAATTATAGTGACAAATTTTCCCACGCTTTCAACAATGAAGAAAACTCAAAATAAGAAATTTTTCCCGCAACAATGAACAATTATATTTTGAGTCATCTTTTTTCGATTGTTATTATGAAAAATTTATTTATAATTATATTAGAAATTATCTATAATGACAACTTTCTGGCACTTCCAATAATGGAAAAAATTCCTTTGACCAATTTTGATACCATTTCAACAATGGACAATATTTAAAACGTGAAAATGTCACTATCCTTTAACAATGGAAAAAATTATGGTGACAAATTTTCCCACGCTTTCAACAATGAAGAAAATTCAACATAAGAAATTTTTCCCGCAACAATGAACAATTCTATTTTGAGTCATCTTTTTTCGATTGTTATTATGAAAAATTTATTTATAATTATATTAGAAATTATCTATAATGACAACTTTCTGGCACTTCCAATAATGGAAACAATTCCTTTGACCAATTTTGATACCATTTCAACAATTGACTATATTTAAAACGTGAAAATGTCACTATCCTTTAACAATGGAAAAAACTATAGTGACAAATTTTCCAAATCTTTCAACAATGAACAAATCTTAAAATAAGAAATTTTAACGACAACATTGAAAAATTCGTCTTTAATTGATCATTTTTCAATTGTTATTATGAAAAATTTATTTCTAATTATATTAGAAATTATCTATAATGACAACTTTCCCGCACTTCCAACAATGGAAAAAATTCCATTGCAAATATTGATACCGTTTCAACAATGAACAATATTTAAAACGTAAAAATGTCCCTATCCTTTAACAATGGAAAAAATTATAGTGACAAATTTTCCCACGCTTTCAGCAGTGAAGAAAACTTCAAGAAAGAAAATTTTTCCCGCAACAATGAACAATTCTATTTTGAGACATCTGTTTTCAATTGTTATTATGAAAAATTTATTTATAATTATATTAGAAGTTATCTATAATGACAACATTCCCACACTTCCAAAAATGGAAAAAATTCAATTGACAAATATTGATGCCGTTTCAACAATGGACAACATTTAAAACGTGAAAATGTCACTATTCTTTAAAAAATGAAAAAAATATAGTGACAAGTTTTCCCACACTTTCAACAATTAACAAATCTCAAAATAAGAAATTTTTCTGGCAACAATGAAAAATTCGTCTTTAAGTCATCGTTTTTCAACTGTTATTATGAAAAATGTATTTATAATTATATTAGAAGTTATCTATAATGACAACTTTCCCGCACCTCCAACAATGGAAAAAATTCCATTGACAAATATTGATACCGTTTCAACAATGGACAATATTTAAAACGTAAAAGTGTCCCTATACTTTAACAATAGAAAAAATTATGACAAATTTTCCCACTCTTTCAACAATGAAGAAATCTTAAATATGAAATTTTTCCGGCAACGATGGAAAGTTCGTCTTAACTCATCATTTTTCAATTGTTATTATGAAAAATTTATTTATAATTATATTAGAAGTTATCTATAATGACAACATTCCGGAACTTCCAACAATGGAAAAAATTCCATTGACAAATATTGATACCGTTTCAACAATGGACAACATTTAAAGCCTGAAAATTTCACTATCCTTTAACAAAGGAAAAATTATAGTGACAAATTTTCCCACACTTTCAACAATGAAGAAATCTTAAAATATGAAATTTTTCTGGTAACAATGGAAAATTCGTCTTAAGTCATCATTTTTCAATTGTTATTATGAAAAATTTATTTATAATTATATTAGAAGTTATCTATAATGACAACTTTCTTCACTTCCAACAATGGAAAAAATTCCATTGACAAATATTGATACTGTTTCAACAATGGACAGCATTTAACACGAGAAAATTTCACTATCCTTTAACAATGGAAAAAATTATAGTGACAAATTTTCCCACGCTTTCAACAATGAAGAAAACTCAAAATAAGAAATTTTTCCCGCAACAATGAACAATTATATTTTGAGTCATCTTTTTTCGATTGTTATTATGAAAAATTTATTTATAATTATATTAGAAATTATCTATAATGACAACTTTCTGGCACTTCCAATAATGGAAAAAATTCCTTTGACCAATTTTAATACCATTTCAACAATGGACAACATTTAACACGTGAAAATTTCACTATCCTTTAACAAAGGAAAAATTATAGTGACATATTTTCCCACACTTTCAACAATGAACAAATCTCAAAATAATAAATTTTTCTGGCAACAATGAAAAATTCGTCTTTAAGTCATCATTTTTCAACTGTTATTATGAAAAATATATTTATAATTATATTAGAAGTTATCTATAATGACAACATTCCGGAACTTCCAACAATGGAAAAAATTCCATTGACAAATATTGATACCGTTTCAACAATTGACAACATTTCAAGCCTGAAAATTTCACTATCCTTTAACAAAGGAAAAATTATAGTGACAAATTTTCCCACACTTTCAACAATGAACAAATCTCAAAATAAGAAATTTTTCTGGCAACAATGAAAAATTCGTCATTAAGTCATCATTTTTCAATTGTTTTTATGAAAAATTTATTTATAATTTTATTAGAAATTGTCTATAATGACAACTTTCTTCACTTCCAACAATGGAAAAAATTCCATTGACAAATATTGAGACTTTTTCAACAATGGACAACATTTAACACGTGAAAATGTCACTATTCTTTAAAAAATGAAAAAAATATAGCGACAAGTTTTCCCACACTTTCAACAATTAACAAATTTAAAATAAGAAATTTTAACGGCAACAATGAAAAATTCGTCTTTAAATCATCATTTTTCAATTGTTATTATGAAAAATTTATTTATAATTATATTAGAAATTGTCTATAATGAACACTTACTTGCATTATCAACAACGGAAAAAATTCCATTGACAAATATTGATACCGTTTCAATAATCGACAATATTTAAAACGTAAAAGTGTCCCTATCCTTTAACAATGGAAAAAATTATAATGACAAAATTTCCCACTCTTTCAACAATGAAGAAATCTTAAAATATGAAATTTTTCTGGCAACAATGGAAATTTCGTCTTAACTCATCATTTTTCAATTGTTATTATGAAAAATTTATTTATAATTATATTAGAAGTTATCAATAATGACAACATTCCGGAACTTCCAACAATGGAAAAAATTCCATTGACAAATATTGATACCGTTTCAACAATGGACAACATTTAAACCTGAAAATTTCACTATCCTTTAACAAAGGAAAAATTATAGTGACAAATTTTCCCACACTTTCAACAATGAACAAATCTCAAAATAAGAAATTTTTCTGGCAACAATGAAAAATTCGTCTTTAAGTCATCAATTTTCAACTTTTATTATGAAAAATGTATTTATAATTATATTAGAAGTTATCTATAATGTCAACTTTCCCGCACTTCCAACAATGGAAAAAATTCCATTGACAAATAATGATACCGTTTCAACAATTGACAATATTTAAAACGTGAAAATGTCCCTATCCTTTAACAATGGAAAAAATTATAGTGACAAATTTTCCCTCGCTTTCAACAATGAAGAAAACTTAAAATAAGAAAATTATCCCGCCACAATGTACAATTATATTTTGAGTCATCCCTTTTCAATTGATTTTATGAAAAATTTATTTATAATTATATTAGAAGTTTTTTATAATGACAAATTTCCCACACTTCCAACAATGGAAAAAATTCCATTGACAAATATTGATGCCGTTTCAACAATGGACAACATTTAAAACGTGAAAATGTCACTATTCTTTAAAAAAAGAAAAAAATATAGTGACAATTTTTCCCACACTTTCAACAATTAACAAATCTTAAAATAAGAAATTTTAACGGCAACAATGAAAAATTCGTCTTTAAGTCATCATTTTTCAATTGTTATTATGAAAAATTTATTTATAATTATATTAGAAATTGTCTATAATGAACACTTTCCCGCATTTTCAACAACGGAAAAAATTCCATTGACAAATATTGATACCGTTTCAATAATGGACAATATTTAAAACGTAAAAGTGTCCCTATCCTTTAACAATGGAAAACATTATAATGACAAAATTTCCCACTCTTTCAACAATGAAGAAATCTTAAAATATGAAATTTTTCTGGCAACAATGGAAAATTCGTCTTAAGTCATAATTTTTCAATTGTTATTAAGAAAAATTTATTTATAATTATATTAGAAGTTATCTATAATGACAACATTCCGGCACTTCCAACAATGGAAAAAATTCCATTGACAAATATTGATAGAGTTTCAACAATTGACTATATTTAAAACGTGAAAATGTCACTATCCTTTAACAATGGAAAAAACTATAGTGACAAATTTTCCAAATCTTTCAACAATGAACAAATCTTAAAATAAGAAATTTTAACGACAACATTGAAAAATTCGTCTTTAATTGATCATTTTTCAATTGTTATTATGAAAAATTTATTTATAATTATATTAGAAGTTATCTATAATGATAACTTTCCGGCACTTCCAACAATGGAAAAAATTCCATTGACCAATTTTGATACCGTTTCAACAATGGACAATATTTAAAACGAGAAAATGTCACTATCCTTTAACAATGGAAAAAATTATAGTGACAAATTTTCCCACGCTTTCAGCAGTGAAGAAAACTTAAAGAAAGAAAATTTTCCCGCAACAATGAACAATTCTATTTTGAGACATCTGTTTTCAATTGCTATTATGAAAAATTTATTTATAATTATATTAGAAGTTATCTATAATGACAACTTTCTTCACTTCCAACAATGGAAAAAATTCCATTGACAAATATTGATACTGTTTCAACAATGGTCAACATTTAACACGAGAAAATTTCACTATCCTTTAACAATGGAAAAAATTATAGTGACAAATTTTCCCACGCTTTCAACAATGAAGAAAACTCAAAATAAGAAATTTTTCCCGCAACAATGAACAATTATATTTTGAGTCATCTTTTTTCGATTGTTATTATGAAAAATTTATTTATAATTATATTAGAAATTATCTATAATGACAACTTTCTGGCACTTCCAATAATGGAAAAAATTCCTTTGACCAATTTTGATACCATTTCAACAATGGACAATATTTAAAACGTGAAAATGTCACTATCCTTTAACAATGGAAAAAATTATGGTGACAAATTTTCCCACGCTTTCAACAATGAAGAAAATTCAACATAAGAAATTTTTCCCGCAACAATGAACAATTCTATTTTGAGTCATCTTTTTTCGATTGTTATTATGAAAAATTTATTTATAATTATATTAGAAATTATCTATAATGACAACTTTCTTGCACTTCCAACAATGGAAAAAATTCCATTGCAAATATTGATACCGTTTCAACAATGAACAATATTTAAAACGTAAAAATGTCCCTATCCTTTAACAATGGAAAAAATTATAGTGACAAATTTTCCCACGCTTTCAACAATGAAGAAAACTCAAAATAAGAAATTTTTCCCGCAACAATGAACAATTATATTTTGAGTCATCTTTTTTCGATTGTTATTATGAAAAATTTATTTATAATTATATTAGAAATTATCTATAATGACAACTTTCTGGCACTTCAAATAATGGAAAAAATTCCTTTGACCAATTTTGATACCATTTCAACAATTGACTATATTTAAAACGTGAAAATGTCACTATCCTTTAACAATGGAAAAAACTATAGTGACAAATTTTCCAAATCTTTCAACAATGAACAAATCTTAAAATAAGAAATTTTAACGACAACATTGAAAAATTCGTCTTTAATTGATCATTTTTCAATTGTTATTATGAAAAATTTATTTATAATTATATTAGAAATTATCTATAATGACAACTATCCCGCACTTCCCACAATGGAAAAAATTCCATTGCAAATATTGATACCGTTTCAACAATGAACAATATTTAAAACGTAAAAATGTCCCTATCCTTTAACAATGGAAAAAATTATAGTGACAAATTTTCCCACGCTTTCAGCAGTGAAGAAAACTTCAAGAAAGAAAATTTTTCCCGCAACAATGAACAATTCTATTTTGAGACATCTGTTTTCAATTGTTATTATGAAAAATTTATTTATAATTATATTAGAAGTTATCTATAATGACAACATTCCCACACTTCCAAAAATGGAAAAAATTCAATTGACAAATATTGATGCCGTTTCAACAATGGACAACATTTAAAACGTGAAAATGTCACTATTCTTTAAAAAATGAAAAAAATATAGTGACAAGTTTTCCCACACTTTCAACAATTAACAAATCTCAAAATAAGAAATTTTTCTGGCAACAATGAAAAATTCGTCTTTAAGTCATCGTTTTTCAATTGTTATTATGAAAAAATTATTTATAATTATATTAGAAGTTATCTATAATGTCAACTTTCCCGCACTTCCAACAATGGAAAAAATTCCATTGACAAATAATGATACCGTTTCAACAATTGACAGTATTTAAAACGTGAAAATGTCCCTATCCTTTAACAATGGAAAAAATTATAGTGACAAATTTTCCCTCGCTTTCAACAATGAAGAAAACTTAAAATAAGAAAATTATCCCGCCACAATGTACAATTATATTTTGAGTCATCCCTTTTCAATTGTTTTTATGAAAAATTTATTTATAATTATATTAGAAGTTTTTTATAATGACAAATTTCCCACACTTCCAACAATGGAAAAAATTCCATTGACAAATATTGATGCCGTTTCAACAATGGACAACATTTGAAACGTGAAAATGTCACTATTCTTTAAAAAAAGAAAAAAATATAGTGACAATTTTTCCCACACTTTCAACAATTAACAAATCTTAAAATAAGAAATTTTAACGGCAACAATGAAAAATTCGTCTTTAAGTCATCATTTTTCAATTGTTATTATGAAAAATTTATTTATAATTATATTAGAAATTGTCTATAATGAACACTTTCCCGCATTTTCAACAACGGAAAAAATTCCATTGACAAGTATTGATACCGTTTCAATAATGGACAATATTTAAAACGTAAAAGTGTCCCTATCCTTTAACAATGGAAAACATTATAATGACAAAATTTCCCACTCTTTCAACAATGAAGAAATCTTAAAATATGAAATTTTTCTGGCAACAATGGAAAATTCGTCTTAAGTCATAATTTTTCAATTGTTATTAAGAAAAATTTATTTATAATTATATTAGAAGTTATCTATAATGACAACATTCCGGCACTTCCAACAATGGAAAAAATTCCATTGACAAATATTGATAGAGTTTCAACAATTGACTATATTTAAAACGTGAAAATGTCACTATCCTTTAACAATGGAAAAAACTATAGTGACAAATTTTCCAAATCTTTCAACAATGAACAAATCTTAAAATAAGAAATTTTAACGACAACATTGAAAAATTCGTCTTTAATTGATCATTTTTCAATTGTTATTATGAAAAATTTATTTATAATTATATTAGAAGTTATCTATAATGATAACTTTCCGGCACTTCCAACAATGGAAAAAATTCCATTGACAAATTTTGATACCGTTTCAACAATGGACAATATTTAAAACGAGAAAATGTCACTATCCTTTAACAATGGAAAAAATTATAGTGACAAATTTTCCCACGCTTTCAGCAGTGAAGAAAACTTAAAGAAAGAAAATTTTCCCGCAACAATGAACAATTCTATTTTGAGACATCTGTTTTCAATTGCTATTATGAGAAATTTATTTATAATTATATTAGAAGTTATCTATAATGACAACTTTCTTCACTTCCAACAATGGAAAAAATTCCATTGACAAATATTGATACTGTTTCAACAATGGACAACATTTAACACGAGAAAATTTCACTATCCTTTAACAATGGAAAAAATTATAGTGACAAATTTTCCTACGCTTTCAACAATGAAGAAAACTCAAAATAAGAAATTTTTCCCGCAACAATGAACAATTCTATTTTGAGTCATCTTTTTTCGATTGTTATTATGAAAAATTTATTTATAATTATATTAGAAATTATCTATAATGACAACTTTCTGGCACTTCCAACAATGGAAAAAATTCCATTGCAAATATTGATACCGTTTCAACAATGAACAATATTTAAAACGTAAAAATGTCCCTATCCTTTAACAATGGAAAAAATTATAGTGACAAATTTTCCCACGCTTTCAACAATGAAGAAAACTCAAAATAAGAAATTTTTCCTGCAACAATGAACAATTATATTTTGAGTCATCTTTTTTCGATTGTTATTATGAAACATTTATTAATAATTATATTAGAAATTATCTACAATGACAACTTTCTGGCACTTCCAATAATGGAAAAAATTCCTTTGACCAATTTTGATACCATTTCAACAATTGACTTTATTTAAAACGTGAAAATGTCACTATCCTTTAACAATGGAAAAAACTATAGTGACAAATTTTCCAAATCTTTCAACAATGAACAAATCTTAAAATAAGAAATTTTAACGACAACATTGAAAAATTCGTCTTTAATTGATCATTTTTCAATTGTTATTATGAAAAATTTATTTATAATTATATTAGAAATTATCTATAATGACAACTTTCCCGCACTTCCAACAATGGAAAAAATTCCATTGCAAATATTGATACCGTTCCAACAATGTACAATATTTAAAACGTAAAAATGTCCCTATCCTTTAACAATGGAAAAAATTATAGTGACAAATTTTCCCACGCTTTCAGCAGTGAAGAAAACTTCAAGAAAGAAAATTTTTCCCGCAACAATGAACAATTCTATTTTGAGACATCTGTTTTCAATTGTTATTATGAAAAATTTATTTATAATTATATTAGAAGTTATCTATAATGACAACATTCCCACACTTCCAAAAATGGAAAAAATTCAATTGACAAATATTGATGCCGTTTCAACAATGGACAACATTTAAAACGTGAAAATGTCACTATTCTTTAAAAAATGAAAAAAATATAGTGACAAGTTTTCCCACACTTTCAACAATTAACAAATCTCAAAATAAGAAATTTTTCTGGCAACAATGAAAAATTCGTCTTTAAGTCATCATTTTTCAACTGTTATTATGAAAAATGTATTTATAATTATATTAGAAGTTATCTATAATGTCAACTTTCCCGCACTTCCACCAATGGAAAAAATTCCATTGACAAATAATGATACCGTTTCAACAATTGACAATATTTAAAACGTGAAAATGTCCCTATCCTTTAACAATGGAAATAACTATAGTGACAAATTTTCCCACGCTTTCAGCAGTGAAGAAAACTTCAAGAAAGAAATTTTTTCCCGCAACAATGAACAATTCTATTTTGAGACATCTGTTTTCAATTGTTATTATTAAAAATTTATTTATAATTATATTAGAAGTTATCTATAATGACAACATTCCCACACTTCCAAATATGGAAAAAATTCAATTGACAAATATTGATGCCGTTTCAACAATGGACAACATTTAAAACTTGAAAATGTCACTATTCTTTAAAAAATGAAAAAAATATAGTGACAAGTTTTCCCACACTTTCAACAATTAACAAATCTCAAAATAAGAAATTTTTCTGGCAACAATGAAAAATTCGTCTTTAAGTCATCATTTTTCAACTGTTATTATGAAAAATGTATTTATAATTATATTAGAAGTTATCTATAATGTCAACTTTCCCGCACTTCCACCAATGGAAAAAATTCCACTGACAAATATTGATACCGTTTCAACAATGGACAATATTTAAAACGTAAAAGTGTCCCTATACTTTAACAATAGAAAAAATTATGACAAATTTTCCCACTCTTTCAACAATGAAGAAATCTTAAATATGAAATTTTTCCGGCAACAATGGAAAGTTCGTCTTAACTCATCATTTTTCAATTGTTATTATGAAAAATTTATTTATAATTATATTAGAATTTATCTATAATGACAACTTTCCCGCACTTCCAACAATGGAAAAAATTCCATTGCAAATATTGATACCGTTTCAACAATGAACAATATTTAAAACGTAAAAATGTCCCTATCCTTTAACAATGGAAAAAATTATAGTGACAAATTTTCCCACGGTTTCAGCAGTGAAGAAAACTTCAAGAAAGAAAATTTTTCCCGCAACAATGAACAATTCTATTTTGAGACATCTGTTTTCAATTGTTATTATGAAAAATTTATTTATAATTATATTAGAAGTTATCTATAATGACAACATTCCCACACTTCCAAAAATGGAAAAAATTCAATTGACAAATATTGATGCCGTTTCAACAATGGACAACATTTAAAACGTGAAAATGTCACTATTCTTTAAAAAATGAAAAAAATATAGTGACAAGTTTTCCCACACTTTCAACAATTAACAAATCTCAAAATAAGAAATTTTTCTGGCAACAATGAAAAATTCGTCTTTAAGTCATCGTTTTTCAATTGTTATTATGAAAAAATTATTTATAATTATATTAGAAGTTATCTATAATGTCAACTTTCCCGCACTTCCAACAATGGAAAAAATTCAATTGACAAATAATGATACCGTTTCAACAATTGACAGTATTTAAAACGTGAAAATGTCCCTATCCTTTAACAATGGAAAAAATTATAGTGACAAATTTTCCCTCGCTTTCAAGAATGAAGAAAACTTAAAATAAGAAAATTATCCCGCCACAATGTACAATTATATTTTGAGTCATCCCTTTTCAATTGTTTTTATGAAAAATTTATTTATAATTATATTAGAAGTTTTTTATAATGACAAATTTCCCACACTTTCAACAATGGAAAAAATTCCATTGACAAATATTGATGCCGTTTCAACAATGGACAACATTTGAAACGTGAAAATGTCACTATTCTTTAAAAAAAGAAAAAAATATAGTGACAATTTTTCCCACACTTTCAACAATTAACAAATCTTAAAATAAGAAATTTTAACGGCAACAATGAAAAATTCGTCTTTAAGTCATCATTTTTCAATTGTTATTATGAAAAATTTATTTATAATTATATTAGAAATTGTCTATAATGAACACTTTCCCGCATTTTCAACAACGGAAAAAATTCCATTGACAAGTATTGATACCGTTTCAATAATGGACAATATTTAAAACGTAAAAGTGTCCCTATCCTTTAACAATGGAAAACATTATAATGACAAAATTTCCCACTCTTTCAACAATGAAGAAATCTTAAAATATGAAATTTTTCTGGCAACAATGGAAAATTCGTCTTAAGTCATAATTTTTCAATTGTTATTAAGAAAAATTTATTTATAATTATATTAGAAGTTATCTATAATGACAACATTCCGGCACTTCCAACAATGGAAAAAATTCCATTGACAAATATTGATAGAGTTTCAACAATTGACTATATTTAAAACGTGAAAATGTCACTATCCTTTAACAATGGAAAAAACTATAGTGACAAATTTTCCAAATCTTTCAACAATGAACAAATCTTAAAATAAGAAATTTTAACGACAACATTGAAAAATTCGTCTTTAATTGATCATTTTTCAATTGTTATTAAGAAAAATTTATTTATAATTATATTAGAAGTTATCTATAATGATAACTTTCCGGCACTTCCAACAATGGAAAAAATTCCATTGACAAATTTTGATACCGTTTCAACAATGGACAATATTTAAAACGAGAAAATGTCACTATCCTTTAACAATGGAAAAAATTATAGTGACAAATTTTCCCACGCTTTCAGCAGTGAAGAAAACTTAAAGAAAGAAAATTTTCCCGCAACAATGAACAATTCTATTTTGAGACATCTGTTTTCAATTGCTATTATGAGAAATTTATTTATAATTATATTAGAAGTTATCTATAATGACAACTTTCTTCACTTCCAACAATGGAAAAAATTCCATTGACAAACATTGATACTGTTTCAACAATGGACAATATTTAAAACGTGAAAATGTCACTATCCTTTAACAATGGAAAAAATTATGGTGACAAATTTTCCCACGCTTTCAACAATGAAGAAAATTCAACATAAGAAATTTTTCCCGCAACAATGAACAATTCTATTTTGAGTCATCTTTTTTCGATTGTTATTATGAAAAATTTATTTATAATTATATTAGAAATTATCTATAATGACAACTTTCTGGCACTTCCAATAATGGAAAAAATTCCTTTGACTAATTTTGATACCATTTCAACAATGGACAATATTTAAAACGTGAAAATGTCACTATCCTTTAACAATGGAAAAAATTATGGTGACAAATTTTCCCACGCTTTCAACAATGAAGAAAATTCAACATAAGAAATTTTTCCCGCAACAATGAACAATTCTATTTTGAGTCATCTTTTTTCGATTGTTATTATGAAAAATTTATTTATAATTATATTAGAAATTATCTATAATGACAACTTTCTGGCACTTCCAACAATGGAAAAAATTCCATTGCAAATATTGATACCGTTTCAACAATGAACAATATTTAAAACGTAAAAATGTCCCTATCCTTTAACAATGGAAAAAATTATAGTGACAAATTTTCCCACGCTTTCAACAATGAAGAAAACTCAAAATAAGAAATTTTTCCTGCAACAATGAACAATTATATTTTGAGTCATCTTTTCTCGATTGTTATTATGAAAAATTTATTTATAATTATATTAGAAATTATCTATAATGACAACTTTCTGGCACTTCCAATAATGGAAAAAATTCCTTTGACCAATTTTGATACCATTTCAACAATTGACTTTATTTAAAACGTGAAAATGTCACTATCCTTTAACAATGGAAAAAACTATAGTGACAAATTTTCCAAATCTTTCAACAATGAACAAATCTTAAAATAAGAAATTTTAACGACAACATTGAAAAATTCGTGTTTAATTGATCATTTTTCAATTGTTATTATGAAAAAATTATTTATAATTATATTAGAAGTTATCTATAATGTCAACTTTCCCGCACTTCCAACAATGGAAAAAATTCAATTGACAAATAATGATACCATTTCAACAATGGACAATATTTAAAACGTGAAAATGTCACTATCCTTTAACAATGGAAAAAATTATGGTGACAAATTTTCCCACGCTTTCAATAATGAAGAAAATTCAACATAAGAAATTTTTCCCGCAACAATGAACAATTATATTTTGAGTCGTCATTTTCCAATTGTTATTATGAAAAATTTATTTATAATTATATTAGAAGTTATCTATAATGACAACTTTCCCGCACTTCCAACAATGGAAAAAATTCCATTGACAAATATTGATGCCGTTTCAACAATGGACAACATTTAAAACGTAAAAATGTCACTATTCTTTAAAAAATGAAAAAAATATAGTGACAAGTTTTCCCACACTTTCAACAATTAACAAATCTTAAAATAAGAAATTTTAACGGCAACAATGAAAAATTCGTCTTTAAGTCATCATTTTTCAGTTGTTATTATGAAAAATTTATTTATAATTATATTAGAAATTGTCTATAATGAACACTTTCCCGCATTTTCAACAACGGAAAAAATTCCATTGACAAATATTGATACCGTTTCAATAATGGACAATATTTAAAACGTAAAAGTGTCCCTATCCTTTAACAATGGAAAACATTATAATGACAAAATTTCCCACTCTTTCAACAATGAAGAAATCTTAAAATATGAAATTTTTCTGGCAACAATGGAAAATTCGTCTTAAGTCATAATTTTTCAATTGTTATTAAGAAAAAATTATTTATAATTATATTAGAAGTTATCTATAATGACAACATTCCGGCACATCCAACAATGGAAAAAATTCCATTGACAATTATTGATAGAGTTTCAACAATTGACTATATTTAAAACGTGAAAATGTCACTATCCTTTAACAATGGAAAAAACTATAGTGACAAATTTTCCAAATCTTTCAACAATGAACAAATCTTAAAATAAGAAATTTTAACGACAACATTGAAAAATTCGTCTTTAATTCATCATTTTTCAATTGTTATTATGAAAAATTTATTTATAATTATATTAGAAGTTATCTATAATGATAACTTTCCGGCACTTCCAACAATGGAAAAAATTCCATTGACCAATTTTGATACCGTTTCAACAATGGACAATATTTAAAACGAGAAAATGTCACTATCCTTTAACAATGGAAAAAAATTATAGTGATAAATTTTCCCACGCTTTCAGCAGTGAAGAAAACTTAAAGAAAGAAAATTTTCCCGCAACAATGAACAATTCTATTTTGAGACATCTGTTTTCAATTGTTATTATGAAAAATTTATTTATAATTATATTAGAAGTTTTTTATAATGACAACTTTCTTCACTTCCAACAATGGTAAAAATTGCATTGACAAATATTGATACTGTTTCAACAATGGACAACATTTAAAACGTGAAAATTTCACTATCCTTTAACAAAGGAAAAATTATAGTGACAAATTTTTCCACACATACAACAATGAACAAATCTCAAAATAAGAAATTTTTCTGGCAACAATGGAAAGTTCGTCTTAACTCATCATTTTTCAATTGTTATTATGAAAAATTTATTTATAATTATATTAGAAGTTATCAATAATAACAACTTTCCGGAACTTCCAAAAATGGAAAAAATTCCATTGACAAATATTGATACCGTTTCAACAATTGACAATATTTAAAACGTGAAAATGTCCCTATCCTTTAACAATGGAAAAAATTATAGTGACAAATTTTCCCTCGCTTTCAACAATGAAGAAAACTTAAAATAAGAAAATTATCCCGCCACAATGTACAATTATATTTTGAGTCATCCCTTTTCAATTGTTTTTATGAAAAATTTATTTATAATTATATTAGAAGTTTTTTATAATGACAAATTTCCCACACTTCCAACAATGGAAAAAATTCCATTGACAAATATTGATGCCGTTTCAACAATGGACAACATTTAAAACGTGAAAATGTCACTATTCTTTAAAAAAAAGAAAAAACTATAGTGACAATTTTTCCCACACTTTCAACAATTAACAAATCTTAAAATAAGAAATTTTAACGGCAACAATGAAAAATTCGTCTTTAAGTCATCATTTTTCAATTGTTATTATGAAAAATTTATTTATAATTATATTAGAAATTGTCTATAATGAACACTTTCCCGCATTTTCAACAACGGAAAAAATTCCATTGACAAATATTGATACCGTTTCAATAATGGACAATATTTAAAACGTAAAAGTGTCCCTATCCTTTAACAATGGAAAACATTATAATGACAAAATTTCCCACTCTTTCAACAATGAAGAAATCTTAAAATATGAAATTTTTCTGGCAACAATGGAAAATTCGTCTTAAGTCATAATTTTTCAATTGTTATTAAGAAAAATTTATTTATAATTATATTAGAAGTTATCTATAATGACAACATTCCGGCACTTCCAACAATGGAAAAAATTCCATTGACAAATATTGATAGAGTTTCAACAATTGACTATATTTAAAACGTGAAAATGTCACTATCCTTTAACAATGGAAAAAACTATAGTGACAAATTTTCCAAATCTTTCAACAATGAACAAATCTTAAAATAAGAAATTTTAACGACAGCATTGAAAAATTCGTCTTTAATTGATCATTTTTCAATTGTTATTATGAAAAATTTATTTATAATTATATTAGAAGTTATCTATAATGATAACTTTCCGGCACTTCCAACAATGGAAAAAATTCCATTGACCAATTTTGATACCGTTTCAACAATGGACAATATTTAAAACGAGAAAATGTCACTATCCTTTAACAATGGAAAAAATTATAGTGATAAATTTTCCCACGCTTTCAGCAGTGAAGAAAACTTAAAGAAAGAAAATTTTCCCGCAACAATAAACAATTCTATTTTGAGACATCTGTTTTCAATTGTTATTATGGAAAATTTACTTATAATTATATTAGAAGTTATCTATAATGACAACTTTCTTCACTTCCAACAATGGAAAAAATTCCATTGACAGATATTGATACTGTTTCAACAATGGACAACATTTAACACGTGAAAATTTCACTAACCTTTAACAAAGGAAAAATTATAGTGACATACTTTCCCACACTTTCAACAATGATCAAATCTCAAAATAAGAATTTTTCTGGCAACAATGGAAATTCCGTCTTAACTCATCATTTTTCAATTGTTATTATGAAAAATTTATTTATAATTATATTAGAAGTTTTTTAAAATGACAACTTTCTTCACTTCCAACAATGGTAAAAATTGCATTGACAAATATTGATACTGTTTCAACAATGGACAACATTTAAAACGTGAAAATTTCACTATCCTTTAACAAAGGAAAAATTATAGTGACAAATTTTTCCACACATACAACAATGAACAAATCTCAAAATAAGAAATTTTTCTGGCAACAATGGAAAGTTCGTCTTAACTCATCATTTTTCAATTGTTATTATGAAAAATTTATTTATAATTATATTAGAAGTTATCAATAATAACAACTTTCCGGAACTTCCAAAAATGGAAAAAATTCCATTGACAAATATTGATACCGTTTCAACAATGGACAACATTTAAACCTGAAAATTTCACTATCCTTTAACAAAGGAAAAATTATAGTGACAAATTTTCCCACACTTTCAACAATGAACAAATCTCAAAATAAGAAATTTTTCTGGCAACAATGAAAAATTCGTCTTTAAGTCATCAATTTTCAACTTTTATTATGAAAAATGTATTTATAATTATATTAGAAGTTATCTATAATGTCAACTTTCCCGCACTTCCAACAATGGAAAAAATTCCATTGACAAATAATGATACCGTTTCAACAATTGACAATATTTAAAACGTGAAAATGTCCCTATCCTTTAACAATGGAAAAAATTATAGTGACAAATTTTCCCTCGCTTTCAACAATGAAGAAAACTTAAAATAAGAAAATTATCCCGCCACAATGTACAATTATATTTTGAGTCATCCCTTTTCAATTGTTTTTATGAAAAATTTATTTATAATTATATTAGAAGTTTTTTATAATGACAAATTTCCCACACTTCCAACAATGGAAAAAATTCCATTGACAAATATTGATGCCGTTTCAACAATGGACAACATTTAAAACGTGAAAATGTCACTATTCTTTAAAAAAAGAAAAAACTATAGTGACAATTTTTCCCACACTTTCAACAATGAACAAATCTTAAAATAAGAAATTTTAACGACAACATTGAAAAATTCGTCTTTAATTGATCATTTTTCAATTGTTATTAAGAAAAATTTATTTATAATTATATTAGAAGTTATCTATAATGATAACTTTCCGGCACTTCCAACAATGGAAAAAATTCCATTGACAAATTTTGATACCGTTTCAACAATGGACAATATTTAAAACGAGAAAATGTCACTATCCTTTAACAATGGAAAAAATTATAGTGACAAATTTTCCCACGCTTTCAGCAGTGAAGAAAACTTAAAGAAAGAAAATTTTCCCGCAACAATGAACAATTCTATTTTGAGACATCTGTTTTCAATTGCTATTATGAGAAATTTATTTATAATTATATTAGAAGTTATCTATAATGACAACTTTCTTCACTTCCAACAATGGAAAAAATTCCATTGACAAACATTGATACTGTTTCAACAATGGACAATATTTAAAACGTGAAAATGTCACTATCCTTTAACAATGGAAAAAATTATGGTGACAAATTTTCCCACGCTTTCAACAATGAAGAAAATTCAACATAAGAAATTTTTCCCGCAACAATGAACAATTCTATTTTGAGTCATCTTTTTTCGATTGTTATTATGAAAAATTTATTTATAATTATATTAGAAATTATCTATAATGACAACTTTCTGGCACTTCCAATAATGGAAAAAATTCCTTTGACTAATTTTGATACCATTTCAACAATGGACAATATTTAAAACGTGAAAATGTCACTATCCTTTAACAATGGAAAAAATTATGGTGACAAATTTTCCCACGCTTTCAACAATGAAGAAAATTCAACATAAGAAATTTTTCCCGCAACAATGAACAATTCTATTTTGAGTCATCTTTTTTCGATTGTTATTATGAAAAATTTATTTATAATTATATTAGAAATTATCTATAATGACAACTTTCTGGCACTTCCAACAATGGAAAAAATTCCATTGCAAATATTGATACCGTTTCAACAATGAACAATATTTAAAACGTAAAAATGTCCCTATCCTTTAACAATGGAAAAAATTATAGTGACAAATTTTCCCACGCTTTCAACAATGAAGAAAACTCAAAATAAGAAATTTTTCCTGCAACAATGAACAATTATATTTTGAGTCATCTTTTCTCGATTGTTATTATGAGAAATTTATTTATAATTATATTAGAAATTATCTATAATGACAACTTTCTGGCACTTCCAATAATGGAAAAAATTCCTTTGACCAATTTTGATACCATTTCAACAATTGACTTTATTTAAAACGTGAAAATGTCACTATCCTTTAACAATGGAAAAAACTATAGTGACAAATTTTCCAAATCTTTCAACAATGAACAAATCTTAAAATAAGAAATTTTAACGACAACATTGAAAAATTCGTGTTTAATTGATCATTTTTCAATTGTTATTATGAAAAAATTATTTATAATTATATTAGAAGTTATCTATAATGTCAACTTTCCCGCACTTCCAACAATGGAAAAAATTCAATTGACAAATAATGATACCATTTCAACAATGGACAATATTTAAAACGTGAAAATGTCACTATCCTTTAACAATGGAAAAAATTATGGTGACAAATTTTCCCACGCTTTCAATAATGAAGAAAATTCAACATAAGAAATTTTTCCCGCAACAATGAACAATTATATTTTGAGTCGTCATTTTCCAATTGTTATTATGAAAAATTTATTTATAATTATATTAGAAGTTATCTATAATGACAACTTTCCCGCACTTCCAACAATGGAAAAAATTCCATTGACAAATATTGATGCCGTTTCAACAATGGACAACATTTAAAACGTAAAAATGTCACTATTCTTTAAAAAATGAAAAAAATATAGTGACAAGTTTTCCCACACTTTCAACAATTAACAAATCTTAAAATAAGAAATTTTAACGGCAACAATGAAAAATTCGTCTTTAAGTCATCATTTTTCAGTTGTTATTATGAAAAATTTATTTATAATTATATTAGAAATTGTCTATAATGAACACTTTCCCGCATTTTCAACAACGGAAAAAATTCCATTGACAAATATTGATACCGTTTCAATAATGGACAATATTTAAAACGTAAAAGTGTCCCTATCCTTTAACAATGGAAAACATTATAATGACAAAATTTCCCACTCTTTCAACAATGAAGAAATCTTAAAATATGAAATTTTTCTGGCAACAATGGAAAATTCGTCTTAAGTCATAATTTTTCAATTGTTATTAAGAAAAAATTATTTATAATTATATTAGAAGTTATCTATAATGACAACATTCCGGCACATCCAACAATGGAAAAAATTCCATTGACAATTATTGATAGAGTTTCAACAATTGACTATATTTAAAACGTGAAAATGTCACTATCCTTTAACAATGGAAAAAACTATAGTGACAAATTTTCCAAATCTTTCAACAATGAACAAATCTTAAAATAAGAAATTTTAACGACAACATTGAAAAATTCGTCTTTAATTCATCATTTTTCAATTGTTATTATGAAAAATTTATTTATAATTATATTAGAAGTTATCTATAATGATAACTTTCCGGCACTTCCAACAATGGAAAAAATTCCATTGACCAATTTTGATACCGTTTCAACAATGGACAATATTTAAAACGAGAAAATGTCACTATCCTTTAACAATGGAAAAAAATTATAGTGATAAATTTTCCCACGCTTTCAGCAGTGAAGAAAACTTAAAGAAAGAAAATTTTCCCGCAACAATGAACAATTCTATTTTGAGACATCTGTTTTCAATTGTTATTATGAAAAATTTATTTATAATTATATTAGAAGTTTTTTATAATGACAACTTTCTTCACTTCCAACAATGGTAAAAATTGCATTGACAAATATTGATACTGTTTCAACAATGGACAACATTTAAAACGTGAAAATTTCACTATCCTTTAACAAAGGAAAAATTATAGTGACAAATTTTTCCACACATACAACAATGAACAAATCTCAAAATAAGAAATTTTTCTGGCAACAATGGAAAGTTCGTCTTAACTCATCATTTTTCAATTGTTATTATGAAAAATTTATTTATAATTATATTAGAAGTTATCAATAATAACAACTTTCCGGAACTTCCAAAAATGGAAAAAATTCCATTGACAAATATTGATACCGTTTCAACAATGGACAACATTTAAACCTGAAAATTTCACTATCCTTTAACAAAGGAAAAATTATAGTGACAAATTTTCCCACACTTTCAACAATGAACAAATCTCAAAATAAGAAATTTTTCTGGCAACAATGAAAAATTCGTCTTTAAGTCATCAATTTTCAACTTTTATTATGAAAAATGTATTTATAATTATATTAGAAGTTATCTATAATGTCAACTTTCCCGCACTTCCAACAATGGAAAAAATTCCATTGACAAATAATGATACCGTTTCAACAATTGACAATATTTAAAACGTGAAAATGTCCCTATCCTTTAACAATGGAAAAAATTATAGTGACAAATTTTCCCTCGCTTTCAACAATGAAGAAAACTTAAAATAAGAAAATTATCCCGCCACAATGTACAATTATATTTTGAGTCATCCCTTTTCAATTGTTTTTATGAAAAATTTATTTATAATTATATTAGAAGTTTTTTATAATGACAAATTTCCCACACTTCCAACAATGGAAAAAATTCCATTGACAAATATTGATGCCGTTTCAACAATGGACAACATTTAAAACGTGAAAATGTCACTATTCTTTAAAAAAAGAAAAAACTATAGTGACAATTTTTCCCACACTTTCAACAATTAACAAATCTTAAAATAAGAAATTTTAACGGCAACAATGAAAAATTCGTCTTTAAGTCATCATTTTTCAATTGTTATTATGAAAAATTTATTTATAATTATATTAGAAATTGTCTATAATGAACACTTTCCCGCATTTTCAACAACGGAAAAAATTCCATTGACAAATATTGATACCGTTTCAATAATGGACAATATTTAAAACGTAAAAGTGTCCCTATCCTTTAACAATGGAAAACATTATAATGACAAAATTTCCCACTCTTTCAACAATGAAGAAATCTTAAAATATGAAATTTTTCTGGCAACAATGGAAAATTCGTCTTAAGTCATAATTTTTCAATTGTTATTAAGAAAAATTTATTTATAATTATATTAGAAGTTATCTATAATGACAACATTCCGGCACTTCCAACAATGGAAAAAATTCCATTGACAAATATTGATAGAGTTTCAACAATTGACTATATTTAAAACGTGAAAATGTCACTATCCTTTAACAATGGAAAAAACTATAGTGACAAATTTTCCAAATCTTTCAACAATGAACAAATCTTAAAATAAGAAATTTTAACGACAGCATTGAAAAATTCGTCTTTAATTGATCATTTTTCAATTGTTATTATGAAAAATTTATTTATAATTATATTAGAAGTTATCTATAATGATAACTTTCCGGCACTTCCAACAATGGAAAAAATTCCATTGACCAATTTTGATACCGTTTCAACAATGGACAATATTTAAAACGAGAAAATGTCACTATCCTTTAACAATGGAAAAAATTATAGTGATAAATTTTCCCACGCTTTCAGCAGTGAAGAAAACTTAAAGAAAGAAAATTTTCCCGCAACAATAAACAATTCTATTTTGAGACATCTGTTTTCAATTGTTATTATGGAAAATTTACTTATAATTATATTAGAAGTTATCTATAATGACAACTTTCTTCACTTCCAACAATGGAAAAAATTCCATTGACAGATATTGATACTGTTTCAACAATGGACAACATTTAACACGTGAAAATTTCACTAACCTTTAACAAAGGAAAAATTATAGTGACATACTTTCCCACACTTTCAACAATGATCAAATCTCAAAATAAGAATTTTTCTGGCAACAATAAAAACTTCGTCTTAAGTCATCATTTTTCAATTGTTATTAAGAAAAATTTATTTATAATTATATTAGAAGTTATCTATAATGACAACATTCCGGCACTTCCAACAATGGAAAAAATTCCATTGACAAATATTGATAGAGTTTCAACAAATGACTATATTTAAAACGTGAAAATGTCACTATCCTTTAACAATGTAAAAAATTATAGTGACAAATTTTCCCACGCTTTCAACAATGAAGAAAACTCAAAATAAGAAATTTTTCCCGCAACAATGAACAATTATATTTTGAGTCATCTTTTTTCGATTGTTATTATGAAAAATTTATTTATAATTATATTAGAAATTATTTATAATGACAACTTTCTCGCACTTCCAATAATGGAAAAAATTCCTTTGACCAATTTTGATACCATTTCAACAATGGACAATATTTAAAACGTGAAAATGTCACTATCCTTTAACAATGGAAAAAATTATGGTGACAAATTTTCCCACGCTTTCAATAATGAAGAAAATTCAACATAAGAAATTTTTCCCGCAACAATGAACAATTATATTTTGAGTCGTCATTTTCCAATTGTTATTATGAAAAATTTATTTATAATTATATTAGAAGTTATCTATAATGACAACTTTCCCGCACTTCCAACAATGGAAAAAATTCCATTGACAAATATTGATGCCGTTTCAACAATGGACAACATTTAAAACGTGAAAATGTCACTATTCTTTAAAAAATGAAAAAAATATAGTGACAAGTTTTCCCACACTTTCAACAATTAACAAATCTTAAAATAAGAAATTTTAACGGCAACAATGAAAAATTCGTCTTTAAGTCATCATTTTTCAGTTGTTATTATGAAAAATTTATTTATAATTATATTAGAAATTGTCTATAATGAACACTTTCCCGCATTTTCAACAACGGAAAAAATTCCATTGACAAATATTGATACCGTTTCAATAATGGACAATATTTAAAACGTAAAAGTGTCCCTATCCTTTAACAATGGAAAACATTATAATGACAAAATTTCCCACTCTTTCAACAATGAAGAAATCTTAAAATATGAAATTTTTCTGGCAACAATGGAAAATTCGTCTTAAGTCATAATTTTTCAATTGTTATTAAGAAAAAATTATTTATAATTATATTAGAAGTTATCTATAATGACAACATTCCGGCACATCCAACAATGGAAAAAATTCCATTGACAATTATTGATAGAGTTTCAACAATTGACTATATTTAAAACGTGAAAATGTCACTATCCTTTAACAATGGAAAAAACTATAGTGACAAATTTTCCAAATCTTTCAACAATGAACAAATCTTAAAATAAGAAATTTTAACGACAACATTGAAAAATTCGTCTTTAATTCATCATTTTTCAATTGTTATTATGAAAAATTTATTTATAATTATATTAGAAGTTATCTATAATGATAACTTTCCGGCACTTCCAACAATGGAAAAAATTCCATTGACCAATTTTGATACCGTTTCAACAATGGACAATATTTAAAACGAGAAAATGTCACTATCCTTTAACAATGGAAAAAATTATAGTGATAAATTTTCCCACGCTTTCAGCAGTGAAGAAAACTTAAAGAAAGAAAATTTTCCCGCAACAATGAACAATTCTATTTTGAGACATCTGTTTTCAATTGTTATTATGAAAAAATTATTTATAATTATATTAGAAGTTTTTTATAATGACAACTTTCTTCACTTCCAACAATGGTAAAAATTGCATTGACAAATATTGATACTGTTTCAACAATGGACAACATTTAAAACGTGAAAATTTCACTATCCTTTAACAAAGGATAAATTATAGTGACAAATTTTTCCACACATTCAACAATGAACAAATCTCAAAATAAGAAATTTTTCTGGCAACAATGGAAAGTTCGTCTTAACTCATCATTTTTCAATTGTTATTATGAAAAATTTATTTATAATTATATTAGAAGTTATCAATAATGACAACATTCCGGAACTTCCAACAATGGAAAAAATTCCATTGACAAATATTGATACCGTTTCAACAATGGACAACATTTAAACCTGAAAATTTCACTATCCTTTAACAAAGGAAAAATTATAGTGACAAATTTTCCCACACTTTCAACAATGAACAAATCTCAAAATAAGAAATTTTTCTGGCAACAATGAAAAATTCGTCTTTAAGTCATCAATTTTCAACTTTTATTATGAAAAATGTATTTATAATTATATTAGAAGTTATCTATAATGTCAACTTTCCCGCACTTCCAACAATGGAAAAAATTCCATTGACAAATAATGATACCGTTTCAACAATTGACAGTATTTAAAACGTGAAAATGTCCCTATCCTTTAACAATGGAAAAAATTATAGTGACAAATTTTCCCTCGCTTTCAAAAATGAAGAAAACTTAAAATAAGAAAATTATCCCGCCACAATGTACAATTATATTTTGAGTCATCCCTTTTCAATTGTTTTTATGAAAAATTTATTTATAATTATATTAGAAGTTTTTTATAATGACAAATTTCCCACACTTCCAACAATGGAAAAAATTCCATTGACAAATATTGATGCCGTTTCAACAATGGACAACATTTAAAACGTGAAAATGTCACTATTCTTTAAAAAATGAAAAAAATATAGTGACAAGTTTTCCCACACTTTCAACAATTAACAAATCTTAAAATAAGAAATTTTAACGGCAACAATGAAAAATTCGTCTTTAAGTCATCATTTTTCAATTGTTATTATGAAAAATTTATTTATAATTATATTAGAAATTGTCTATAATGAACACTTTCCCGCATTTTCAACAACGGAAAAAATTCCATTGACAAATATTGATACCGTTTCAATAATGGACAATATTTAAAACGTAAAAGTGTCCCTATCCTTTAACAATGGAAAACATTATAATGACAAAATTTCCCACTCTTTCAACAATGAAGAAATCTTAAAATATGAAATTTTTCTGGCAACAATGGAAAATTCGTCTTAAGTCATAATTTTTCAATTGTTATTAAGAAAAATTTATTTATAATTATATTAGAAGTTATCTATAATGACAACATTCCGGCACTTCCAACAATGGAAAAAATTCCATTGACAAATATTGATAGAGTTTCAACAATTGACTATATTTAAAACGTGAAAATGTCACTATCCTTTAACAATGGAAAAAACTATAGTGACAAATTTTCCAAATCTTTCAACAATGAACAAATCTTAAAATAAGAAATTTTAACGACAACATTGAAAAATTCGTCTTTAATTGATCATTTTTCAATTGTTATTATGAAAAATTTATTTATAATTATATTAGAAGTTATCTATAATGATAACTTTCCGGCACTTCCAACAATGGAAAAAATTCCATTGACAAATTTTGATACCGTTTCAACAATGGACAATATTTAAAACGAGAAAATGTCACTATCCTTTAACAATGGAAAAAATTATAGTGACAAATTTTCCCACGCTTTCAGCAGTGAAGAAAACTTAAAGAAAGAAAATTTTCCCGCAACAATGAACAATTCTATTTTGAGACATCTGTTTTCAATTGCTATTATGAGAAATTTATTTATAATTATATTAGAAGTTATCTATAATGACAACTTTCTTCACTTCCAACAATGGAAAAAATTCCATTGACAAACATTGATACTGTTTCAACAATGGACAATATTTAAAACGTGAAAATGTCACTATCCTTTAACAATGGAAAAAATTATGGTGACAAATTTTCCCACGCTTTCAACAATGAAGAAAATTCAACATAAGAAATTTTTCCCGCAACAATGAACAATTCTATTTTGAGTTTTTTTTTTTCGATTGTTATTATGAAAAATTTATTTATAATTATATTAGAAATTATCTATAATGACAACTTTCTGGCACTTCCAATAATGGAAAAAATTCCTTTGACTAATTTTGATACCATTTCAACAATGGACAATATTTAAAACGTGAAAATGTCACTATCCTTTAACAATGGAAAAAATTATGGTGACAAATTTTCCCACGCTTTCAACAATGAAGAAAATTCAACATAAGAAATTTTTCCCGCAACAATGAACAATTCTATTTTGAGTCATCTTTTTTCGATTGTTATTATGAAAAATTTATTTATAATTATATTAGAAATTATCTATAATGACAACTTTCTGGCACTTCCAACAATGGAAAAAATTCCATTGCAAATATTGATACCGTTTCAACAATGAACAATATTTCAAACGTAAAAATGTCCCTATCCTTTAACAATGGAAAAAATTATAGTGACATATTTTCCCACGCTTTCAACAATGAAGAAAACTCAAAATAAGAAATTTTTCCTGCAACAATGAACAATTATATTTTGAGTCATCTTTTCTCGATTGTTATTATGAAAAATTTATTTATAATTATATTAGAAATTATCTATAATGACAACTTTCTGGCACTTCCAATAATGGAAAAAATTCCTTTGACCAATTTTGATACCATTTCAACAATTGACTTTATTTAAAACGTGAAAATGTCACTATCCTTTAACAATGGAAAAAACTATAGTGACAAATTTTCCAAATCTTTCAACAATGAACAAATCTTAAAATAAGAAATTTTAACGACAACATTGAAAAATTCGTCTTTAATTGATCATTTTTCAATTGTTATTATGAAAAAATTATTTATAATTATATTAGAAGTTATCTATAATGTCAACTTTCCCGCACTTCCAACAATGGAAAAAATTCAATTGACAAATAATGATACCATTTCAACAATGGACAATATTTAAAACGTGAAAATGTCACTATCCTTTAACAATGGAAAAAATTATGGTGACAAATTTTCCCACGCTTTCAATAATGAAGAAAATTCAACATAAGAAATTTTTCCCGCAACAATGAACAATTATATTTTGAGTCGTCATTTTCCAATTGTTATTATGAAAAATTTATTTATAATTATATTAGAAGTTATCTATAATGACAACTTTCCCGCACTTCCAACAATGGAAAAAATTCCATTGACAAATATTGATGCCGTTTCAACAATGGACAACATTTAAAACGTGAAAATGTCACTATTCTTTAAAAAATGAAAAAAATATAGTGACAAGTTTTCCCACACTTTCAACAATTAACAAATCTTAAAATAAGAAATTTTAACGGCAACAATGAAAAATTCGTCTTTAAGTCATCATTTTTCAATTGTTATTATGAAAAATTTATTTATAATTATATTAGAAATTGTCTATAATGAACACTTTCCCGCATTTTCAACAACGGAAAAAATTCCATTGACAAATATTGATACCGTTTCAATAATGGACAATATTTAAAACGTAAAAGTGTCCCTATCCTTTAACAATGGAAAACATTATAATGACAAAATTTCCCACTCTTTCAACAATGAAGAAATCTTAAAATATGAAATTTTTCTGGCAACAATGGAAAATTCGTCTTAAGTCATAATTTTTCAATTGTTATTAAGAAAAATTTATTTATAATTATATTAGAAGTTATCTATAATGACAACATTCCGGCACTTCCAACAATGGAAAAAATTCCATTGACAAATATTGATAGAGTTTCAACAATTGACTATATTTAAAACGTGAAAATGTCACTATCCTTTAACAATGGAAAAAACTATAGTGACAAATTTTCCAAATCTTTCAACAATGAACAAATCTTAAAATAAGAAATTTTAACGACAACATTGAAAAATTCGTCTTTAATTGATCATTTTTCAATTGTTATTATGAAAAATTTATTTATAATTATATTAGAAGTTATCTATAATGATAACTTTCCGGCACTTCCAACAATGGAAAAAATTCCATTGACAAATTTTGATACCGTTTCAACAATGGACAATATTTAAAACGAGAAAATGTCACTATCCTTTAACAATGGAAAAAATTATAGTGACAAATTTTCCCACGCTTTCAGCAGTGAAGAAAACTTAAAGAAAGAAAATTTTCCCGCAACAATGAACAATTCTATTTTGAGACATCTGTTTTCAATTGCTATTATGAGAAATTTATTTATAATTATATTAGAAGTTATCTATAATGACAACTTTCTTCACTTCCAACAATGGAAAAAATTCCATTGACAAACATTGATACTGTTTCAACAATGGACAATATTTAAAACGTGAAAATGTCACTATCCTTTAACAATGGAAAAAATTATGGTGACAAATTTTCCCACGCTTTCAACAATGAAGAAAATTCAACATAAGAAATTTTTCCCGCAACAATGAACAATTCTATTTTGAGTCATCTTTTTTCGATTGTTATTATGAAAAATTTATTTATAATTATATTAGAAATTATCTATAATGACAACTTTCTGGCACTTCCAATAATGGAAAAAATTCCTTTGACTAATTTTGATACCATTTCAACAATGGACAATATTTAAAACGTGAAAATGTCACTATCCTTTAACAATGGAAAAAATTATGGTGACAAATTTTCCCACGCTTTCAACAATGAAGAAAATTCAACATAAGAAATTTTTCCCGCAACAATGAACAATTCTATTTTGAGTCATCTTTTTTCGATTGTTATTATGAAAAATTTATTTATAATTATATTAGAAATTATCTATAATGACAACTTTCTGGCACTTCCAACAATGGAAAAAATTCCATTGCAAATATTGATACCGTTTCAACAATGAACAATATTTCAAACGTAAAAATGTCCCTATCCTTTAACAATGGAAAAAATTATAGTGACATATTTTCCCACGCTTTCAACAATGAAGAAAACTCAAAATAAGAAATTTTTCCTGCAACAATGAACAATTATATTTTGAGTCATCTTTTCTCGATTGTTATTATGAAAAATTTATTTATAATTATATTAGAAATTATCTATAATGACAACTTTCTGGCACTTCCAATAATGGAAAAAATTCCTTTGACCAATTTTGATACCATTTCAACAATTGACTTTATTTAAAACGTGAAAATGTCACTATCCTTTAACAATGGAAAAAACTATAGTGACAAATTTTCCAAATCTTTCAACAATGAACAAATCTTAAAATAAGAAATTTTAACGACAACATTGAAAAATTCGTCTTTAATTGATCATTTTTCAATTGTTATTATGAAAAAATTATTTATAATTATATTAGAAGTTATCTATAATGTCAACTTTCCCGCACTTCCAACAATGGAAAAAATTCAATTGACAAATAATGATACCATTTCAACAATGGACAATATTTAAAACGTGAAAATGTCACTATCCTTTAACAATGGAAAAAATTATGGTGACAAATTTTCCCACGCTTTCAATAATGAAGAAAATTCAACATAAGAAATTTTTCCCGCAACAATGAACAATTATATTTTGAGTCGTCATTTTCCAATTGTTATTATGAAAAATTTATTTATAATTATATTAGAAGTTATCTATAATGACAACTTTCCCGCACTTCCAACAATGGAAAAAATTCCATTGACAAATATTGATGCCGTTTCAACAATGGACAACATTTAAAACGTGAAAATGTCACTATTCTTTAAAAAATGAAAAAAATATAGTGACAAGTTTTCCCACACTTTCAACAATTAACAAATCTTAAAATAAGAAATTTTAACGGCAACAATGAAAAATTCGTCTTTAAGTCATCATTTTTCAATTGTTATTATGAAAAATTTATTTATAATTATATTAGAAATTGTCTATAATGAACACTTTCCCGCATTTTCAACAACGGAAAAAATTCCATTGACAAATATTGATACCGTTTCAATAATGGACAATATTTAAAACGTAAAAGTGTCCCTATCCTTTAACAATGGAAAACATTATAATGACAAAATTTCCCACTCTTTCAACAATGAAGAAATCTTAAAATATGAAATTTTTCTGGCAACAATGGAAAATTCGTCTTAAGTCATAATTTTTCAATTGTTATTAAGAAAAATTTATTTATAATTATATTAGAAGTTATCTATAATGACAACATTCCGGCACTTCCAACAATGGAAAAAATTCCATTGACAAATATTGATAGAGTTTCAACAATTGACTATATTTAAAACGTGAAAATGTCACTATCCTTTAACAATGGAAAAAACTATAGTGACAAATTTTCCAAATCTTTCAACAATGAACAAATCTTAAAATAAGAAATTTTAACGACAACATTGAAAAATTCGTCTTTAATTGATCATTTTTCAATTGTTATTATGAAAAATTTATTTATAATTATATTAGAAGTTATCTATAATGATAACTTTCCGGCACTTCCAACAATGGAAAAAATTCCATTGACAAATTTTGATACCGTTTCAACAATGGACAATATTTAAAACGAGAAAATGTCACTATCCTTTAACAATGGAAAAAATTATAGTGACAAATTTTCCCACGCTTTCAGCAGTGAAGAAAACTTAAAGAAAGAAAATTTTCCCGCAACAATGAACAATTCTATTTTGAGACATCTGTTTTCAATTGCTATTATGAGAAATTTATTTATAATTATATTAGAAGTTATCTATAATGACAACTTTCTTCACTTCCAACAATGGAAAAAATTCCATTGACAAACATTGATACTGTTTCAACAATGGACAATATTTAAAACGTGAAAATGTCACTATCCTTTAACAATGGAAAAAATTATGGTGACAAATTTTCCCACGCTTTCAACAATGAAGAAAATTCAACATAAGAAATTTTTCCCGCAACAATGAACAATTCTATTTTGAGTCATCTTTTTTCGATTGTTATTATGAAAAATTTATTTATAATTATATTAGAAATTATCTATAATGACAACTTTCTGGCACTTCCAATAATGGAAAAAATTCCTTTGACTAATTTTGATACCATTTCAACAATGGACAATATTTAAAACGTGAAAATGTCACTATCCTTTAACAATGGAAAAAATTATGGTGACAAATTTTCCCACGCTTTCAACAATGAAGAAAATTCAACATAAGAAATTTTTCCCGCAACAATGAACAATTCTATTTTGAGTCATCTTTTTTCGATTGTTATTATGAAAAATTTATTTATAATTATATTAGAAATTATCTATAATGACAACTTTCTGGCACTTCCAACAATGGAAAAAATTCCATTGCAAATATTGATACCGTTTCAACAATGAACAATATTTCAAACGTAAAAATGTCCCTATCCTTTAACAATGGAAAAAATTATAGTGACATATTTTCCCACGCTTTCAACAATGAAGAAAACTCAAAATAAGAAATTTTTCCTGCAACAATGAACAATTATATTTTGAGTCATCTTTTCTCGATTGTTATTATGAAAAATTTATTTATAATTATATTAGAAATTATCTATAATGACAACTTTCTGGCACTTCCAATAATGGAAAAAATTCCTTTGACCAATTTTGATACCATTTCAACAATTGACTTTATTTAAAACGTGAAAATGTCACTATCCTTTAACAATGGAAAAAACTATAGTGACAAATTTTCCAAATCTTTCAACAATGAACAAATCTTAAAATAAGAAATTTTAACGACAACATTGAAAAATTCGTCTTTAATTGATCATTTTTCAATTGTTATTATGAAAAAATTATTTATAATTATATTAGAAGTTATCTATAATGTCAACTTTCCCGCACTTCCAACAATGGAAAAAATTCAATTGACAAATAATGATACCATTTCAACAATGGACAATATTTAAAACGTGAAAATGTCACTATCCTTTAACAATGGAAAAAATTATGGTGACAAATTTTCCCACGCTTTCAATAATGAAGAAAATTCAACATAAGAAATTTTTCCCGCAACAATGAACAATTATATTTTGAGTCGTCATTTTCCAATTGTTATTATGAAAAATTTATTTATAATTATATTAGAAGTTATCTATAATGACAACTTTCCCGCACTTCCAACAATGGAAAAAATTCCATTGACAAATATTGATGCCGTTTCAACAATGGACAACATTTAAAACGTAAAAATGTCACTATTCTTTAAAAAATGAAAAAAATATAGTGACAAGTTTTCCCACACTTTCAACAATTAACAAATCTTAAAATAAGAAATTTTAACGGCAACAATGAAAAATTCGTCTTTAAGTCATCATTTTTCAGTTGTTATTATGAAAAATTTATTTATAATTATATTAGAAATTGTCTATAATGAACACTTTCCCGCATTTTCAACAACGGAAAAAATTCCATTGACAAATATTGATACCGTTTCAATAATGGACAATATTTAAAACGTAAAAGTGTCCCTATCCTTTAACAATGGAAAACATTATAATGACAAAATTTCCCACTCTTTCAACAATGAAGAAATCTTAAAATATGAAATTTTTCTGGCAACAATGGAAAATTCGTCTTAAGTCATAATTTTTCAATTGTTATTAAGAAAAAATTATTTATAATTATATTAGAAGTTATCTATAATGACAACATTCCGGCACATCCAACAATGGAAAAAATTCCATTGACAATTATTGATAGAGTTTCAACAATTGACTATATTTAAAACGTGAAAATGTCACTATCCTTTAACAATGGAAAAAACTATAGTGACAAATTTTCCAAATCTTTCAACAATGAACAAATCTTAAAATAAGAAATTTTAACGACAACATTGAAAAATTCGTCTTTAATTCATCATTTTTCAATTGTTATTATGAAAAATTTATTTATAATTATATTAGAAGTTATGTATAATGATAACTTTCCGGCACTTCCAACAATGGAAAAAATTCCATTGACCAATTTTGATACCGTTTCAACAATGGACAATATTTAAAACGAGAAAATGTCACTATCCTTTAACAATGGAAAAAATTATAGTGATAAATTTTCTTACGCTTTCAGCAGTGAAGAAAACTTAAAGAAAGAAAATTTTCCCGCAACAATGAACAATTCTATTTTGAGACATCTGTTTTCAATTGTTATTATGAAAAATTTATTTATAATTATATTAGAAGTTTTTTATAATGTCAACTTTCTTCACTTCCAACAATGGTAAAAATTGCATTGACAAATATTGATACTGTTTCAACAATGGACAACATTTAAAACGTGAAAATTTCACTATCCTTTAACAAAGGAAAAATTATAGTGACAAATTTTTCCACACATACAACAATGAACAAATCTCAAAATAAGAAATTTTTCTGGCAACAATGGAAAGTTCGTCTTAACTCATCATTTTTCAATTGTTATTATGAAAAATTTATTTATAATTATATTAGAAGTTATCAATAATAACAACTTTCCGGAACTTCCAAAAATGGAAAAAATTCCATTGACAAATATTGATACCGTTTCAACAATGGACAACATTTAAACCTGAAAATTTCACTATCCTTTAACAAAGGAAAAATTATAGTGACAAATTTTCCCACACTTTCAACAATGAACAAATCTCAAAATAAGAAATTTTTCTGGCAACAATGAAAAATTCGTCTTTAAGTCATCAATTTTCAACTTTTATTATGAAAAATGTATTTATAATTATATTAGAAGTTATCTATAATGTCAACTTTCCCGCACTTCCAACAATGGAAAAAATTCCATTGACAAATAATGATACCGTTTCAACAATTGACAATATTTAAAACGTGAAAATGTCCCTATCCTTTAACAATGGAAAAAATTATAGTGACAAATTTTCCCTCGCTTTCAACAATGAAGAAAACTTAAAATAAGAAAATTATCCCGCCACAATGTACAATTATATTTTGAGTCATCCCTTTTCAATTGTTTTTATGAAAAATTTATTTATAATTATATTAGAAGTTTTTTATAATGACAAATTTCCCACACTTCCAACAATGGAAAAAATTCCATTGACAAATATTGATGCCGTTTCAACAATGGACAACATTTAAAACGTGAAAATGTCACTATTCTTTAAAAAAAGAAAAAACTATAGTGACAATTTTTCCCACACTTTCAACAATTAACAAATCTTAAAATAAGAAATTTTAACGGCAACAATGAAAAATTCGTCTTTAAGTCATCATTTTTCAATTGTTATTATGAAAAATTTATTTATAATTATATTAGAAATTGTCTATAATGAACACTTTCCCGCATTTTCAACAACGGAAAAAATTCCATTGACAAATATTGATACCGTTTCAATAATGGACAATATTTAAAACGTAAAAGTGTCCCTATCCTTTAACAATGGAAAACATTATAATGACAAAATTTCCCACTCTTTCAACAATGAAGAAATCTTAAAATATGAAATTTTTCTGGCAACAATGGAAAATTCGTCTTAAGTCATAATTTTTCAATTGTTATTAAGAAAAATTTATTTATAATTATATTAGAAGTTATCTATAATGACAACATTCCGGCACTTCCAACAATGGAAAAAATTCCATTGACAAATATTGATAGAGTTTCAACAATTGACTATATTTAAAACGTGAAAATGTCACTATCCTTTAACAATGGAAAAAACTATAGTGACAAATTTTCCAAATCTTTCAACAATGAACAAATCTTAAAATAAGAAATTTTAACGACAGCATTGAAAAATTCGTCTTTAATTGATCATTTTTCAATTGTTATTATGAAAAATTTATTTATAATTATATTAGAAGTTATCTATAATGATAACTTTCCGGCACTTCCAACAATGGAAAAAATTCCATTGACCAATTTTGATACCGTTTCAACAATGGACAATATTTAAAACGAGAAAATGTCACTATCCTTTAACAATGGAAAAAATTATAGTGATAAATTTTCCCACGCTTTCAGCAGTGAAGAAAACTTAAAGAAAGAAAATTTTCCCGCAACAATAAACAATTCTATTTTGAGACATCTGTTTTCAATTGTTATTATGGAAAATTTACTTATAATTATATTAGAAGTTATCTATAATGACAACTTTCTTCACTTCCAACAATGGAAAAAATTCCATTGACAGATATTGATACTGTTTCAACAATGGACAACATTTAACAGGTGAAAATTTCACTAACCTTTAACAAAGGAAAAATTATAGTGACATACTTTCCCACACTTTCAACAATGATCAAATCTCAAAATAAGAAATTTTTCTGGCAACAATAAAAACTTCGTCTTAAGTCATCATTTTTCAATTGTTATTAAGAAAAATTTATTTATAATTATATTAGAAGTTATCTATAATGACAACATTCCGGCACTTCCAACAATGGAAAAAATTCCATTGACAAATATTGATAGAGTTTCAACAATTGACTATATTTAAAACGTGAAAATGTCACTATCCTTTAACAATGGAAAAAATTATAGTGACAAATTTTCCCACGCTTTCAACAATGAAGAAAACTCAAAATAAGAAATTTTTCCCGCAACAATGAACAATTATATTTTGAGTCATCTTTTTTCGATTGTTATTATGAAAAATTTATTTATAATTATATTAGAAATTATTTATAATGACAACTTTCTGGCACTTCCAATAATGGAAAAAATTCCTTTGACCAATTTTGATACCATTTCAACAATGGACAATATTTAAAACGTGAAAATGTCACTATCCTTTAACAATGGAAAAAATTATGGTGACAAATTTTCCCACGCTTTCAATAATGAAGAAAATTCAACATAAGAAATTTTTCCCGCAACAATGAACAATTATATTTTGAGTCGTCATTTTCCAATTGTTATTATGAAAAATTTATTTATAATTATATTAGAAGTTATCTATAATGACAACTTTCCCGCACTTCCAACAATGGAAAAAATTCCATTGACAAATATTGATGCCGTTTCAACAATGGACAACATTTAAAACGTGAAAATGTCACTATTCTTTAAAAAATGAAAAAAATATAGTGACAAGTTTTCCCACACTTTCAACAATTAACAAATCTTAAAATAAGAAATTTTAACGGCAACAATGAAAAATTCGTCTTTAAGTCATCATTTTTCAGTTGTTATTATGAAAAATTTATTTATAATTATATTAGAAATTGTCTATAATGAACACTTTCCCGCATTTTCAACAACGGAAAAAATTCCATTGACAAATATTGATACCGTTTCAATAATGGACAATATTTAAAACGTAAAAGTGTCCCTATCCTTTAACAATGGAAAACATTATAATGACAAAATTTCCCACTCTTTCAACAATGAAGAAATCTTAAAATATGAAATTTTTCTGGCAACAATGGAAAATTCGTCTTAAGTCATAATTTTTCAATTGTTATTAAGAAAAAATTATTTATAATTATATTAGAAGTTATCTATAATGACAACATTCCGGCACATCCAACAATGGAAAAAATTCCATTGACAATTATTGATAGAGTTTCAACAATTGACTATATTTAAAACGTGAAAATGTCACTATCCTTTAACAATGGAAAAAACTATAGTGACAAATTTTCCAAATCTTTCAACAATGAACAAATCTTAAAATAAGAAATTTTAACGACAACATTGAAAAATTCGTCTTTAATTCATCATTTTTCAATTGTTATTATGAAAAATTTATTTATAATTATATTAGAAGTTATCTATAATGATAACTTTCCGGCACTTCCAACAATGGAAAAAATTCCATTGACCAATTTTGATACCGTTTCAACAATGGACAATATTTAAAACGAGAAAATGTCACTATCCTTTAACAATGGAAAAAATTATAGTGATAAATTTTCCCACGCTTTCAGCAGTGAAGAAAACTTAAAGAAAGAAAATTTTCCCGCAACAATGAACAATTCTATTTTGAGACATCTGTTTTCAATTGTTATTATGAAAAAATTATTTATAATTATATTAGAAGTTTTTTATAATGACAACTTTCTTCACTTCCAACAATGGTAAAAATTGCATTGACAAATATTGATACTGTTTCAACAATGGACAACATTTAAAACGTGAAAATTTCACTATCCTTTAACAAAGGAAAAATTATAGTGACAAATTTTTCCACACATTCAGCAATGAACAAATCTCAAAATAAGAAATTTTTCTGGCAACAATGGAAAGTTCGTCTTAACTCATCATTTTTCAATTGTTATTGTGAAAAATTTATTTATAATTATATTAGAAGTTATCAATAATGACAACATTCCGGAACTTCCAACAATGGAAAAAATTCCATTGACAAATATTGATACCGTTTCAACAATGGACAACATTTAAACCTGAAAATTTCACTATCCTTTAACAAAGGAAAAATTATAGTGACAAATTTTCCCACACTTTCAACAATGAACAAATCTCAAAATAAGAAATTTTTCTGGCAACAATGAAAAATTCGTCTTTAAGTCATCAATTTTCAACTTTTATTATGAAAAATGTATTTATAATTATATTAGAAGTTATCTATAATGTCAACTTTCCCGCACTTCCAACAATGGAAAAAATTCCATTGACAAATAATGATACCGTTTCAACAATTGACAATATTTAAAACGTGAAAATGTCCCTATCCTTTAACAATGGAAAAAATTATAGTGACAAATTTTCCCTCGCTTTCAACAATGAAGAAAACTTAAAATAAGAAAATTATCCCGCCACAATGTACAATTATATTTTGAGTCATCCCTTTTCAATTGTTTTTATGAAAAATTTATTTATAATTATATTAGAAGTTTTTTATAATGACAAATTTCCCACACTTCCAACAATGGAAAAAATTCCATTGACAAATATTGATGCCGTTTCAACAATGGACAACATTTAAAACGTGAAAATGTCACTATTCTTTAAAAAATGAAAAAAATATAGTGACAAGTTTTCCCACACTTTCAACAATTAACAAATCTTAAAATAAGAAATTTTAACGGCAACAATGAAAAATTCGTCTTTAAGTCATCATTTTTCAATTGTTATTATGAAAAATTTATTTATAATTATATTAGAAATTGTCTATAATGAACACTTTCCCGCATTTTCAACAACGGAAAAAATTCCATTGACAAATATTGATACCGTTTCAATAATGGACAATATTTAAAACGTAAAAGTGTCCCTATCCTTTAACAATGGAAAACATTATAATGACAAAATTTCCCACTCTTTCAACAATGAAGAAATCTTAAAATATGAAATTTTTCTGGCAACAATGGAAAATTCGTCTTAAGTCATAATTTTTCAATTGTTATTAAGAAAAATTTATTTATAATTATATTAGAAGTTATCTATAATGACAACATTCCGGCACTTCCAACAATGGAAAAAATTCCATTGACAAATATTGATAGAGTTTCAACAATTGACTATATTTAAAACGTGAAAATGTCACTATCCTTTAACAATGGAAAAAACTATAGTGACAAATTTTCCAAATCTTTCAACAATGAACAAATCTTAAAATAAGAAATTTTAACGACAGCATTGAAAAATTCGTCTTTAATTGATCATTTTTCAATTGTTATTATGAAAAATTTATTTATAATTATATTAGAAGTTATCTATAATGATAACTTTCCGGCACTTCCAACAATGGAAAAAATTCCATTGACCAATTTTGATACCGTTTCAACAATGGACAATATTTAAAACGAGAAAATGTCACTATCCTTTAACAATGGAAAAAATTATAGTGATAAATTTTCCCACGCTTTCAGCAGTGAAGAAAACTTAAAGAAAGAAAATTTTCCCGCAACAATAAACAATTCTATTTTGAGACATCTGTTTTCAATTGTTATTATGGAAAATTTACTTATAATTATATTAGAAGTTATCTATAATGACAACTTTCTTCACTTCCAACAATGGAAAAAATTCCATTGACAGATATTGATACTGTTTCAACAATGGACAACATTTAACACGTGAAAATTTCACTAACCTTTAACAAAGGAAAAATTATAGTGACATACTTTCCCACACTTTCAACAATGATCAAATCTCAAAATAAGAAATTTTTCTGGCAACAATAAAAACTTCGTCTTAAGTCATCATTTTTCAATTGTTATTAAGAAAAATTTATTTATAATTATATTAGAAGTTATCTATAATGACAACATTCCGGCACTTCCAACAATGGAAAAAATTCCATTGACAAATATTGATAGAGTTTCAACAATTGACTATATTTAAAACGTGAAAATGTCACTATCCTTTAACAATGGAAAAAATTATAGTGACAAATTTTCCCACGCTTTCAACAATGAAGAAAACTCAAAATAAGAAATTTTTCCCGCAACAATGAACAATTATATTTTGAGTCATCTTTTTTCGATTGTTATTATGAAAAATTTATTTATAATTATATTAGAAATTATTTATAATGACAACTTTCTGGCACTTCCAATAATGGAAAAAATTCCTTTGACCAATTTTGATACCATTTCAACAATGGACAATATTTAAAACGTGAAAATGTCACTATCCTTTAACAATGGAAAAAATTATGGTGACAAATTTTCCCACGCTTTCAATAATGAAGAAAATTCAACATAAGAAATTTTTCCCGCAACAATGAACAATTATATTTTGAGTCGTCATTTTCCAATTGTTATTATGAAAAATTTATTTATAATTATATTAGAAGTTATCTATAATGACAACTTTCCCGCACTTCCAACAATGGAAAAAATTCCATTGACAAATATTGATGCCGTTTCAACAATGGACAACATTTAAAACGTGAAAATGTCACTATTCTTTAAAAAATGAAAAAAATATAGTGACAAGTTTTCCCTCGCTTTCAAAAATGAAGAAAACTTAAAATAAGAAAATTATCCCGCCACAATGTACAATTATATTTTGAGTCATCCCTTTTCAATTGTTTTTATGAAAAATTTATTTATAATTATATTAGAAGTTTTTTATAATGACAAATTTCCCACACTTCCAACAATGGAAAAAATTCCATTGACAAATATTGATGCCGTTTCAACAATGGACAACATTTAAAACGTGAAAATGTCACTATTCTTTAAAAAATGAAAAAAATATAGTGACAAGTTTTCCCACACTTTCAACAATTAACAAATCTTAAAATAAGAAATTTTAACGGCAACAATGAAAAATTCGTCTTTAAGTCATCATTTTTCAATTGTTATTATGAAAAATTTATTTATAATTATATTAGAAATTGTCTATAATGAACACTTTCCCGCATTTTCAACAACGGAAAAAATTCCATTGACAAATATTGATACCGTTTCAATAATGGACAATATTTAAAACGTAAAAGTGTCCCTATCCTTTAACAATGGAAAACATTATAATGACAAAATTTCCCACTCTTTCAACAATGAAGAAATCTTAAAATATGAAATTTTTCTGGCAACAATTTAAAATTCGTCTTAAGTCATAATTTTTCAATTGTTATTAAGAAAAATTTATTTATAATTATATTAGAAGTTATCTATAATGTCAACATTCCGGCACTTCCAACAATGGAAAAAATTCCATTGACAAATATTGATAGAGTTTCAACAATTGACTATATTTAAAACGTGAAAATGTCACTATCCTTTAACAATGGAAAAAACTATAGTGACAAATTTTCCAAATCTTTCAACAATGAACAAATCTTAAAATAAGAAATTTTAACGACAACATTGAAAAATTCGTCTTTAATTGATCATTTTTCAATTGTTATTATGAAAAATTTATTTATAATTATATTAGAAGTTATCTATAATGATAACTTTCCGGCACTTCCAACAATGGAAAAAATTCCATTGACCAATTTTGATACCGTTTCAACAATGGACAATATTTAAAACGAAAAAATGTCACTATCCTTTAACAATGGAAAAAATTATAGTGACAAATTTTCCCACGCTTTCAGCAGTGAAGAAAACTTAAAGAAAGAAAATTTTCCCGCAACAATGAACAATTCTATTTTGAGACATCTGTTTTCAATTGCTATTATGAAAAATTTATTTATAATTATATTAGAAGTTATCTATAATGACAACTTTCTTCACTTCCAACAATGGAAAAAATTCCACTGACAAATATTGATACTGTTTCAACAATGGACAACATTTAACACGAGAAAATTTCACTATCCTTTAACAATGGAAAAAATTATAGTGACAAATTTTCCCACGCTTTCAACAATGAAGAAAACTCAAAATAAGAAATTTTTAACGCAACAATGAACAATTATATTTTGAGTCATCTTTTTTCGATTGTTATTATGAAAAATTTATTTATAATTATATTAGAAATTATCTATAATGACAACTTTCTGGCACTTCCAATAATGGAAAAAATTCCTTTGACCAATTTTGATACCATTTCAACAATGGACAATATTTAAAACGTGAAAATGTCACTATCCTTTAAAAATGGAAAAAATTATGGTGACAAATTTTCCCACGCTTTCAACAATGAAGAAAATTCAACATAAGAAATTTTTCCCGCAACAATGAACAATTCTATTTTGAGTCATCTTTTTTCGATTGTTATTATGAAAAATTTTTTTATAATTATATTAGAAATTATCTATAATGACAACTTTCTGGCACTTCCAACAATGGAAAAAATTCCATTGCAAATATTGATACCGTTTCAACAATGAACAATATTTAAAACGTAAAAATGTCCCTATCCTTTAACAATGGAAAAAATTATAGTGACAAATTTTCCCACGCTTTCAACAATGAAGAAAACTCAAAATAAGAAATTTTTCCCGCAACAATGAACAATTATATTTTGAGTCATCTTTTTTCGATTGTTATTATGAAAAATTTATTTATAATTATATTAGAAATTATCTATAATGACAACTTTCTGGCACTTCCAATAATGGAAAAAATTCCTTTGACCAATTTTGATACCATTTCAACAATTGACTATATTTAAAACGTGAAAATGTCACTATCCTTTAACAATGGAAAAAACTATAGTGACAAATTTTCCAAATCTTTCAACAATGAACAAATCTTAAAATAAGAAATTTTAACGACAACATTGAAAAATTCGTCTTTAATTGATCATTTTTCAATTGTTATTATGAAAAAATTATTTATAATTATATTAGAAATTATCTATAATGACAACTTTCCCGCACTTCCAACAATGGAAAAAATTCCATTGCAAATATTGATACCGTTTCAACAATGAACAATATTTAAAACGTAAAAATGTCCCTATCCTTTAACAATGGAAAAAATTATAGTGACAAATTTTCCCACGCTTTCAGCAGTGAAGAAAACTTCAAGAAAGAAAATTTTTCCCGCAACAATGAACAATTCTATTTTGAGACATCTGTTTTCAATTGTTATTATGAAAAATTTATTTATAATTATATTAGAAGTTATCTATAATGACAACATTCCCACACTTCCAAAAATGGAAAAAATTCAATTGACAAATATTGATGCCGTTTCAACAATGGACAACATTTAAAACGTGAAAATGTCACTATTCTTTAAAAAATGAAAAAAATATAGTGACAAGTTTTCCCACACTTTCAACAATTAACAAATCTCAAAATAAGAAATTTTTCTGGCAACAATGAAAAATTCGTCTTTAAGTCATCGTTTTTCAATTGTTATTATGAAAAAATTATTTATAATTATATTAGAAGTTATCTATAATGTCAACTTTCCCGCACTTCCAACAATGGAAAAAATTCCATTGACAAATAATGATACCGTTTCAACAATTGACAATATTTAAAACGTGAAAATGTCCCTATCCTTTAACAATGGAAAAAATTATAGTGACAAATTTTCCCTCGCTTTCAACAATGAAGAAAACTTAAAATAAGAAAATTATCCCGCCACAATGTACAATTATATTTTGAGTCATCCCTTTTCAATTGTTTTTATGAAAAATTTATTTATAATTATATTAGAAGTTTTTTATAATGACAAATATCCCACACTTCCAACAATGGAAAAAATTCCATTGACAAATATTGATGCCGTTTCAACAATGGACAACATTTAAAACGTGAAAATGTCACTATTCTTTAAAAAAAGAAAAAACTATAGTGACAATTTTTCCCACACTTTCAACAATTAACAAATCTTAAAGTAAGAAATTTTAACGGCAACAATGAAAAATTCGTCTTTAAGTCATCATTTTTCAATTGTTATTATGAAAAATTTATTTATAATTATATTAGAAATTGTCTATAATGAACACTTTCCCGCATTTTCAACAACGGAAAAAATTCCATTGACAAATATTGATACCGTTTCAATAATGGACAATATTTAAAACGTAAAAGTGTCCCTATCCTTTAACAATGGAAAACATTATAATGACAAAATTTCCCACTCTTTCAACAATGAAGAAATCTTAAAATATGAAATTTTTCTGGCAACAATGGAAAATTCGTCTTAAGTCATAATTTTTCAATTGTTATTAAGAAAAATTTATTTATAATTATATTAGAAGTTATCTATAATGACAACATTCCGGCACTTCCAACAATGGAAAAAATTCCATTGACAAATATTGATAGAGTTTCAACAATTGACTATATTTAAAACGTGAAAATGTCACTATCCTTTAACAATGGAAAAAACTATAGTGACAAATTTTCCAAATCTTTCAACAATGAACAAATCTTAAAATAAGAAATTTTAACGACAACATTGAAAAATTCGTCTTTAATTGATCATTTTTCAATTGTTATTATGAAAAATTTATTTATAATTATATTAGAAGTTATCTATAATGATAACTTTCCGGCACTTCCAACAATGGAAAAAATTCCATTGACCAATTTTGATACCGTTTCAACAATGGACAATATTTAAAACGAAAAAATGTCACTATCCTTTAACAATGGAAAAAATTATAGTGACAAATTTTCCCACGCTTTCAGCAGTGAAGAAAACTTAAAGAAAGAAAATTTTCCCGCAACAATGAACAATTCTATTTTGAGACATCTGTTTTCAATTGCTATTATGAAAAATTTCTTTATAATTATATTAGAAGTTATCTATAATGACAACTTTCTTCACTTCCAACAATGGAAAAAATTCCATTGACAAATATTGATACTGTTTCAACAATGGACAACATTTAACACGAGAAAATTTCACTATCCTTTAACAATGGAAAAAATTATAGTGACAAATTTTCCCACGCTTTCAACAATGAAGAAAACTCAAAATAAGAAATTTTTAACGCAACAATGAACAATTATATTTTGAGTCATCTTTTTTCGATTGTTATTATGAAAAATTTATTTATAATTATATTAGAAATTATCTATAATGACAACTTTCTGGCACTTCCAATAATGGAAAAAATTCCTTTGACCAATTTTGATACCATTTCAACAATGGACAATATTTAAAACGTGAAAATGTCACTATCCTTTAACAATGGAAAAAATTATGGTGACAAATTTTCCCACGCTTTCAACAATGAAGAAAATTCAACATAAGAAATTTTTCCCGCAACAATGAACAATTCTATTTTGAGTCATCTTTTTTCGATTGTTATTATGAAAAATTTATTTATAATTATATTAGAAATTATCTATAATGACAACTTTCTGGCACTTCCAACAATGGAAAAAATTCCATTGCAAATATTGATACCGTTTCAACAATGAACAATATTTAAAACGTAAAAATGTCCCTATCCTTTAACAATGGAAAAAATTATAGTGACAAATTTTCCCACGCTTTCAACAATGAAGAAAACTCAAAATAAGAAATTTTTCCCGCAACAATGAACAATTATATTTTGAGTCATCTTTTTTCGATTGTTATTATGAAAAATTTATTTATAATTATATTAGAAATTATCTATAATGACAACTTTCTGGCACTTCCAATAATGGAAAAAATTCCTTTGACCAATTTTGATACCATTTCAACAATTGACTATATTTAAAACGTGAAAATGTCACTATCCTTTAACAATGGAAAAAACTATAGTGACAAATTTTCCAAATCTTTCAACAATGAACAAATCTTAAAATAAGAAATTTTAACGACAACATTGAAAAATTCGTCTTTAATTGATCATTTTTCAATTGTTATTATGAAAAATTTATTTATAATTATATTAGAAATTATCTATAATGACAACTTTCCCGCACTTCCAACAATGGAAAAAATTCCATTGCAAATATTGATACCGTTTCAACAATGAACAATATTTAAAACGTAAAAATGTCCCTATCCTTTAACAATGGAAAAAATTATAGTGACAAATTTTCCCACGCTTTCAGCAGTGAAGAAAACTTCAAGAAAGAAAATTTTTCCCGCAACAATGAACAATTCTATTTTGAGACATCTGTTTTCAGTTGTTATTATGAAAAATTTATTTATAATTATATTAGAAGTTATCTATAATGACAACATTCCCACACTTCCAAAAATGGAAAAAATTCAATTGACAAATATTGATGCCGTTTCAACAATGGACAACATTTAAAACGTGAAAATGTCACTATTCTTTAAAAAATGAAAAAAATATAGTGACAAGTTTTCCCACACTTTCAACAATTAACAAATCTCAAAATAAGAAATTTTTCTGGCAACAATGAAAAATTCGTCTTTAAGTCATCGTTTTTCAATTGTTATTATGAAAAAATTATTTATAATTATATTAGAAGTTATCTATAATGTCAACTTTCCCGCACTTCCAACAATGGAAAAAATTCCATTGACAAATAATGATACCGTTTCAACAATTGACAGTATTTAAAACGTGAAAATGTCCCTATCCTTTAACAATGGAAAAAATTATAGTGACAAATTTTCCCTCGCTTTCAACAATGAAGAAAACTTAAAATAAGAAAATTATCCCGCCACAATGTACAATTATATTTTGAGTCATCCCTTTTCAATTGTTTTTATGAAAAATTTATTTATAATTATATTAGAAGTTTTTTATAATGACAAATTTCCCACACTTCCAACAATGGCAAAAATTCCATTGACAAATATTGATGCCGTTTCAACAATGGACAACATTTAAAACGTGAAAATGTCACTATTCTTTAAAAAAAGAAAAAAAATATAGTGACAATTTTTCCCACACTTTCAACAATTAACAAATCTTAAAATAAGAAATTTTAACGGCAACAATGAAAAATTCGTCTTTAAGTCATCATTTTTCAATTGTTATTATGAAAAATTTATTTATAATTATATTAGAAATTGTCTATAATGAACACTTTCCCGCATTTTCAACAACGAAAAAAATTCCATTGACAAATATTGATACCGTTTCAATAATGGACAATATTTAAAACGTAAAAGTGTCCCTATCCTTTAACAATGGAAAACATTATAATGACAAAATTTCCCACTCTTTCAACAATGAAGAAATCTTAAAATATGAAATTTTTCTGGCAACAATGGAAAATTCGTCTTAAGTCATAATTTTTCAATTGTTATTAAGAAAAATTTATTTATAATTATATTAGAAGTTATCTATAATGACAACATTCCGGCACTTCCAACAATGGAAAAAATTCCATTGACAAATATTGATAGAGTTTCAACAATTGACTATATTTAAAACGTGAAAATGTCACTATCCTTTAACAATGGAAAAAACTATAGTGACAAATTTTCCAAATCTTTCAACAATGAAGAAAACTCAAAATAAGAATTTTTTAACGCAACAATGAACAATTATATTTTGAGTCATCTTTTTTCGATTGTTATTATGAAAAATTTATTTATAATTATATTAGAAATTATCTATAATGACAACTTTCTGGCACTTCCAATAATGGAAAAAATTCCTTTGACAAATTTTGATACCATTTCAACAATGGACAATATTTAAAACGTGAAAATGTCACTATCCTTTAACAATGGAAAAAATTATGGTGACAAATTTTCCCACGCTTTCAACAATGAAGAAAATTCAACATAAGAAATTTTTCCCGCAACAATGAACAATTCTATTTTGAGTCATCTTTTTTCGATTGTTATTATGAAAAATTTATTTATAATTATATTAGAAATTATCTATAATGACAACTTTCTGGCACTTCCAATAATGGAAAAAATTCCTTTGACCAATTTTGATACCATTTCAACAATTGACTATATTTAAAACGTGAAAATGTCACTATCCTTTAACAATGGAAAAAACTATAGTGACAAATTTTCCAAATCTTTCAACAATGAACAAATCTTAAAATAAGAAATTTTAACGACAACATTGAAAAATTCGTCTTTAATTGATCATTTTTCAATTGTTATTATGAAAAATTTATTTCTAATTATATTAGAAATTATCTATAATGACAACTTTCCCGCACTTCCAACAATGGAAAAAATTCCATTGCAAATATTGATACCGTTTCAACAATGAACAATATTTAAAACGTAAAAATGTCCCTATCCTTTAACAATGGAAAAAATTATAGTGACAAATTTTCCCACGCTTTCAGCAGTGAAGAAAACTTCAAGAAAGAAAATTTTTCCCGCAACAATGAACAATTCTATTTTGAGACATCTGTTTTCAATTGTTATTATGAAAAATTTATTTATAATTATATTAGAAGTTATCTATAATGACAACATTCCCACACTTCCAAAAATGGAAAAAATTCAATTGACAAATATTGATGCCGTTTCAACAATGGACAACATTTAAAACGTGAAAATGTCACTATTCTTTAAAAAATGAAAAAAATATAGTGACAAGTTTTCCCACACTTTCAACAATTAACAAATCTCAAAATAAGAAATTTTTCTGGCAACAATGAAAAATTCGTCTTTAAGTCATCGTTTTTCAACTCTTATTATGAAAAATGTATTTATAATTATATTAGAAGTTATCTATAATGACAACTTTCCCGCACCTCCAACAATGGAAAAAATTCCATTGACAAATATTGATACCGTTTCAACAATGGACAATATTTAAAACGTAAAAGTGTCCCTATACTTTAACAATAGAAAAAATTATGACAAATTTTCCCACTCTTTCAACAATGAAGAAATCTTAAATATGAAATTTTTCCGGCAACAATGGAAAGTTCGTCTTAACTCATCATTTTTCAATTGTTATTATGAAAAATTTATTTATAATTATATTAGAAGTTATCTATAATGACAACATTCCGGAACTTCCAACAATGGAAAAAATTCCATTGACAAATATTGATACCGTTTCAACAATGGACAACATTTAAAGCCTGAAAATTTCACTATCCTTTAACAAAGGAAAAATTATAGTGACAAATTTTCCCACACTTTCAACAATGAACAAATCTCAAAATAATAAATTTTTCTGGCAACAATGAAAAATTCGTCTTTAAGTCATCATTTTTCAACTGTTATTATGAAAAATTTATTTATAATTATATTAGAAATTGTCTATAATGAACATTTTCCTGCATTTTCAACAACGGAAAAAATTCCATTGACAAATATTGATACCGTTTCAACAATGGACAACATTTAAAGCCTGAAAATTTCACTATCCTTTAACAAAGGAAAAATTATAGTGACAAATTTTCCCACACTTTCAACAATGAAGAAATCTTAAAATATGAAATTTTTCTGGTAACAATGGAAAATTCGTCTTAAGTCATCATTTTTCAATTGTTATTATGAAAAATTTATTTATAATTATATTAGAAGTTATCTATAATGACAACTTTCTTCACTTCCAACAATGGAAAAAATTCCATTGACAAATATTGATACTGTTTCAACAATGGACAGCATTTAACACGAGAAAATTTCACTATCCTTTAACAATGGAAAAAATTATAGTGACAAATTTTCCCACGCTTTCAACAATGAAGAAAACTCAAAATAAGAAATTTTTCCCGCAACAATGAACAATTATATTTTGAGTCATCTTTTTTCGATTGTTATTATGAAAAATTTATTTATAATTATATTAGAAATTATCTATAATGACAACTTTCTGGCACTTCCAATAATGGAAAAAATTCCTTTGACCAATTTTAATACCATTTCAACAATGGACAACATTTAACACGTGAAAATTTCACTATCCTTTAACAAAGGAAAAATTATAGTGACATATTTTCCCACACTTTCAACAATGAACAAATCTCAAAATAATAAATTTTTCTGGCAACAATGAAAAATTCGTCTTTAAGTCATCATTTTTCAACTGTTATTATGAAAAATATATTTATAATTATATTAGAAGTTATCTATAATGACAACATTCCGGAACTTCCAACAATGGAAAAAATTCCATTGACAAATATTGATACCGTTTCAACAATTGACAACATTTCAAGCCTGAAAATTTCACTATCCTTTAACAAAGGAAAAATTATAGTGACAAATTTTCCCACACTTTCAACAATGAACAAATCTCAAAATAAGAAATTTTTCTGGCAACAATGAAAAATTCGTCATTAAGTCATCATTTTTCAATTGTTTTTATGAAAAATTTATTTATAATTTTATTAGAAATTGTCTATAATGACAACTTTCTTCACTTCCAACAATGGAAAAAATTCCATTGACAAATATTGAGACTTTTTCAACAATGGACAACATTTAACACGTGAAAATGTCACTATTCTTTAAAAAATGAAAAAAAATATAGCGACAAGTTTTCCCACACTTTCAACAATTAACAAATTTAAAATAAGAAATTTTAACGGCAACAATGAAAAATTCGTCTTTAAGTCATCATTTTTCAATTGTTATTATGAAAAATTTATTTATAATTATATTAGAAATTGTCTATAATGAACACTTACTTGCATTATCAACAACGGAAAAAATTCCAATGACAAATATTGATACCGTTTCAATAATCGACAATATTTAAAACGTAAAAGTGTCCCTATCCTTTAACAATGGAAAAAATTATAATGACAAAATTTCCCACTCTTTCAACAATGAAGAAATCTTAAAATATGAAATTTTTCTGGCAACAATGGAAATTTCGTCTTAACTCATCATTTTTCAATTGTTATTATGAAAAATTTATTTATAATTATATTAGAAGTTATCAATAATGACAACATTCCGGAACTTCCAACAATGGAAAAAATTCCATTGACAAATATTGATACCGTTTCAACAATGGACAACATTTAAACCTGAAAATTTCACTATCCTTTAACAAAGGAAAAATTATAGTGACAAATTTTCCCACACTTTCAACAATGAACAAATCTCAAAATAAGAAATTTTTCTGGCAACAATGAAAAATTCGTCTTTAAGTCATCAATTTTCAACTTTTATTATGAAAAATGTATTTATAATTATATTAGAAGTTATCTATAATGTCAACTTTCCCGCACTTCCAACAATGGAAAAAATTCCATTGACAAATAATGATACCGTTTCAACAATTGACAATATTTAAAACGTGAAAATGTCCCTATCCTTTAACAATGGAAAAAATTATAGTGACAAATTTTCCCTCGCTTTCAACAATGAAGAAAACTTAAAATAAGAAAATTATCCCGCCACAATGTACAATTATATTTTGAGTCATCCCTTTTCAATTGATTTTATGAAAAATTTATTTATAATTATATTAGAAGTTTTTTATAATGACAAATTTCCCACACTTCCAACAATGGAAAAAATTCCATTGACAAATATTGATGCCGTTTCAACAATGGACAACATTTAAAACGTGAAAATGTCACTATTCTTTAAAAAAAGAAAAAAATATAGTGACAATTTTTCCCACACTTTCAACAATTAACAAATCTTAAAATAAGAAATTTTAACGGCAACAATGAAAAATTCGTCTTTAAGTCATCATTTTTCAATTGTTATTATGAAAAATTTATTTATAATTATATTAGAAATTGTCTATAATGAACACTTTCCCGCATTTTCAACAACGGAAAAAATTCCATTGACAAATATTGATACCGTTTCAATAATGGACAATATTTAAAACGTAAAAGTGTCCCTATCCTTTAACAATGGAAAACATTATAATGACAAAATTTCCCACTCTTTCAACAATGAAGAAATCTTAAAATATGAAATTTTTCTGGCAACAATGGAAAATTCGTCTTAAGTCATAATTTTTCAATTGTTATTAAGAAAAATTTATTTATAATTATATTAGAAGTTATCTATAATGACAACATTCCGGCACTTCCAACAATGGAAAAAATTCCATTGACAAATATTGATAGAGTTTCAACAATTGACTATATTTAAAACGTGAAAATGTCACTATCCTTTAACAATGGAAAAAACTATAGTGAGTAATTTTCCAAATCTTTCAACAATGAACAAATCTTAAAATAAGAAATTTTAACGACAACATTGAAAAATTCGTCTTTAATTGATCATTTTTCAATTGTTATTATGAAAAATTTATTTATAATTATATTAGAAGTTATCTATAATGATAACTTTCCGGCACTTCCAACAATGGAAAAAATTCCATTGACCAATTTTGATACCGTTTCAACAATGGACAATATTTAAAACGAGAAAATGTCACTATCCTTTAACAATGGAAAAAATTATAGTGACAAATTTTCCCACGCTTTCAGCAGTGAAGAAAACTTAAAGAAAGAAAATTTTCCCGCAACAATGAACAATTCTATTTTGAGACATCTGTTTTCAATTGCTATTATGAAAAATTTATTTATAATTATATTAGAAGTTATCTATAATGACAACTTTCTTCACTTCCAACAATGGAAAAAATTCCATTGACAAATATTGATACTGTTTCAACAATGGTCAACATTTAACACGAGAAAATTTCACTATCCTTTAACAATGGAAAAAATTATAGTGACAAATTTTCCCACGCTTTCAACAATGAAGAAAACTCAAAATAAGAAATTTTTCCCGCAACAATGAACAATTATATTTTGAGTCATCTTTTTTCGATTGTTATTATGAAAAATTTATTTATAATTATATTAGAAATTATCTATAATGACAACTTTCTGGCACTTCCAATAATGGAAAAAATTCCTTTGACCAATTTTGATACCATTTCAACAATGGACAATATTTAAAACGTGAAAATGTCACTATCCTTTAACAATGGAAAAAATTATGGTGACAAATTTTCCCACGCTTTCAACAATGAAGAAAATTCAACATAAGAAATTTTTCCCGCAACAATGAACAATTCTATTTTGAGTCATCTTTTTTCGATTGTTATTATGAAAAATTTATTTATAATTATATTAGAAATTATCTATAATGACAACTTTCTTGCACTTCCAACAATGGAAAAAATTCCATTGCAAATATTGATACCGTTTCAACAATGAACAATATTTAAAACGTAAAAATGTCCCTATCCTTTAACAATGGAAAAAATTATAGTGACAAATTTTCCCACGCTTTCAACAATGAAGAAAACTCAAAATAAGAAATTTTTCCCGCAACAATGAACAATTATATTTTGAGTCATCTTTTTTCGATTGTTATTATGAAAAATTTATTTATAATTATATTAGAAATTATCTATAATGACAACTTTCTGGCACTTCCAATAATGGAAAAAATTCCTTTGACCAATTTTGATACCATTTCAACAATTGACTATATTTAAAACGTGAAAATGTCACTATCCTTTAACAATGGAAAAAACTATAGTGACAAATTTTCCAAATCTTTCAACAATGAACAAATCTTAAAATAAGAAATTTTAACGACAACATTGAAAAATTCGTCTTTAATTGATCATTTTTCAATTGTTATTATGAAAAATTTATTTATAATTATATTAGAAATTATCTATAATGACAACTATCCCGCACTTCCCACAATGGAAAAAATTCCATTGCAAATATTGATACCGTTTCAACAATGAACAATATTTAAAACGTAAAAATGTCCCTATCCTTTAACAATGGAAAAAATTATAGTGACAAATTTTCCCACGCTTTCAGCAGTGAAGAAAACTTCAAGAAAGAAAATTTTTCCCGCAACAATGAACAATTCTATTTTGAGACATCTGTTTTCAATTGTTATTATGAAAAATTTATTTATAATTATATTAGAAGTTATCTATAATGACAACATTCCCACACTTCCAAAAATGGAAAAAATTCAATTGACAAATATTGATGCCGTTTCAACAATGGACAACATTTAAAACGTGAAAATGTCACTATTCTTTAAAAAATGAAAAAAATATAGTGACAAGTTTTCCCACACTTTCAACAATTAACAAATCTCAAAATAAGAAATTTTTCTGGCAACAATGAAAAATTCGTCTTTAAGTCATCGTTTTTCAATTGTTATTATGAAAAAATTATTTATAATTATATTAGAAGTTATCTATAATGTCAACTTTCCCGCACTTCCAACAATGGAAAAAATTCCATTGACAAATAATGATACCGTTTCAACAATTGACAGTATTTAAAACGTGAAAATGTCCCTATCCTTTAACAATGGAAAAAATTATAGTGACAAATTTTCCCTCGCTTTCAACAATGAAGAAAACTTAAAATAAGAAAATTATCCCGCCACAATGTACAATTATATTTTGAGTCATCCCTTTTCAATTGTTTTTATGAAAAATTTATTTATAATTATATTAGAAGTTTTTTATAATGACAAATTTCCCACACTTCCAACAATGGAAAAAATTCCATTGACAAATATTGATGCCGTTTCAACAATGGACAACATTTGAAACGTGAAAATGTCACTATTCTTTAAAAAAAGAAAAAAATATAGTGACAATTTTTCCCACACTTTCAACAATTAACAAATCTTAAAATAAGAAATTTTAACGGCAACAATGAAAAATTCGTCTTTAAGTCATCATTTTTCAATTGTTATTATGAAAAATTTATTTATAATTATATTAGAAATTGTCTATAATGAACACTTTCCCGCATTTTCAACAACGGAAAAAATTCCATTGACAAGTATTGATACCGTTTCAATAATGGACAATATTTAAAACGTAAAAGTGTCCCTATCCTTTAACAATGGAAAACATTATAATGACAAAATTTCCCACTCTTTCAACAATGAAGAAATCTTAAAATATGAAATTTTTCTGGCAACAATGGAAAATTCGTCTTAAGTCATAATTTTTCAATTGTTATTAAGAAAAATTTATTTATAATTATATTAGAAGTTATCTATAATGACAACATTCCGGCACTTCCAACAATGGAAAAAATTCCATTGACAAATATTGATAGAGTTTCAACAATTGACTATATTTAAAACGTGAAAATGTCACTATCCTTTAACAATGGAAAAAACTATAGTGACAAATTTTCCAAATCTTTCAACAATGAACAAATCTTAAAATAAGAAATTTTAACGACAACATTGAAAAATTCGTCTTTAATTGATCATTTTTCAATTGTTATTATGAAAAATTTATTTATAATTATATTAGAAGTTATCTATAATGATAACTTTCCGGCACTTCCAACAATGGAAAAAATTCCATTGACAAATTTTGATACCGTTTCAACAATGGACAATATTTAAAACGAGAAAATGTCACTATCCTTTAACAATGGAAAAAATTATAGTGACAAATTTTCCCACGCTTTCAGCAGTGAAGAAAACTTAAAGAAAGAAAATTTTCCCGCAACAATGAACAATTCTATTTTGAGACTTCTGTTTTCAATTGCTATTATGAGAAATTTATTTATAATTATATTAGAAGTTATCTATAATGACAACTTTCTTCACTTCCAACAATGGAAAAAATTCCATTGACAAATATTGATACTGTTTCAACAATGGACAACATTTAACACGAGAAAATTTCACTATCCTTTAACAATGGAAAAAATTATAGTGACAAATTTTCCTACGCTTTCAACAATGAAGAAAACTCAAAATAAGAAATTTTTCCCGCAACAATGAACAATTCTATTTTGAGTCATCTTTTTTCGATTGTTATTATGAAAAATTTATTTATAATTATATTAGAAATTATCTATAATGACAACTTTCTGGCACTTCCAACAATGGAAAAAATTCCATTGCAAATATTGATACCGTTTCAACAATGAACAATATTTAAAACGTAAAAATGTCCCTATCCTTTAACAATGGAAAAAATTATAGTGACAAATTTTCCCACGCTTTCAACAATGAAGAAAACTCAAAATAAGAAATTTTTCCTGCAACAATGAACAATTATATTTTGAGTCATCTTTTTTCGATTGTTATTATGAAACATTTATTTATAATTATATTAGAAATTATCTACAATGACAACTTTCTGGCACTTCCAATAATGGAAAAAATTCCTTTGACCAATTTTGATACCATTTCAACAATTGACTTTATTTAAAACGTGAAAATGTCACTATCCTTTAACAATGGAAAAAACTATAGTGACAAATTTTCCAAATCTTTCAACAATGAACAAATCTTAAAATAAGAAATTTTAACGACAACATTGAAAAATTCGTCTTTAATTGATCATTTTTCAATTGTTATTATGAAAAATTTATTTATAATTATATTAGAAATTATCTATAATGACAACTTTCCCGCACTTCCAACAATGGAAAAAATTCCATTGCAAATATTGATACCGTTCCAACAATGTACAATATTTAAAACGTAAAAATGTCCCTATCCTTTAACAATGGAAAAAAATATAGTGACAAATTTTCCCACGCTTTCAGCAGTGAAGAAAACTTCAAGAAAGAAAATTTTTCCCGCAACAATGAACAATTCTATTTTGAGACATCTGTTTTCAATTGTTATTATGAAAAATTTATTTATAATTATATTAGAAGTTATCTATAATGACAACATTCCCACACTTCCAAAAATGGAAAAAATTCAATTGACAAATATTGATGCCGTTTCAACAATGGACAACATTTAAAACGTGAAAATGTCACTATTCTTTAAAAAATGAAAAAAATATAGTGACAAGTTTTCCCACACTTTCAACAATTAACAAATCTCAAAATAAGAAATTTTTCTGGCAACAATGAAAAATTCGTCTTTAAGTCATCATTTTTCAACTGTTATTATGAAAAATGTATTTATAATTATATTAGAAGTTATCTATAATGTCAACTTTCCCGCACTTCCACCAATGGAAAAAATTCCATTGACAAATAATGATACCGTTTCAACAATTGACAATATTTAAAACGTGAAAATGTCCCTATCCTTTAACAATGGAAATAACTATAGTGACAAATTTTCCCACGCTTTCAGCAGTGAAGAAAACTTCAAGAAAGAAATTTTTTCCCGCAACAATGAACAATTCTATTTTGAGACATCTGTTTTCAATTGCTATTATGAAAAATTTATTTATAATTATATTAGAAGTTTTTTATAATGACAAATTTCCCACACTTTCAACAATGGAAAAAATTCCATTGACAAATATTGATGCCGTTTCAACAATGGACAACATTTGAAACGTGAAAATGTCACTATTCTTTAAAAAAAGAAAAAAATATAGTGACAATTTTTCCCACACTTTCAACAATTAACAAATCTTAAAATAAGAAATTTTAACGGCAACAATGAAAAATTCGTCTTTAAGTCATCATTTTTCAATTGTTATTATGAAAAATTTATTTATAATTATATTAGAAATTGTCTATAATGAACACTTTCCCGCATTTTCAACAACGGAAAAAATTCCATTGACAAGTATTGATACCGTTTCAATAATGGACAATATTTAAAACGTAAAAGTGTCCCTATCCTTTAACAATGGAAAACATTATAATGACAAAATTTCCCACTCTTTCAACAATGAAGAAATCTTAAAATATGAAATTTTTCTGGCAACAATGGAAAATTCGTCTTAAGTCATAATTTTTCAATTGTTATTAAGAAAAATTTATTTATAATTATATTAGAAGTTATCTATAATGACAACATTCCGGCACTTCCAACAATGGAAAAAATTCCATTGACAAATATTGATAGAGTTTCAACAATTGACTATATTTAAAACGTGAAAATGTCACTATCCTTTAACAATGGAAAAAACTATAGTGACAAATTTTCCAAATCTTTCAACAATGAACAAATCTTAAAATAAGAAATTTTAACGACAACATTGAAAAATTCGTCTTTAATTGATCATTTTTCAATTGTTATTATGAAAAATTTATTTATAATTATATTAGAAGTTATCTATAATGATAACTTTCCGGCACTTCCAACAATGGAAAAAATTCCATTGACAAATTTTGATACCGTTTCAACAATGGACAATATTTAAAACGAGAAAATGTCACTATCCTTTAACAATGGAAAAAATTATAGTGACAAATTTTCCCACGCTTTCAGCAGTGAAGAAAACTTAAAGAAAGAAAATTTTCCCGCAACAATGAACAATTCTATTTTGAGACATCTGTTTTCAATTGCTATTATGAGAAATTTATTTATAATTATATTAGAAGTTATCTATAATGACAACTTTCTTCACTTCCAACAATGGAAAAAATTCCATTGACAAACATTGATACTGTTTCAACAATGGACAATATTTAAAACGTGAAAATGTCACTATCCTTTAACAATGGAAAAAATTATGGTGACAAATTTTCCCACGCTTTCAACAATGAAGAAAATTCAACATAAGAAATTTTTCCCGCAACAATGAACAATTCTATTTTGAGTCATCTTTTTTCGATTGTTATTATGAAAAATTTATTTATAATTATATTAGAAATTATCTATAATGACAACTTTCTGGCACTTCCAATAATGGAAAAAATTCCTTTGACTAATTTTGATACCATTTCAACAATGGACAATATTTAAAACGTGAAAATGTCACTATCCTTTAACAATGGAAAAAATTATGGTGACAAATTTTCCCACGCTTTCAACAATGAAGAAAATTCAACATAAGAAATTTTTCCCGCAACAATGAACAATTCTATTTTGAGTCATCTTTTTTCGATTGTTATTATGAAAAATTTATTTATAATTATATTAGAAATTATCTATAATGACAACTTTCTGGCACTTCCAATAATGGAAAAAATTCCTTTGACCAATTTTGATACCATTTCAACAATTGACTATATTTAAAACGTGAAAATGTCACTATCCTTTAACAATGGAAAAAACTATAGTGACAAATTTTCCAAATCTTTCAACAATGAACAAATCTTAAAATAAGAAATTTTAACGACAACATTGAAAAATTCGTCTTTAATTGATCATTTTTCAATTGTTATTATGAAAAAATTATTTATAATTATATTAGAAATTATCTATAATGACAACTTTCCCGCACTTCCAACAATGGAAAAAATTCCATTGCAAATATTGATACCGTTTCAACAATGAACAATATTTAAAACGTAAAAATGTCCCTATCCTTTAACAATGGAAAAAATTATAGTGACAAATTTTCCCACGCTTTCAGCAGTGAAGAAAACTTCAAGAAAGAAAATTTTTCCCGCAACAATGAACAATTCTATTTTGAGACATCTGTTTTCAATTGTTATTATGAAAAATTTATTTATAATTATATTAGAAGTTATCTATAATGACAACATTCCCACACTTCCAAAAATGGAAAAAATTCAATTGACAAATATTGATGCCGTTTCAACAATGGACAACATTTAAAACGTGAAAATGTCACTATTCTTTAAAAAATGAAAAAAATATAGTGACAAGTTTTCCCACACTTTCAACAATTAACAAATCTCAAAATAAGAAATTTTTCTGGCAACAATGAAAAATTCGTCTTTAAGTCATCGTTTTTCAATTGTTATTATGAAAAAATTATTTATAATTATATTAGAAGTTATCTATAATGTCAACTTTCCCGCACTTCCAACAATGGAAAAAATTCCATTGACAAATAATGATACCGTTTCAACAATTGACAATATTTAAAACGTGAAAATGTCCCTATCCTTTAACAATGGAAAAAATTATAGTGACAAATTTTCCCTCGCTTTCAACAATGAAGAAAACTTAAAATAAGAAAATTATCCCGCCACAATGTACAATTATATTTTGAGTCATCCCTTTTCAATTGTTTTTATGAAAAATTTATTTATAATTATATTAGAAGTTTTTTATAATGACAAATATCCCACACTTCCAACAATGGAAAAAATTCCATTGACAAATATTGATGCCGTTTCAACAATGGACAACATTTAAAACGTGAAAATGTCACTATTCTTTAAAAAAAGAAAAAACTATAGTGACAATTTTTCCCACACTTTCAACAATTAACAAATCTTAAAGTAAGAAATTTTAACGGCAACAATGAAAAATTCGTCTTTAAGTCATCATTTTTCAATTGTTATTATGAAAAATTTATTTATAATTATATTAGAAATTGTCTATAATGAACACTTTCCCGCATTTTCAACAACGGAAAAAATTCCATTGACAAATATTGATACCGTTTCAATAATGGACAATATTTAAAACGTAAAAGTGTCCCTATCCTTTAACAATGGAAAACATTATAATGACAAAATTTCCCACTCTTTCAACAATGAAGAAATCTTAAAATATGAAATTTTTCTGGCAACAATGGAAAATTCGTCTTAAGTCATAATTTTTCAATTGTTATTAAGAAAAATTTATTTATAATTATATTAGAAGTTATCTATAATGACAACATTCCGGCACTTCCAACAATGGAAAAAATTCCATTGACAAATATTGATAGAGTTTCAACAATTGACTATATTTAAAACGTGAAAATGTCACTATCCTTTAACAATGGAAAAAACTATAGTGACAAATTTTCCAAATCTTTCAACAATGAACAAATCTTAAAATAAGAAATTTTAACGACAACATTGAAAAATTCGTCTTTAATTGATCATTTTTCAATTGTTATTATGAAAAATTTATTTATAATTATATTAGAAGTTATCTATAATGATAACTTTCCGGCACTTCCAACAATGGAAAAAATTCCATTGACAAATTTTGATACCGTTTCAACAATGGACAATATTTAAAACGAAAAAATGTCACTATCCTTTAACAATGGAAAAAATTATAGTGACAAATTTTCCCACGCTTTCAGCAGTGAAGAAAACTTAAAGAAAGAAAATTTTCCCGCAACAATGAACAATTCTATTTTGAGACATCTGTTTTCAATTGCTATTATGAAAAATTTATTTATAATTATATTAGAAGTTATCTATAATGACAACTTTCTTCACTTCCAACAATGGAAAAAATTCCATTGACAAATATTGATACTGTTTCAACAATGGACAACATTTAACACGAGAAAATTTCACTATCCTTTAACAATGGAAAAAATTATAGTGACAAATTTTCCCACGCTTTCAACAATGAAGAAAACTCAAAATAAGAAATTTTTAACGCAACAATGAACAATTCTATTTTGAGTCATCTTTTTTCGATTGTTATTATGAAAAATTTATTTATAATTATATTAGAAATTATCTATAATGACAACTTTCTGGCACTTCCAACAATGGAAAAAATTCCATTGCAAATATTGATACCGTTTCAACAATGAACAATATTTAAAACGTAAAAATGTCCCTATCCTTTAACAATGGAAAAAATTATAGTGACAAATTTTCCCACGCTTTCAACAATGAAGAAAACTCAAAATAAGAAATTTTTCCCGCAACAATGAACAATTATATTTTGAGTCATCTTTTTTCGATTGTTATTATGAAAAATTTATTTATAATTATATTAGAAATTATCTATAATGACAACTTTCTGGCACTTCCAATAATGGAAAAAATTCCTTTGACCAATTTTGATACCATTTCAACAATTGACTATATTTAAAACGTGAAAATGTCACTATCCTTTAACAATGGAAAAAACTATAGTGACAAATTTTCCAAATCTTTCAACAATGAACAAATCTTAAAATAAGAAATTTTAACGACAACATTGAAAAATTCGTCTTTAATTGATCATTTTTCAATTGTTATTATGAAAAATTTATTTATAATTATATTAGAAATTATCTATAATGACAACTTTCCCGCACTTCCAACAATGGAAAAAATTCCATTGCAAATATTGATACCGTTTCAACAATGAACAATATTTAAAACGTAAAAATGTCCCTATCCTTTAACAATGGAAAAAATTATAGTGACAAATTTTCCCACGCTTTCAGCAGTGAAGAAAACTTCAAGAAAGAAAATTTTTCCCGCAACAATGAACAATTCTATTTTGAGACATCTGTTTTCAATTGTTATTATGAAAAATTTATTTATAATTATATTAGAAGTTATCTATAATGACAACATTCCCACACTTCCAAAAATGGAAAAAATTCAATTGACAAATATTGATGCCGTTTCAACAATGGACAACATTTAAAACGTGAAAATGTCACTATTCTTTAAAAAATGAAAAAAATATAGTGACAAGTTTTCCCACACTTTCAACAATTAACAAATCTCAAAATAAGAAATTTTTCTGGCAACAATGAAAAATTCGTCTTTAAGTCATCGTTTTTCAATTGTTATTATGAAAAAATTATTTATAATTATATTAGAAGTTATCTATAATGTCAACTTTCCCGCACTTCCAACAATGGAAAAAATTCCATTGACAAATAATGATACCGTTTCAACAATTGACAGTATTTAAAACGTGAAAATGTCCCTATCCTTTAACAATGGAAAAAATTATAGTGACAAATTTTCCCTCGCTTTCAACAATGAAGAAAACTTAAAATAAGAAAATTATCCCGCCACAATGTACAATTATATTTTGAGTCATCCCTTTTCAATTGTTTTTATGAAAAATTTATTTATAATTATATTAGAAGTTTTTTATAATGACAAATTTCCCACACTTCCAACAATGGCAAAAATTCCATTGACAAATATTGATGCCGTTTCAACAATGGACAACATTTAAAACGTGAAAATGTCACTATTCTTTAAAAAAAGAAAAAAAATATAGTGACAATTTTTCCCACACTTTCAACAATTAACAAATCTTAAAATAAGAAATTTTAACGGCAACAATGAAAAATTCGTCTTTAAGTCATCATTTTTCAATTGTTATTATGAAAAATTTATTTATAATTATATTAGAAATTGTCTATAATGAACACTTTCCCGCATTTTCAACAACGAAAAAAATTCCATTGACAAATATTGATACCGTTTCAATAATGGACAATATTTAAAACGTAAAAGTGTCCCTATCCTTTAACAATGGAAAACATTATAATGACAAAATTTCCCACTCTTTCAACAATGAAGAAATCTTAAAATATGAAATTTTTCTGGCAACAATGGAAAATTCGTCTTAAGTCATAATTTTTCAATTGTTATTAAGAAAAATTTATTTATAATTATATTAGAAGTTATCTATAATGACAACATTCCGGCACTTCCAACAATGGAAAAAATTCCATTGACAAATATTGATAGAGTTTCAACAATTGACTATATTTAAAACGTGAAAATGTCACTATCCTTTAACAATGGAAAAAACTATAGTGACAAATTTTCCAAATCTTTCAACAATGAAGAAAACTCAAAATAAGAAATTTTTAACGCAACAATGAACAATTATATTTTGAGTCATCTTTTTTCGATTGTTATTATGAAAAATTTATTTATAATTATATTAGAAATTATCTATAATGACAACTTTTTGGCACTTCCAATAATGGAAAAAATTCCTTTGACCAATTTTGATACCATTTCAACAATTGACTATATTTAAAACGTGAAAATGTCACTATCCTTTAACAATGGAAAAAACTATAGTGACAAATTTTCCAAATCTTTCAACAATGAACAAATCTTAAAATAAGAAATTTTAACGACAACATTGAAAAATTCGTCTTTAATTGATCATTTTTCAATTGTTATTATGAAAAATTTATTTCTAATTATATTAGAAATTATCTATAATGACAACTTTCCCGCACTTCCAACAATGGAAAAAATTCCATTGCAAATATTGATACCGTTTCAACAATGAACAATATTTAAAACGTAAAAATGTCCCTATCCTTTAACAATGGAAAAAATTATAGTGACAAATTTTCCCACGCTTTCAGCAGTGAAGAAAACTTCAAGAAAGAAAATTTTTCCCGCAACAATGAACAATTCTATTTTGAGACATCTGTTTTCAATTGTTATTATGAAAAATTTATTTATAATTATATTAGAAGTTATCTATAATGACAACATTCCCACACTTCCAAAAATGGAAAAAATTCAATTGACAAATATTGATGCCGTTTCAACAATGGACAACATTTAAAACGTGAAAATGTCACTATTCTTTAAAAAATGAAAAAAATATAGTGACAAGTTTTCCCACACTTTCAACAATTAACAAATCTCAAAATAAGAAATTTTTCTGGCAACAATGAAAAATTCGTCTTTAAGTCATCGTTTTTCAACTCTTATTATGAAAAATGTATTTATAATTATATTAGAAGTTATCTATAATGACAACTTTCCCGCACCTCCAACAATGGAAAAAATTCCATTGACAAATATTGATACCGTTTCAACAATGGACAATATTTAAAACGTAAAAGTGTCCCTATACTTTAACAATAGAAAAAATTATGACAAATTTTCCCACTCTTTCAACAATGAAGAAATCTTAAATATGAAATTTTTCCGGCAACAATGGAAAGTTCGTCTTAACTCATCATTTTTCAATTGTTATTATGAAAAATTTATTTATAATTATATTAGAAGTTATCTATAATGACAACATTCCGGAACTTCCAACAATGGAAAAAATTCCATTGACAAATATTGATACCGTTTCAACAATGGACAACATTTAAAGCCTGAAAATTTCACTATCCTTTAACAAAGGAAAAATTATAGTGACAAATTTTCCCACACTTTCAACAATGAACAAATCTCAAAATAATAAATTTTTCTGGCAACAATGAAAAATTCGTCTTTAAGTCATCATTTTTCAACTGTTATTATGAAAAATTTATTTATAATTATATTAGAAATTGTCTATAATGAACATTTTCCTGCATTTTCAACAACGGAAAAAATTCCATTGACAAATATTGATACCGTTTCAACAATGGACAACATTTAAAGCCTGAAAATTTCACTATTCTTTAACAAAGGAAAAATTATAGTGACAAATTTTCCCACACTTTCAACAATGAACAAATCTTAAAATATGAAATTTTTCTGGTAACAATGGAAAATTCGTCTTAAGTCATCATTTTTCAATTGTTATTATGAAAAATTTATTTATAATTATATTAGAAGTTATCTATAATGACAACTTTCTTCACTTCCAACAATGGAAAAAATTCCATTGACAAATATTGATACTGTTTCAACAATGGACAGCATTTAACACGAGAAAATTTCACTATCCTTTAACAATGGAAAAAATTATAGTGACAAATTTTCCCACGCTTTCAACAATGAAGAAAACTCAAAATAAGAAATTTTTCCCGCAACAATGAACAATTATATTTTGAGTCATCTTTTTTCGATTGTTATTATGAAAAATTTATTTATAATTATATTAGAAATTATCTATAATGACAACTTTCTGGCACTTCCAATAATGGAAAAAATTCCTTTGACCAATTTTAATACCATTTCAACAATGGACAACATTTAACACGTGAAAATTTCACTATCCTTTAACAAAGGAAAAATTATAGTGACATATTTTCCCACACTTTCAACAATGAACAAATCTCAAAATAATAAATTTTTCTGGCAACAATGAAAAATTCGTCTTTAAGTCATCATTTTTCAACTGTTATTATGAAAAATATATTTATAATTATATTAGAAGTTATCTATAATGACAACATTCCGGAACTTCCAACAATGGAAAAAATTCCATTGACAAATATTGATACCGTTTCAACAATTGACAACATTTCAAGCCTGAAAATTTCACTATCCTTTAACAAAGGAAAAATTATAGTGACAAATTTTCCCACACTTTCAACAATGAACAAATCTCAAAATAAGAAATTTTTCTGGCAACAATGAAAAATTCGTCATTAAGTCATCATTTTTCAATTGTTTTTATGAAAAATTTATTTATAATTTTATTAGAAATTGTCTATAATGACAACTTTCTTCACTTCCAACAATGGAAAAAATTCCATTGACAAATATTGAGACTTTTTCAACAATGGACAACATTTAACACGTGAAAATGTCACTATTCTTTAAAAAATGAAAAAAAATATAGCGACAAGTTTTCCCACACTTTCAACAATTAACAAATTTAAAATAAGAAATTTTAACGGCAACAATGAAAAATTCGTCTTTAAATCATCATTTTTCAATTGTTATTATGAAAAATTTATTTATAATTATATTAGAAATTGTCTATAATGAACACTTACTTGCATTATCAACAACGGAAAAAATTCCAATGACAAATATTGATACCGTTTCAATAATCGACAATATTTAAAACGTAAAAGTGTCCCTATCCTTTAACAATGGAAAAAATTATAATGACAAAATTTCCCACTCTTTCAACAATGAAGAAATCTTAAAATATGAAATTTTTCTGGCAACAATGGAAATTTCGTCTTAACTCATCATTTTTCAATTGTTATTATGAAAAATTTATTTATAATTATATTAGAAGTTATCAATAATGACAACATTCCGGAACTTCCAACAATGGAAAAAATTCCATTGACAAATATTGATACCGTTTCAACAATGGACAACATTTAAACCTGAAAATTTCACTATCCTTTAACAAAGGAAAAATTATAGTGACAAATTTTCCCACACTTTCAACAATGAACAAATCTCAAAATAAGAAATTTTTCTGGCAACAATGAAAAATTCGTCTTTAAGTCATCAATTTTCAACTTTTATTATGAAAAATGTATTTATAATTATATTAGAAGTTATCTATAATGTCAACTTTCCCGCACTTCCAACAATGGAAAAAATTCCATTGACAAATAATGATACCGTTTCAACAATTGACAATATTTAAAACGTGAAAATGTCCCTATCCTTTAACAATGGAAAAAATTATAGTGACAAATTTTCCCTCGCTTTCAACAATGAAGAAAACTTAAAATAAGAAAATTATCCCGCCACAATGTACAATTATATTTTGAGTCATCCCTTTTCAATTGATTTTATGAAAAATTTATTTATAATTATATTAGAAGTTTTTTATAATGACAAATTTCCCACACTTCCAACAATGGAAAAAATTCCATTGACAAATATTGATGCCGTTTCAACAATGGACAACATTTAAAACGTGAAAATGTCACTATTCTTTAAAAAAAGAAAAAAATATAGTGACAATTTTTCCCACACTTTCAACAATTAACAAATCTTAAAATAAGAAATTTTAACGGCAACAATGAAAAATTCGTCTTTAAGTCATCATTTTTCAATTGTTATTATGAAAAATTTATTTATAATTATATTAGAAATTGTCTATAATGAACACTTTCCCGCATTTTCAACAACGGAAAAAATTCCATTGACAAATATTGATACCGTTTCAATAATGGACAATATTTAAAACGTAAAAGTGTCCCTATCCTTTAACAATGGAAAACATTATAATGACAAAATTTCCCACTCTTTCAACAATGAAGAAATCTTAAAATATGAAATTTTTCTGGCAACAATGGAAAATTCGTCTTAAGTCATAATTTTTCAATTGTTATTAAGAAAAATTTATTTATAATTATATTAGAAGTTATCTATAATGACAACATTCCGGCACTTCCAACAATGGAAAAAATTCCATTGACAAATATTGATAGAGTTTCAACAATTGACTATATTTAAAACGTGAAAATGTCACTATCCTTTAACAATGGAAAAAACTATAGTGAGTAATTTTCCAAATCTTTCAACAATGAACAAATCTTAAAATAAGAAATTTTAACGACAACATTGAAAAATTCGTCTTTAATTGATCATTTTTCAATTGTTATTATGAAAAATTTATTTATAATTATATTAGAAGTTATCTATAATGATAACTTTCCGGCACTTCCAACAATGGAAAAAATTCCATTGACCAATTTTGATACCGTTTCAACAATGGACAATATTTAAAACGAGAAAATGTCACTATCCTTTAACAATGGAAAAAAATTATAGTGACAAATTTTCCCACGCTTTCAGCAGTGAAGAAAACTTAAAGAAAGAAAATTTTCCCGCAACAATGAACAATTCTATTTTGAGACATCTGTTTTCAATTGCTATTATGAAAAATTTATTTATAATTATATTAGAAGTTATCTATAATTACAACTTTCTTCACTTCCAACAATGGAAAAAATTCCATTGACAAATATTGATACTGTTTCAACAATGGTCAACATTTAACACGAGAAAATTTCACTATCCTTTAACAATGGAAAAAATTATAGTGACAAATTTTCCCACGCTTTCAACAATGAAGAAAACTCAAAATAAGAAATTTTTCCCGCAACAATGAACAATTATATTTTGAGTCATCTTTTTTCGATTGTTATTATGAAAAATTTATTTATAATTATATTAGAAATTATCTATAATGACAACTTTCTGGCACTTCCAATAATGGAAAAAATTCCTTTGACCAATTTTGATACCATTTCAACAATGGACAATATTTAAAACGTGAAAATGTCACTATCCTTTAACAATGGAAAAAATTATGGTGACAAATTTTCCCACGCTTTCAACAATGAAGAAAATTCAACATAAGAAATTTTTCCCGCAACAATGAACAATTCTATTTTGAGTCATCTTTTTTCGATTGTTATTATGAAAAATTTATTTATAATTATATTAGAAATTATCTATAATGACAACTTTCTTGCACTTCCAACAATGGAAAAAATTCCATTGCAAATATTGATACCGTTTCAACAATGAACAATATTTAAAACGTAAAAATGTCCCTATCCTTTAACAATGGAAAAAATTATAGTGACAAATTTTCCCACGCTTTCAACAATGAAGAAAACTCAAAATAAGAAATTTTTCCCGCAACAATGAACAATTATATTTTGAGTCATCTTTTTTCGATTGTTATTATGAAAAATTTATTTATAATTATATTAGAAATTATCTATAATGACAACTTTCTGGCACTTCCAATAATGGAAAAAATTCCTTTGACCAATTTTGATACCATTTCAACAATTGACTATATTTAAAACGTGAAAATGTCACTATCCTTTAACAATGGAAAAAACTATAGTGACAAATTTTCCAAATCTTTCAACAATGAACAAATCTTAAAATAAGAAATTTTAACGACAACATTGAAAAATTCGTCTTTAATTGATCATTTTTCAATTGTTATTATGAAAAATTTATTTATAATTATATTAGAAATTATCTATAATGTCAACTATCCCGCACTTCCCACAATGGAAAAAATTCCATTGCAAATATTGATACCGTTTCAACAATGAACAATATTTAAAACGTAAAAATGTCCCTATCCTTTAACAATGGAAAAAATTATAGTGACAAATTTTCCCACGCTTTCAGCAGTGAAGAAAACTTCAAGAAAGAAAATTTTTCCCGCAACAATGAACAATTCTATTTTGAGACATCTGTTTTCAATTGTTATTATGAAAAATTTATTTATAATTATATTAGAAGTTATCTATAATGACAACATTCCCACACTTCCAAAAATGGAAAAAATTCAATTGACAAATATTGATGCCGTTTCAACAATGGACAACATTTAAAACGTGAAAATGTCACTATTCTTTAAAAAATGAAAAAAATATAGTGACAAGTTTTCCCACACTTTCAACAATTAACAAATCTCAAAATAAGAAATTTTTCTGGCAACAATGAAAAATTCGTCTTTAAGTCATCGTTTTTCAATTGTTATTATGAAAAAATTATTTATAATTATATTAGAAGTTATCTATAATGTCAACTTTCCCGCACTTCCAACAATGGAAAAAATTCCATTGACAAATAATGATACCGTTTCAACAATTGACAGTATTTAAAACGTGAAAATGTCCCTATCCTTTAACAATGGAAAAAATTATAGTGACAAATTTTCCCTCGCTTTCAACAATGAAGAAAACTTAAAATAAGAAAATTATCCCGCCACAATGTACAATTATATTTTGAGTCATCCCTTTTCAATTGTTTTTATGAAAAATTTATTTATAATTATATTAGAAGTTTTTTATAATGACAAATTTCCCACACTTCCAACAATGGAAAAAATTCCATTGACAAATATTGATGCCGTTTCAACAATGGACAACATTTGAAACGTGAAAATGTCACTATTCTTTAAAAAAAGAAAAAAATTTAGTGACAATTTTTCCCACACTTTCAACAATTAACAAATCTTAAAATAAGAAATTTTAACGGCAACAATGAAAAATTCGTCTTTAAGTCATCATTTTTCAATTGTTATTATGAAAAATTTATTTATAATTATATTAGAAATTGTCTATAATGAACACTTTCCCGCATTTTCAACAACGGAAAAAATTCCATTGACAAGTATTGATACCGTTTCAACAATGGACAATATTTAAAACGAGAAAATGTCACTATCCTTTAACAATGGAAAAAATTATAGTGACAAATTTTCCCACGCTTTCAGCAGTGAAGAAAACTTAAAGAAAGAAAATTTTCCCGCAACAATGAACAATTCTATTTTGAGACATCTGTTTTCAATTGCTATTATGAGAAATTTATTTATAATTATATTAGAAGTTATCTATAATGACAACTTTCTTCACTTCCAACAATGGAAAAAATTCCATTGACAAATATTGATACTGTTTCAACAATGGACAACATTTAACACGAGAAAATTTCACTATCCTTTAACAATGGAAAAAATTATAGTGACAAATTTTCCTACGCTTTCAACAATGAAGAAAACTCAAAATAAGAAATTTTTCCCGCAACAATGAACAATTCTATTTTGAGTCATCTTTTTTCGATTGTTATTATGAAAAATTTTTTTATAATTATATTAGAAATTATCTATAATGACAACTTTCTGGCACTTCCAACAATGGAAAAAATTCCATTGCAAATATTGATACCGTTTCAACAATGAACAATATTTAAAACGTAAAAATGTCCCTATCCTTTAACAATGGAAAAAATTATAGTGACAAATTTTCCCACGCTTTCAACAATGAAGAAAACTCAAAATAAGAAATTTTTCCTGCAACAATGAACAATTATATTTTGAGTCATCTTTTTTCGATTGTTATTATGAAACATTTATTTATAATTATATTAGAAATTATCTACAATGACAACTTTCTGGCACTTCCAATAATGGAAAAAATTCCTTTGACCAATTTTGATACCATTTCAACAATTGACTTTATTTAAAACGTGAAAATGTCACTATCCTTTAACAATGGAAAAAACTATAGTGACAAATTTTCCAAATCTTTCAACAATGAACAAATCTTAAAATAAGAAATTTTAACGACAACATTGAAAAATTCGTCTTTAATTGATCATTTTTCAATTGTTATTATGAAAAATTTATTTATAATTATATTAGAAATTATCTATAATGACAACTTTCCCGCACTTCCAACAATGGAAAAAATTCCATTGCAAATATTGATACCGTTCCAACAATGTACAATATTTAAAACGTAAAAATGTCCCTATCCTTTAACAATGGAAAAAATTATAGTGACAAATTTTCCCACGCTTTCAGCAGTGAAGAAAACTTCAAGAAAGAAAATTTTTCCCGCAACAATGAACAATTCTATTTTGAGACATCTGTTTTCAATTGTTATTATGAAAAATTTATTTATAATTATATTAGAAGTTATCTATAATGACAACATTCCCACACTTCCAAAAATGGAAAAAATTCAATTGACAAATATTGATGCCGTTTCAACAATGGACAACATTTAAAACGTGAAAATGTCACTATTCTTTAAAAAATGAAAAAAATATAGTGACAAGTTTTCCCACACTTTCAACAATTAACAAATCTCAAAATAAGAAATTTTTCTGGCAACAATGAAAAATTCGTCTTTAAGTCATCATTTTTCAACTGTTATTATGAAAAATGTATTTATAATTATATTAGAAGTTATCTATAATGTCAACTTTCCCGCACTTCCACCAATGGAAAAAATTCCATTGACAAATAATGATACCGTTTCAACAATTGACAATATTTAAAACGTGAAAATGTCCCTATCCTTTAACAATGGAAATAACTATAGTGACAAATTTTCCCACGCTTTCAGCAGTGAAGAAAACTTCAAGAAAGAAATTTTTTCCCGCAACAATGAACAATTCTATTTTGAGACATCTGTTTTCAATTGCTATTATGAAAAATTTATTTATAATTATATTAGAAGTTTTTTATAATGACAAATTTCCCACACTTTCAACAATGGAAAAAATTCCATTGACAAATATTGATGCCGTTTCAACAATGGACAACATTTGAAACGTGAAAATGTCACTATTCTTTAAAAAAAGAAAAAAATATAGTGACAATTTTTCCCACACTTTCAACAATTAACAAATCTTAAAATAAGAAATTTTAACGGCAACAATGAAAAATTCGTCTTTAAGTCATCATTTTTCAATTGTTATTATGAAAAATTTATTTATAATTATATTAGAAATTGTCTATAATGAACACTTTCCCGCATTTTCAACAACGGAAAAAATTCCATTGACAAGTATTGATACCGTTTCAATAATAATATTTAAAACGTAAAAGTGTCCCTATCCTTTAACAATGGAAAACATTATAATGACAAAATTTCCCACTCTTTCAACAATGAAGAAATCTTAAAATATGAAATTTTTCTGGCAACAATGGAAAATTCGTCTTAAGTCATAATTTTTCAATTGTTATTAAGAAAAATTTATTTATAATTATATTAGAAGTTATCTATAATGACAACATTCCGGCACTTCCAACAATGGAAAAAATTCCATTGACAAATATTGATAGAGTTTCAACAATTGACTATATTTAAAACGTGAAAATGTCACTATCCTTTAACAATGGAAAAAACTATAGTGACAAATTTTCCAAATCTTTCAACAATGAACAAATCTTAAAATAAGAAATTTTAACGACAACATTGAAAAATTCGTCTTTAATTGATCATTTTTCAATTGTTATTATGAAAAATTTATTTATAATTATATTAGAAGTTATCTATAATGATAACTTTCCGGCACTTCCAACAATGGAAAAAATTCCATTGACAAATTTTGATACCGTTTCAACAATGGACAATATTTAAAACGAGAAAATGTCACTATCCTTTAACAATGGAAAAAATTATAGTGACAAATTTTCCCACGCTTTCAGCAGTGAAGAAAACTTAAAGAAAGAAAATTTTCCCGCAACAATGAACAATTCTATTTTGAGACATCTGTTTTCAATTGCTATTATGAGAAATTTATTTATAATTATATTAGAAGTTATCTATAATGACAACTTTCTTCACTTCCAACAATGGAAAAAATTCCATTGACAAACATTGATACTGTTTCAACAATGGACAATATTTAAAACGTGAAAATGTCACTATCCTTTAACAATGGAAAAAATTATGGTGACAAATTTTCCCACGCTTTCAACAATGAAGAAAATTCAACATAAGAAATTTTTCCCGCAACAATGAACAATTCTATTTTGAGTCATCTTTTTTCGATTGTTATTATGAAAAATTTATTTATAATTATATTAGAAATTATCTATAATGACAACTTTCTGGCACTTCCAATAATGGAAAAAATTCCTTTGACTAATTTTGATACCATTTCAACAATGGACAATATTTAAAACGTGAAAATGTCACTATCCTTTAACAATGGAAAAAATTATGGTGACAAATTTTCCCACGCTTTCAACAATGAAGAAAATTCAACATAAGAAATTTTTCCCGCAACAATGAACAATTCTATTTTGAGTCATCTTTTTTCGATTGTTATTATGAAAAATTTATTTATAATTATATTAGAAATTATCTATAATGACAACTTTCTGGCACTTCCAACAATGGAAAAAATTCCATTGCAAATATTGATACCGTTTCAACAATGAACAATATTTAAAACGTAAAAATGTCCCTATCCTTTAACAATGGAAAAAATTATAGTGACAAATTTTCCCACGCTTTCAACAATGAAGAAAACTCAAAATAAGAAATTTTTCCTGCAACAATGAACAATTATATTTTGAGTCATCTTTTCTCGATTGTTATTATGAAAAATTTATTTATAATTATATTAGAAATTATCTATAATGACAACTTTCTGGCACTTCCAATAATGGAAAAAATTCCTTTGACCAATTTTGATACCATTTCAACAATTGACTTTATTTAAAACGTGAAAATGTCACTATCCTTTAACAATGGAAAAAACTATAGTGACAAATTTTCCAAATCTTTCAACAATGAACAAATCTTAAAATAAGAAATTTTAACGACAACATTGAAAAATTCGTCTTTAATTGATCATTTTTCAATTGTTATTATGAAAAATTTATTTATAATTATATTAGAAATTATCTATAATGACAACTTTCCCGCACTTCCAACAATGGAAAAAATTCCATTGCAAATATTGATACCGTTTCAACAATGAACAATATTTAAAACGTAAAAATGTCCCTATCCTTTAACAATGGAAAAAATTATAGTGACAAATTTTCCCACGCTTTCAGCAGTGAAGAAAACTTCAAGAAAGAAAATTTTTCCCGCAACAATGAACAATTCTATTTTGAGACATCTGTTTTCAATTGTTATTATGAAAAATTTATTTATAATTATATTAGAAGTTATCTATAATGACAACATTCCCACACTTCCAAAAATGGAAAAAATTCAATTGACAAATATTGATGCCGTTTCAACAATGGACAACATTTAAAACGTGAAAATGTCACTATTCTTTAAAAAATGAAAAAAATATAGTGACAAGTTTTCCCACACTTTCAACAATTAACAAATCTCAAAATAAGAAATTTTTCTGGCAACAATGAAAAATTCGTCTTTAAGTCATCATTTTTCAACTGTTATTATGAAAAATGTATTTATAATTATATTAGAAGTTATCTATAATGTCAACTTCCCGCACTTCCACCAATGGAAAAAATTCCATTGACAAATATTGATACCGTTTCAACAATGGACAATATTTAAAACGTAAAAGTGTCCCTATACTTTAACAATAGAAAAAATTATGACAAATTTTCCCACTCTTTCAACAATGAAGAAATCTTAAATATGAAATTTTTCCGGCAACAATGGAAAGTTCGTCTTAACTCATCATTTTTCAATTGTTATTATGAAAAATTTATTTATAATTATATTAGAATTTATCTATAATGACAACATTCCGGAACTTCCAACAATGGAAAAAATTCCATTGACAAATATTGATACCGTTTCAACAATGGACAACATTTAAAGCCTGAAAATTTCACTATCCTTTAACAAAGGAAAAATTATAGTGACAAATTTTCCCACACTTTCAACAAGGAACAAATCTCAAAATAATAAATTATTCTGGCAACAATGAAAAATTCGTCTTTAAGTCATCATTTTTCAACTGTTATTATGAAAAATGTATTTATAATTATATTAGAAGTTATCTATAATGTCAACTTTCCCGCACTTCCACCAATGGAAAAAATTCCATTGACAAATAATGATACCGTTTCAACAATTGACAATATTTAAAACGTAAAAATGTCCCTATCCTTTAACAATGGAAATAACTATAGTGACAAATTTTCCCTCGCTTTCAACAATGAAGAAAACTTAAAGTAAGAAAATTATCCCGCAACAATGTACAATTATATTTTGAGTCATCCCTTTTCAATTGTTTTTATGAAAAATGTATTTATAATTATATTAGAAGTTTTTTATAATGACAAATTTCGCACACTTCCAACAATGGAAAAAATTCCATTGACAAATATTGATGCCGTTTCAACAATGGACAACATTTAAAACGTGAAAATGTCACTATTCTTTAAAAAATGAAAAAAATATAGTGACAAGTTTTCCCACACTTTCAACAATTAACAAATCTCAAAATAAGAAATTTTTCTGGCAACAATGAAAAATTCGTCTTTAAGTCATCATTTTTCAACTGTTATTATGAAAAATGTATTTATAATTATATTAGAAGTTATCTATAATGTCAACTTTCCCGCACTTCCACCAATGGAAAAAATTCCATTGACAAATATTGATACCGTTTCAACAATGGACAATATTTAAAACGTAAAAGTGTCCCTATACTTTAACAATAGAAAAAATTATGACAAATTTTCCCACTCTTTCAACAATGAAGAAATCTTAAATATGAAATTTTTCCGGCAACAATGGAAAGTTCGTCTTAACTCATCATTTTTCAATTGTTATTATGAAAAATTTATTTATAATTATATTAGAATTTATCTATAATGACAACATTCCGGAACTTCCAACAATGGAAAAAATTCCATTGAGAAATATTGATACCGTTTCAACAATGGACAACATTTAAAGCCTGAAAATTTCACTATCCTTTAACAAAGGAAAAATTATAGTGACAAATTTTCCCACACTTTCAACAATGAACAAATCTCAAAATAATAAATTTTTCTGGCAACAATGAAAAATTCGTCTTTAAGTCATCATTTTTCAACTGTTATTATGAAAAATGTATTTATAATTATATTAGAAGTTATCTATAATGTCAACTTTCCCGCACTTCCACCAATGGAAAAAATTCCATTGACAAATAATGATACCGTTTCAACAATTGACAATATTTAAAACGTAAAAATGTCCCTATCCTTTAACAATGGAAATAACTATAGTGACAAATTTTCCCTCGCTTTCAACAATGAAGAAAACTTAAAGTAAGAAAATTATCCCGCAACAATGTACAATTATATTTTGAGTCATCCCTTTTCAATTGTTTTTATGAAAAATGTATTTATAATTATATTAGAAGTTTTTTATAATGACAAATTTCGCACACTTCCAACAATGGAAAAAATTCCATTGACAAATATTGATGCCGTTTCAACAATGGACAACATTTAAAACGTGAAAATGTCACTATTCTTTAAAAAATGAAAAAAATATAGTGACAAGTTTTCCCACACTTTCAACAATTAACAAATCTTAAAATAAGAAATTTTAACGGCAACAATGAAAAATTCGTCTTTAAGTCATCATTTTTCAATTGTTATTATGAAAAATTTATTTATAATTATATTAGAAATTGTCTATAATGAACATTTTCCTGCATTTTCAACAACGGAAAAAATTCCATTGACAAATATTGATACCGTTTCAATAATGGACAATATTTAAAACGAGAAAATTTCACTATCCTTTAACAATGGAAAAAATTATAATGACAAAATTTCCCACTCTTTCAACAATGAAGAAATCTTAAAATATGAAATTTTTCTGGCAACAATGGAAAATTCGTCTTAAGTCATCATTTTTCAATTGTTATTATGAAAAATTTATTTGTAATTATATTAGAAGTTATCTATAATGACAACTTTCTTCACTTCCAACAATGGAAAAAATTCCATTGACAAATATTGATACTGTTTCAACAATGGACAGCATTTAACACGAGAAAATTTCACTATCCTTTAACAATGGAAAAAATTATAGTGACAAATTTTCCCACGCTTTCAACAATGAAGAAAACTCAAAATAAGAAATTTTTCCCGCAACAATGAACAATTATATTTTGAGTCATCTTTTTTCGATTGTTATTATGAAAAATTTATTTATAATTATATTAGAAATTATCTATAATGACAACTTTCTGGCACTTCCAATAATGGAAAAAATTCCTTTGACCAATTTTGATACCATTTCAACAATGGACAACATTTAACACGTGAAAATTTCACTATCCTTTAACAAAGGAAAAATTATAGTGACATATTTTCCCACACTTTCAACAATGAACAAATCTCAAAATAATAAATTTTTCTGGCAACAATGAAAAATTCGTCTTTAAGTCATCCTTTTTCAACTGTTATTATGAAAAATGTATTTATAATTATATTAGAAGTTATCTATAATGACAACATTCCGGAACTTCCACCAATGGAAAAAATTCCATTGACAAATAATGATACCGTTTCAACAATTGACAATATTTAAAACGTGAAAATGTCCCTATCCTTTAACAATGGAAATAACTATAGTGACAAATTTTCCCACGCTTTCAGCAGTGAAGAAAACTTCAAGAAAGAAAATTTTTCCCGCAACAATGAACAATTCTATTTTGAGACATCTGTTTTCAATTGTTATTATGAAAAATTTATTTATAATTATATTAGAAGTTATCTATAATGACAACATTCCCACACTTCCAAAAATGGAAAAAATTCAATTGACAAATATTGATGCCGTTTCAACAATGGACAACATTTAAAACGTGAAAATGTCACTATTCTTTAAAAAATGAAAAAAATATAGTGACAAGTTTTCCCACACTTTCAACAATTAACAAATCTTAAAATAAGAAATTTTTACGACAACATTGAAAAATTCGTCTTTAATTGATCATTTTTCAATTGTTATTATGAAAAATTTATTTATAATTATATTAGAAGTTATCTATAATGATAACTTTCCGGCACTTCCAACAATGGAAAAAATTCCATTGACCAATTTTGATACCGTTTCAACAATGGACAATATTTAAAACGAGAAAATGTCACTATCCTTTAACAATGGAAAAAACTATAGTGACAAATTTTCCAAATCTTTCAACAATGAACAAATCTTAAAATAAGAAATTTTAACGACAACATTGAAAAATTCGTCTTTAATTGATCATTTTTCAATTGTTATTATGAAAAATTTATTTATAATTATATTAGAAATTATCTATAATGACAACTTTCCCGCACTTCCAACAATGGAAAAAATTCCATTGCAAATATTGATACCGTTTCAACAATGAACAATATTTAAAACGTAAAAATGTCCCTATCCTTTAACAATGGAAAAAATTATAGTGACAAATTTTCCCACGCTTTCAGCAGTGAAGAAAACTTCAAGAAAGAAAATTTTTCCCGCAACAATGAACAATTCTATTTTGAGACATCTGTTTTCAATTGTTATTATGAAAAATTTATTTATAATTATATTAGAAGTTATCTATAATGACAACATTCCCACACTTCCAAAAATGGAAAAAATTCCATTGACAAATATTGATGCCGTTTCAACAATGGACAACATTTAAAACGTGAAAATGTCACTATTCTTTAAAAAATGAAAAAAATATAGTGACAAGTTTTCCCACACTTTCAACAATTAACAAATCTCAAAATAAGAAATTTTTCTGGCAACAATGAAAAATTCGTCTTTAAGTCATCATTTTTCAACTGTTATTATGAAAAATGTATTTATAATTATATTAGAAGTTATCTATAATGTCAACTTTCCCGCACTTCCACCAATGGAAAAAATTCCATTGACAAATAATGATACCGTTTCAACAATTGACAATATTTAAAACGTGAAAATGTCCCTATCCTTTAACAATGGAAATAACTATAGTGACAAATTTTCCCTCGCTTTCAACAATGAAGAAAACTTAAAGTAAGAAAATTATCCCGCAACAATGTACAATTATATTTTGAGTCATCCCTTTTCAATTGTTTTTATGAAAAATGTATTTATAATTATATTAGAAGTTTTTTATAATGACAAATTTCGCACACTTCCAACAATGGAAAAAATTCCATTGACAAATATTGATGCCGTTTCAACAATGGACAACATTTAAAACGTGAAAATGTCACTATTCTTTAAAAAATGAAAAAAATATAGTGACAAGTTTTCCCACTCTTTCAACAATGAAGAAATCTTAAAATATGAAATTTTTCTGGCAACAATGGAAAATTCGTCTTAAGTCATCATTTTTCAATTGTTATTATGAAAAATTTATTTGTAATTATATTAGAAGTTATCTATAATGACAACTTTCTTCACTTCCGACAATGGAAAAAATTCCATTGACAAATATTGATACTGTTTCAACAATGGACAGCATTTAACACGAGAAAATTTCACTATCCTTTAACAATGGAAAAAATTATAGTGACAAATTTTCCCACGCTTTCAACAATGAAGAAAACTCAAAATAAGAAATTTTTCCCGCAACAATGAACAATTATATTTTGAGTCATCTTTTTTCGATTGTTATTATGAAAAATTTATTTATAATTATATTAGAAATTATCTATAGTGACAACTTTCTGGCACTTCCAATAATGGAAAAAATTCCTTTGACCAATTTTGATACCATTTCAACAATGGACAACATTTAACACGTGAAAATTTCACTATCCTTTAACAAAGGAAAAATTATAGTGACATATTTTCCCACACTTTCAACAATGAACAAATCTCAAAATAATAAATTTTTCTGGCAACAATGAAAAATTCGTCTTTAAGTCATCCTTTTTCAACTGTTATTATGAAAAATGTATTTATAATTATATTAGAAGTTATCTATAATGACAACATTCCGGAACTTCCAACAATGGAAAAAATTCCATTGACAAATATTGATACCGTTTCAACAATTGACAACATTTCAAGCCTGAAAATTTCACTATCCTTTAACAAAGGAAAAATTATAGTGACAAATTTTCCCACACTTTCAACAATGAACAAATCTCAAAATAAGAAATTTTTCTGGCAACAATGAAAAATTCGTCATTAAGTCATCATTTTTCAATTGTTATTATGAAAAATTTATTTATAATTTTATTAGAAATTGTCTATAATGACAACTTTCTTCACTTCCAACAATGGAAAAAATTCCATTGACAAATATTGAGACTTTTTCAACAATGGACAACATTTAACACGTGAAAATGTCACTATTCTTTAAAAAATGAAAAAAATATAGCGACAAGTTTTCCCACACTTTCAACAATTAACAAATTTAAAATAAGAAATTTTAACGGCAACAATGAAAAATTCGTCTTTAAATCATCATTTTTCAATTGTTATTATGAAAAATTTATTTATAATTATATTAGAAATTGTCTATAATGAACACTTACTTGCATTATCAACAACGGAAAAAATTCCATTGACAAATATTGATACCGTTTCAATAATCGACAATATTTAAAACGTAAAAGTGTCCCTATCCTTTAACAATGGAAAAAATTATAATGACAAAATTTCCCACTCTTTCAACAATGAAGAAATCTTAAAATATGAAATTTTTCTGGCAACAATGGAAAGTTCGTCTTAACTCATAATTTTTCAATTGTTATTATGAAAAATTTATTTATAATTATATTAGAAGTTATCAGTAATGACAACATTCCGGAACTTCCAACAATGGAAAAAATTCCATTGACAAATATTGATACCGTTTCAACAATGGACAACATTTAAACCTGAAAATTTCACTATCCTTTAACAATGGAAAAAATTATAGTGACAAATTTTCCCTCGCTTTCAACAATGAAGAAAACTTAAAATAAGAAAATTATCCCGCCACAATGTACAATTATATTTTGAGTCATCCCTTTTCAATTGATTTTATGAAAAATTTATTTATAATTATATTAGAAGTTTTTTATAATGACAAATTTCCCACACTTCCAACAATGGAAAAAATTCCATTGACAAATATTGATGCCGTTTCAACAATGGACAACATTTAAAACGTGAAAATGTCACTATTCTTTAAAAAAAGAAAAAAATATAGTGACAATTTTTCCCACACTTTCAACAATTAACAAATCTTAAAATAAGAAATTTTAACGGCAACAATGAAAAATTCGTCTTTAAGTCATCATTTTTCAATTGTTATTATGAAAAATTTATTTATAATTATATTAGAAGTTATCTATAATGATAACTTTCCGGCACTTCCAACAATGGAAAAAATTCCATTGACCAATTTTGATACCGTTTCAACAATGGACAATATTTAAAACGAGAAAATGTCACTATCCTTTAACAATGGAAAAAACTATAGTGACAAATTTTCCAAATCCTTCAACAATGAACAAATCTTAAAATAAGAAATTTTAACGACAACATTGAAAAATTCGTCTTTAATTGATCATTTTTCAATTGTTATTATGAAAAATTTATTTATAATTATATTAGAAATTATCTATAATGACAACTTTCCCGCACTTCCAACAATGGAAAAAATTCCATTGCAAATATTGATACCGTTTCAACAATGAACAATATTTAAAACGTAAAAATGTCCCTATCCTTTAACAATGGAAAAAATTATAGTGACAAATTTTCCCACGCTTTCAGCAGTGAAGAAATCTTCAAGAAAGAAAATTTTTCCCGCAACAATGAACAATTCTATTTTGAGACACCTGTTTTCAATTGTTATTATGAAAAATTTATTTATAATTATATTAGAAGTTATCTATAATGACAACATTCCCACACTTCCAAAAATGGAAAAAATTCAATTGACAAATATTGATGCCGTTTCAACAATGGACAACATTTAAAACGTGAAAATGTCACTATTCTTTAAAAAATGAAAAAAATATAGTGACAAGTTTTCCCACACTTTCAACAATTAACAAATCTCAAAATAAGAAATTTTTCTGGCAACAATGAAAAATTCGTCTTTAAGTCATCATTTTTCAACTGTTATTATGAAAAATGTATTTATAATTATATTAGAAGTTATCTATAATGTCAACTTTCCCGCACTTCCACCAATGGAAAAAATTCCATTGACAAATATTGATACCGTTTCAACAATGGACAATATTTAAAACGTAAAAGTGTCCCTATACTTTAACAATAGAAAAAATTATGACAAATTTTCCCACTCTTTCAACAATGAAGAAATCTTAAATATGAAATTTTTCCGGCAACAATGGAAAGTTCGTCTTAACTCATCATTTTTCAATTGTTATTATGAAAAATTTATTTATAATTATATTAGAAGTTATCTATAATGACAACATTCCGGAACTTCCAACAATGGAAAAAATTCCATTGACAAATATTGATACCGTTTCAACAATGGACAACATTTAAAGCCTGAAAATTTCACTATCCTTTAACAAAGGAAAAATTATAGTGACAAATTTTCCCACACTTTCAACAATGAACAAATCTCAAAATAATAAATTTTTCTGGCAACAATGAAAAATTCGTCTTTAAGTCATCATTTTTCAACTGTTATTATGACAAATGTATTTATAATTATATTAGAAGTTATCTATAATGTCAACTTTCCCGCACTTCCACCAATGGAAAAAATTCCATTGACAAATAATGATACCGTTTCAACAATTGACAATATTTAAAACGTGAAAATGTCCCTATCCTTTAACAATGGAAATAACTATAGTGACAAATTTTCCCTCGCTTTCAACAATGAAGAAAACTTAAAGTAAGAAAATTATCCCGCAACAATGTACAATTATATTTTGAGTCATCCCTTTTCAATTGTTTTTATGAAAAATGTATTTATAATTATATTAGAAGTTTTTTATAATGACAAATTTCGCACACTTCCAACAATGGAAAAAATTCCATTGACAAATATTGATGCCGTTTCAACAATGGACAACATTTAAAACGTGAAAATGTCACTATTCTTTAAAAAATGAAAAAAATATAGTGACAAGTTTTCCCACACTTTCAACAATTAACAAATCTTAAAATAAGAAATTTTAAAGGCAACAATGAAAAATTCGTCTTTAAGTCTTCATTTTTCAATTGTTATTATGAAAAATTTATTTATAATTATATTAGAAGTTATCTATAATGACAACTTTCTTCACTTCCAACAATGGAAAAAATTCCATTGACAAATATTGATACTGTTTCAACAATGGACAGCATTTAACACGAGAAAATTTCACTATCCTTTAACAATGGAAAAAATTATAGTGACAAATTTTCCCACGCTTTCAACAATGAAGAAAACTCAAAATAAGAAATTTTTCCCGCAACAATGAACAATTATATTTTGAGTCATCTTTTTTCGATTGTTATTATGAAAAATTTATTTATAATTATATTAGAAATTATTTATAATGACAACTTTCTGGCACTTCCAATAATGGAAAAAATTCCTTTGACCAATTTTGATACCATTTCAACAATGGACAATATTTAAAACGTAAAAGTGTCCCTATCCTTTAACAATGGAAAACATTATAATGACAAAATTTCCCGCTCTTTCAACAATGAAGAAATCTTAAAATATGAAATTTTTCTGGCAACAATGGAAAATTCGTCTTAAGTCATAATTTTTCAATTGTTATTAAGAAAAATTTATTTATAATTATATTAGAAGTTATCTATAATGACAACATTCCGGCACTTCCAACAATGGAAAAAATTCCATTGACAAATATTGATAGAGTTTCAACAATTGACTATATTTAAAACGTGAAAATGTCACTATCCTTTAACAATGGAAAAAACTATAGTGACAAATTTTCCAAATCATTCAACAATGAACAAATCTTAAAATAAGAAATTTTAACGACAACATTGAAAAATTCGTCTTTAATTGATCATTTTTCAATTGTTATTATGAAAAATTTATTTATAATTATATTAGAAGTTATCTATAATGATAACTTTCCGGCACTTCCAACAATGGAAAAAATTCCATTGACCAATTTTGATACCGTTTCAACAATGGACAATATTTAAAACGAGAAAATGTCACTATCCTTTAACAATGGAAAAAATTATAGTGACAAATTTTCCCACGCTTTCAGCAGTGAAAAAAACTTAAAGAAAGAAAATTTTCCCGCAACAATGAACAATTCTATTTTGAGACATCTGTTTTCAATTGCTATTATGAAAAATTTATTTATAATTATATTAGAAGTTTTTTATAATGACAACTTTCTTCACTTCCAACAATGGAAAAAATTCCATTGACAAATATTGATACTGTTTCAACAATGGACAACATTTAAAACGTGAAAATTTCACTATCCTTTAACAAAGGAAAAATTATAGTGACAAATTTTCCCACACATTCAACAATGAACAAATCTCAAAATAAGAAATTTTTCTGGCAACAATGAAAACTTCGTCGTTAAGTCATCATTTTTCAACTGTTATTATGAAAAATGTATTTATATTTATATTAGAAGTCATGTATAATGACAACTTTCCCGCACTTCCAACAATGGAAACAATTCCATTGACAAATATTGATACCGTTTCAATAATGGTCAATATTTAAAACGTAAAAGTGTCCCTATCCTTTAACAATGGAAAAAATTATGGTGACAAATTTTCCCACGCTTTCAACAATGAAGAAAATAAAACATAAGAAATTTTTCCCGCAACAATATACAATTATATTTTGAGTCATCCCTTTTCAATTGTTTTTATGAAAAATTTATTTATAATTAAATTAGAAGTTTTTTATAATGACAAATTTCCCACACTTCCAACAATGGAAAAAATTCCATTGACAAATATTGATGCCGTTTCAACAATGGACAACATTTAAACGTGAAAATGTCACTATTCTTTAAAAAATGAAAAAAATATAGTGACAAGTTTTCCCACACTTTCAACAATTAACAAATCTTAAAATAAGAAATTTTAACGGCAACAATGAAAATTTCGTCTTTCAGTCATCATTTTTCAATTGTTATTATGAAAAATTTATTTATAATTATATTAGAAATTGTCTATAATGAACACTTTCCCGCATTTTCAACAACGGAAAAAATTCCATTGACAAATATTGATACCGTTTCAATAATGGACAATATTTAAAACGTAAAAGTGTCCCTATCCTTTAACAATGGAAAAAATTATAGTGATAAATTTTCCCACGCTTTCAGCAGTGAAGAAAACTTAAAGAAAGAAAATTTTCCCGCAACATTGAACAATTCTATTTTGAGACATCTGTTTTCAATTGTTATTATGAAAAATTTATTTACAATTATATTAGAAGTTATCTATAATGTCAACTTTCCCGCACTTCCAACAATGGAAATAATTCCATTGACAAATAATGATACCGTTTCAACAATTGACAATACTTAAAACGTGAAAATGTCCCTATCCTTTAACAATGGAAAAAATTATAGTGACAAATTTTCCCTCGCTTTCAACAATGAAGAAAACTTAAAATAAGAAAATTTTCCCGCAACAATGAACAATTCTATTTTGAGACATCTGTTTTCAATTGTTTTTATGAAAAATTTATTTATAATTATATTAGAAGTTATATATAATGACAACTTTCTTCACTTCCAACAATGGAAAAAATTCCATTGACAAATATTGATACTGTTTCAACAATGGACAACATTTAACACGTGAAAATTTCACTAACCTTTAACAAAGGAAAAATTATAGTGACATACTTTCCCACACTTTCAACAATGATCAAATCTCAAAATAAGAAATTTTTCTGGCAACAATAAAAACTTCGTCTTAAGTCATAATTTTTCAATTGTTATTAAGAAAAATTTATTTATAATTATATTAGAAGTTATCTATAATGACAACATTCCGGCACTTCCAACAATGGAAAAAATTCCATTGACAAATATTGATAGAGTTTCAACAATTGACTATATTTAAAACGTGAAAATGTCACTATCCTTTAACAATGGAAAAAATTATAGTGACAAATTTTCCCACGCTTTCAACAATGAAGAAAACTCAAAATAAGAAATTTTTCCCGCAACAATGAACAATTATATTTTGAGTCATCTTTTTTCGATTGTTATTATGAAAAATTTATTTATAATTATATTAGAAATTATTTATAATGACAACTTTCTGGCACTTCCAATAATGGAAAAAATTCCTTTGACCAATTTTGATACCATTTCAACAATGGACAATATTTAAAACGTGAAAATGTCACTATCCTTTAACAATGGAAAAAATTATGGTGACAAATTTTCCCACGCTTTCAATAATGAAGAAAATTCAACATAAGAAATTTTTCCCGCAACAATGAACAATTATATTTTGAGTCGTCATTTTCCAATTGTTATTATGAAAAATTTATTTATAATTATATTAGAAGTTATCTATAATGACAACTTTCCCGCACTTCCAACAATGGAAAAAATTCCATTGACAAATATTGATGCCGTTTCAACAATGGACAACATTTAAAACGTGAAAATGTCACTATTCTTTAAAAAACGAAAAAAATATAGTGACAAGTTTTCCCACACTTTCAACAATTAACAAATCTTAAAATAAGAAATTTTAACGGCAACAATGAAAAATTCGTCTTTAAGTCATCATTTTTCAGTTGTTATTATGAAAAATTTATTTATAATTATATTAGAAATTGTCTATAATGAACACTTTCCCGCATTTTCAACAACGGAAAAAATTCCATTGACAAATATTGATACCGTTTCAATAATGGACAATATTTAAAACGTAAAAGTGTCCCTATCCTTTAACAATGGAAAACATTATAATGACAAAATTTCCCACTCTTTCAACAATGAAGAAATCTTAAAATATGAAATTTTTCTGGCAACAATGGAAAATTCGTCTTAAGTCATAATTTTTCAATTGTTATTAAGAAAAAATTATTTATAATTATATTAGAAGTTATCTATAATGACAACATTCCGGCACATCCAACAATGGAAAAAATTCCATTGACAATTATTGATAGAGTTTCAACAATTGACTATATTTAAAACGTGAAAATGTCACTATCCTTTAACAATGGAAAAAACTATAGTGACAAATTTTCCAAATCTTTCAACAATGAACAAATCTTAAAATAAGAAATTTTAACGACAACATTGAAAAATTCGTCTTTAATTCATCATTTTTCAATTGTTATTATGAAAAATTTATTTATAATTATATTAGAAGTTATCTATAATGATAACTTTCCGGCACTTCCAACAATGGAAAAAATTCCATTGACCAATTTTGATACCGTTTCAACAATGGACAATATTTAAAACGAGAAAATGTCACTATCCTTTAACAATGGAAAAAATTATAGTGATAAATTTTCCCACGCTTTCAGCAGTGAAGAAAACTTAAAGAAAGAAAATTTTCCCGCAACAATGAACAATTCTATTTTGAGACATCTGTTTTCAATTGTTATTATGAAAAATTTATTTATAATTATATTAGAAGTTTTTTATAATGACAACTTTCTTCACTTCTAACAATGGTAAAAATTGCATTGACAAATATTGATACTGTTTCAACAATGGACAACATTTAACACGAGAAAATTTCACTATCCTTTAACAATGGAAAAAATTATAGTGACAAATTTTCCCACGCTTTCAACAATGAAGAAAACTCAAAATAAGAAATTTTTCCCGCAACAATGAACAATTATATTTTGAGTCATCTTTTTTCGATTGTTATTATGAAAAATTTATTTATAATTATATTAGAAATTATCTATAATGACAACTTTCTGGCACTTCCAATAATGGAAAAAATTCCTTTGACCAATTTTGATACCATTTCAACAATGGACAATATTTAAAACGTGAAAATGTCACGATCCTTTAACAATGGAAAAAATTATGGTGACAAATTTTCCCACGCTTTCAACATTGAAGAAAATTCAACATAAGAAATTTTTCCCGCAACAATGAACAATTCTATTTTGAGTCATCTTTTTTCGATTGTTATTATGAAAAATTTATTTATAATTATATTAGAAATTATCTATAATGACAACTTTCTGGCACTTCCAACAATGGAAAAAATTCCATTGCAAATATTGATACCGTTTCAACAATGAACAATATTTAAAACGTAAAAATGTCCCTATCCTTTAACAATGGAAAAAATTATAGTGACAAATTTTCCCACGCTTTCAACAATGAAGAAAACTCAAAATAAGAAATTTTTCCCGCAACAATGAACAATTATATTTTGAGTCATCTTTTTTCGATTGTTATTATGAAAAATTTATTTATAATTATATTAGAAATTATCTATAATGACAACTTTCTGGCACTTCCAATAATGGAAAAAATTCCTTTGACCAATTTTGATACCATTTCAACAATTGACTATATTTAAAACGTGAAAATGTCACTATCCTTTAACAATGGAAAAAACTATAGTGACAAATTTTCCAAATCTTTCAACAATGAACAAATCTTAAAATAAGAAATTTTAACGACAACATTGAAAAATTCGTCTTTAATTGATCATTTTTCAATTGTTATTATGAAAAATTTATTTATAATTATATTAGAAATTATCTATAATGACAACTTTCCCGCACTTCCAACAATGGAAAAAATTCCATTGCAAATATTGATACCGTTTCAACAATGAACAATATTTAAAACGTAAAAATGTCCCTATCCTTTAACAATGGAAAAAATTATAGTGACAAATTTTCCCACGCTTTCAGCAGTGAAGAAAACTTAAAGAAAGAAAATTTTCCCGCAACAATGAACAATTCTATTTTGAGACATCTGTTTTCAATTGTTATTATGAAAAATTTATTTATAATTATATTAGAAGTTATCTATAATGACAACATTCCCACACTTCCAAAAATGGAAAAAATTCAATTGACAAATATTGATGCCGTTTCAACAATGGACAACATTTAAAACGTGAAAATGTCACTATTCTTTAAAAAATGAAAAAAATATAGTGACAAGTTTTCCCACACTTTCAACAATTAACAAATCTCAAAATAAGAAATTTTTCTGGCAACAATGAAAAATTCGTCTTTAAGTCATCGTTTTTCAACTGTTATTATGAAAAATGTATTTATAATTATATTAGAAGTTATCTATAATGACAACTTTCCCGCACCTCCAACAATGGAAAAAATTCCATTGACAAATATTGATACCGTTTCAACAATGGACAATATTTAAAACGTAAAAGTGTCCCTATACTTTAACAATAGAAAAAATTATGACAAATTTTCCCACTCTTTCAACAATGAAGAAATCTTAAATATGAAATTTTTCCGGCAACAATGGAAAGTTCGTCTTAACTCATCATTTTTCAATTGTTATTATGAAAAATTTATTTATAATTATATTAGAAGTTATCTATAATGACAACATTCCGGAACTTCCAACAATGGAAAAAATTCCATTGACAAATATTGATACCGTTTCAACAATGGACAACATTTAAAGCCTGAAAATTTCACTATCCTTTAACAAAGGAAAAATTATAGTGACAAATTTTCCCACACTTTCAACAATGAACAAATCTCAAAATAATAAATTTTTCTGGCAACAATGAAAAATTCGTCTTTAAGTCATCATTTTTCAACTGTTATTATGAAAAATGTATTTATAATTATATTAGAAGTTATCTATAATGTCAACTTTCCCGCACTTCCACCAATGGAAAAAATTCCATTGACAAATAATGATACCGTTTCAACAATTGACAATATTTAAAACGTGAAAATGTCCCTATCCTTTAACAATGGAAATAACTATAGTGACAAATTTTCCCTCGCTTTCAACAATGAAGAAAACTTAAAGTAAGAAAATTATCCCGCAACAATGTACAATTATATTTTGAGTCATCCCTTTTCAATTGTTTTTATGAAAAATGTATTTATAATTATATTAGAAGTTTTTTATAATGACAAATTTCGCACACTTCCAACAATGGAAAAAATTCCATTGACAAATATTGATGCCGTTTCAACAATGGACAACATTTAAAACGTGAAAATGTCACTATTCTTTAAAAAATGAAAAAAATATAGTGACAAGTTTTCTCACACTTTCAACAATTAACAAATCTTAAAATAAGAAATTTTAACGGCAACAATGAAAAATTCGTCTTTAAGTCATCATTTTTCAATTGTTATTATGAAAAATTTATTTATAATTATATTAGAAATTGTCTATAATGAACATTTTCCTGCATTTTCAACAACGGAAAAAATTCCATTGACAAATATTGATACCGTTTCAATAATGGACAATATTTAAAACGTAAAAGTGTCCCTATCCTTTAACAATGGAAAAAATTATAATGACAAAATTTCCCACTCTTTCAACAATGAAGAAATCTTAAAATATGAAATTTTTCTGGCAACAATGGAAAATTCGTCTTAAGTCATCATTTTTCAATTGTTATTATGAAAAATTTATTTATAATTATATTAGAAGTTATCTATAATGACAACTTTCTTCACTTCCAACAATGGAAAAAATTCCATTGACAAATATTGATACTGTTTCAACAATGGACAGCATTTAACACGAGAAAATTTCACTATCCTTTAACAATGGAAAAAATTATAGTGACAAATTTTCCCACGCTTTCAACAATGAAGAAAACTCAAAATAAGAAATTTTTCCCGCAACAATGAACAATTATATTTTGAGTCATCTTTTTTCGATTGTTATTATGAAAAATTTATTTATAATTATATTAGAAATTATCTATAATGACAACTTTCTGGCACTTCCAATAATGGAAAAAATTCCTTTGACCAATTTTGATACCATTTCAACAATGGACAACATTTAACACGTGAAAATTTCACTATCCTTTAACAAAGGAAAAATTATAGTGACATATTTTCCCACACTTTCAACAATGAACAAATCTCAAAATAATAAATTTTTCTGGCAACAATGAAAAATTCGTCTTTAAGTCATCGTTTTTCAACTGTTATTATGAAAAATGTATTTATAATTATATTAGAAGTTATCTATAATGACAACATTCCGGAACTTCCAACAATGGAAAAAATTCCATTGACAAATATTGATACCGTTTCAACAATTGACAACATTTCAAGCCTGAAAATTTCACTATCCTTTAACAAAGGAAAAATTATAGTGACAAATTTTCCCACACTTTCAACAATGAACAAATCTCAAAATAAGAAATTTTTCTGGCAACAATGAAAAATTCGTCATTAAGTCATCATTTTTCAATTGTTATTATGAAAAATTTATTTATAATTTTATTAGAAATTGTCTATAATGACAACTTTCTTCACTTCCAACAATGGAAAAAATTCCATTGACAAATATTGAGACTTTTTCAACAATGGACAACATTTAACACGTGAAAATGTCACTATTCTTTAAAAAATGAAAAAAATATAGCGACAAGTTTTCCCACACTTTCAACAATTAACTAATTTAAAATAAGAAATTTTAACGGCAACAATGAAAAATTCGTCTTTAAATCATCATTTTTCAATTGTTATTATGAAAAATTTATTTATAATTATATTAGAAATTGTCTATAATGAACACTTACTTGCATTATCAACAACGGAAAAAATTCCATTGACAAATATTGATACCGTTTCAATAATCGACAATATTTAAAACGTAAAAGTGTCCCTATCCTTTAACAATGGAAAAAATTATAATGACAAAATTTCCCACTCTTTCAACAATGAAGAAATCTTAAAATATGAAATTTTTCTGGCAACAATGGAAAGTTCGTCTTAACTCATCATTTTTCAATTGTTATTATGAAAAATTTATTTATAATTATATTAGAAGTTATCAATAATGACAACATTCCGGAACTTCCAACAATGGAAAAAATTCCATTGACAAATATTGATACCGTTTCAACAATGGACAACATATAAACCTGAAAATTTCACTATCCTTTAACAAAGGAAAAATTATAGTGACAAATTTTCCCACACTTTCAACAATGAACAAATCTCAAAATAAGAAATTTTTCTGGCAACAATGAAAAATTCGTCTTTAAGTCATCAATTTTCAACTTTTATTATGAAAAATGTATTTATAATTATATTAGAAGTTATCTATAATGTCAACTTTCCCGCACTTCCAACAATGGAAAAAATTCCATTGACAAATAATGATACCGTTTCAACAATTGACAATATTTAAAACGTGAAAATGTCCCTATCCTTTAACAATGGAAAAAATTATAGTGACAAATTTTCCCTCGCTTTCAACAATGAAGAAAACTTAAAATAAGAAAATTATCCCGCCACAATGTACAATTATATTTTGAGTCATCCCTTTTCAATTGTTTTTATGAAAAATTTATTTATAATTATATTAGAAGTTTTTTATAATGACAAATTTCCCACACTTCCAACAATGGAAAAAATTCCATTGACAAATATTGATGCCGTTTCAACAATGGACAACATTTAAAACGTGAAAATGTCACTATTCTTTAAAAAAAGAAAAAAATATAGTGACAATTTTTCCCACACTTTCAACAATTAACAAATCTTAAAATAAGAAATTTTAACGGCAACAATGAAAAATTCGTCTTTAAGTCATAATTTTTCAATTGTTATTAAGAAAAATTTATTTATAATTATATTAGAAGTTATCTATAATGACAACATTCCGGCACTTCCAACAATGGAAAAAATTCCATTGACAAATATTGATAGAATTTCAAAAATTGACTATATTTAAAACGTGAAAATGTCACTATCCTTTAACAATGGAAAAAACTATAGTGACAAATTTTCCAAATCTTTCAACAATGAACAAATCTTAAAATAAGAAATTTTAACGACAACATTGAAAAATTCGTCTTTAATTGATCATTTTTCAATTGTTATTATGAAAAATTTATTTATAATGATATTAGAAGTTATCTATAATGATAACTTTCCGGCACTTCCAGCAATGGAAAAAATTCCATTGACCAATTTTGATACCGTTTCAACAATGGACAATATATAAAACTAGAAAATGTCACTATCCTTTAACAATGGAAAAAATTATAGTGACAAATTTTCCCACGCTTTCAGCAGTGAAGAAAACTTAAAGAAAGAAAATTTTCCCGCAACAATGAACAATTCTATTTTGAGACATCTGTTTTCAATTGCTATTATGAAAAATTTATTTATAATTATATTAGAAGTTTTTTATAATGACAACTTTCTTCACTTCCAACAATGGAAAAAATTCCATTGACAAACATTGATACAGTTTCAACAATGGACAACATTTAAAACGTGAAAATTTCACTATCCTTTAACAAAGGAAAAATTATAGTGACAAATTTTCCCACACATTCAACAATGAACAAATCTCAAAATAAGAAATTTTTCTGGCAACAATGAAAACTTCGTCGTTAAGTCATCATTTTTCAACTGTTATTATGAAAAATGTATTTATATTTATATTAGAAGTCATGTATAATGACAACTTTCCCGCACTTCCAACAATGGAAACAATTCCATTGACAAATATTGATGCCGTTTCAACAATGGACAACATTTAAAACGTGAAAATGTCACTATTCTTTAAAAAATGAAAAAAATATAGTGACAAGTTTTCCCACACTTTCAACAATTAACAAATCTTAAAATAAGAAATTTTAACGGCAACAATGAAAAATTCGTCTTTAAGTCATCATTTTTCAATTGTTATTATGAAAAATTTATTTATAATTATATTAGAAATTGTCTATAATGAACACTTTCCCGCATTTTCAACAACGGAAAAAATTCCATTGACAAATATTGATACCGTTTCAATAATGGACAATATTTAAAACGTAAAAGTGTCCCTATCCTTTAACAAAGGAAAAATTATAGTGACAAATTTTCCCACACATTCAACAATGAACAAATCTCAAAAAAAGAAATTTTTCTGGCAACAATGAAAACTTCGTCGTTAAGTCATCATTTTTCAACTGTTATTATGAAAAATGTATTTATATTTATATTAGAAGTCATGTATAATGACAACTTTCCCGCACTTCCAACAATGGAAACAATTCCATTGACAAATATTGATACCGTTTCAATAATGGTCAATATTTAAAACGTAAAAGTGTCCCTATCCTTTAACAATGGAAAAAATTATGGTGACAAATTTTTCCCACGCTTTCAACAATGAAGAAAATAAAACATAAGAAATTTTTCCCGCAACAATGTACAATTATATTTTGAGTCATCCCTTTTCAATTGTTTTTATGAAAAATTTATTTATAATTATATTAGAAGTTTTTTATAATGACAAATTTCCCACACTTCCAACAATGGAAAAAATTCCATTGACAAATATTGATGCCGTTTCAACAATGGACAACATTTAAAACGTGAAAATGTCACTATTATATAAAAAATGAAAAAAATATAGTGACAAGTTTTCCCACACTTTCAACAATTAACAAATCTTAAAATAAGAAATTTTAACGGCAACAATGAAAAATTCGTCTTTAAGTCATCATTTTTCAATTGTTATTATGAAAAATTTATTTATAATTATATTAGAAATTGTCTATAATGAACACTTTCCCGCATTTTCAACAACGGAAAAAATTCCATTGACAAATATTGATACCGTTTCAATAATGGACAATATTTAAAACGTAAAAGTGTCCCTATCCTTTAACAATGGAAAACATTATAATGACAAAATTTCCCACTCTTTCAACAATGAAGAAATCTTAAAATATGAAATTTTTCTGGCAACAATGGAAAATTCGTCTTAAGTCATAATTTTTCAATTGTTATTAAGAAAATTTTATTTATAATTATATTAGAAGTTATCTATAATGACAACATTCCGGCACTTCCAACAATGGAAAAAATTCCATTGACCAATTTTGATACCGTTTCAACAATGGACAATATTTAAAACGAGAAAATGTCACTATCCTTTAACAATGGAAAAAATTATAGTGATAAATTTTCCCACGCTTTCAGCAGTGAAGAAAACTTAAAGAAAGAAAATTTTCCCGCAACATTGAACAATTCTATTGTGAGACATCTGTTTTCAATTGTTATTATGAAAAATTTATTTACAATTATATTAGAAGTTATCTATAATGTCAACTTTCTCGCACTTCCAACAATGGAAATAATTCCATTGACAAATAATGATACCGTTTCAACAATTGACAATACTTAAAACGTGAAAATGTCCCTATCCTTTAACAATGGAAAAAATTATAGTGACAAATTTTCCCTCGCTTTCAACAATGAAGAAAACTTAAAATAAGAAAATTTTCCCGCAACAATGAACAATTCTATTTTGAGACATCTGTTTTCAATTGTTTTTATGAAAAATTTATTTATAATTATATTAGAAGTTATATATAATGACAACTTTCTTCACTTCCAACAATGGAAAAAATTCCATTGACAAATATTGATACTGTTTCAACAATGGACAACATTTAACACGTGAAAATTTCACTAACCTTTAACAAAGGAAAAATTATAGTGACATACTTTCCCACACTTTCAACAATGATCAAATCTCAAAATAAGAAATTTTTCTGGCAACAATAAAAACTTCGTCTTAAGTCATCATTTTTCAATTGTTATTAAGAAAAATTTATTTATAATTATATTAGAAGTTATCTATAATGACAACATTCCGGCACTTCCAACAATGGAAAAAATTCCATTGACAAATATTGATAGAGTTTCAACAATTGACTATATTTAAAACGTGAAAATGTCACTATCCTTTAACAATGGAAAAAATTATAGTGACAAATTTTCCCACGCTTTCAACAATGAAGAAAACTCAAAATAAGAAATTTTTCCCGCAACAATGAACAATTATATTTTGAGTCATCTTTTTTCGATTCTTATTATGAAAAATTTATTTATAATTATATTAGAAATTATTTATAATGACAACTTTCTGGCACTTCCAATAATGGAAAAAATTCCTTTGACCAATTTTGATACCATTTCAACAATGGACAATATTTAAAACGTGAAAATGTCACTATCCTTTAACAATGGAAAAAATTATGGTGACAAATTTTCCCACGCTATCAATAATGAAGAAAATTCAACATAAGAAATTTTTCCCGCAACAATGAACAATTATATTTTGAGTCGTCATTTTCCAATTGTTATTATGAAAAATTTATTTATAATTATATTAGAAGTTATATATAATGACAACTTTCTTCACTTCCAACAATGGAAAAAATTCCATTGACAAATATTGATACTGTTTCAACAATGGACAACATTTAACACGTGAAAATTTCACTAACCTTTAAAAAAGGAAAAATTATAGTGACATACTTTCCCACACTTTCAACAATGATCAAATCTCAAAATAAGAAATTTTTCTGGCAACAATAAAAACTTCGTCTTAAGTCATCATTTTTCAATTGTTATTAAGAAAAATTTATTTATAATTATATTAGAAGTTATCTATAATGACAACATTCCGGCACTTCCAACAATGGAAAAAATTCCATTGACAAATATTGATAGAGTTTCAACAATTGACTATATTTAAAACGTGAAAATGTCACTATCCTTTAACAATGGAAAAAATTATAGTGACAAATTTTCCCACGCTTTCAACAATGAAGAAAACTCAAAATAAGAAATTTTTCCCGCAACAATGAACAATTATATTTTGAGTCATCTTTTTTCGATTCTTATTATGAAAAATTTATTTATAATTATATTAGAAATTATTTATAATGACAACTTTCTGGCACTTCCAATAATGGAAAAAATTCCTTTGACCAATTTTGATACCATTTCAACAATGGACAATATTTAAAACGTGAAAATGTCACTATCCTTTAACAATGGAAAAAATTATGGTGACAAATTTTCCCACGCTATCAATAATGAAGAAAATTCAACATAAGAAATTTTTCCCGCAACAATGAACAATTATATTTTGAGTCGTCATTTTCCAATTGTTATTATGAAAAATTTATTTATAATTATATTAGAAGTTATCTATAATGACAACTTTCCCGCACTTCCAACAATGGAAAAAATTCCATTGACAAATATTGATGCCGTTTCAACAATGGACAACATTTAAAACGTGAAAATATCACTATTCTTTAAAAAATGAAAAAAATATAGTGACAAGTTTTCCCACACTTTCAACAATTAACAAATCTTAAAATAAGAAATTTTAACGGCAACAATGAAAAATTCGTCTTTAAGTCATCATTTTTCAGTTGTTATTATGAAAAATTTATTTATAATTATATTAGAAATTGTCTATAATGAACACTTTCCCGCATTTTCAACAACGGAAAAAATTCCATTGACAAATATCGATACCGTTTCAATAATGGACAATATTTAAAACGTAAAAGTGTCCCTATCCTTTAACAATGGAAAACATTATAATGACAAAATTTCCCTCTCTTTCAACAATGAAGAAATCTTAAAATATGAAATTTTTCTGGCAACAATGGAAAATTCGTCTTAAGTCATAAATTTTCAATTGTTATTAAGAAAAAATTATTTATAATTATATTAGAAGTTATCTATAATGACAACATTCCGGCACATCCAACAATGGAAAAAATTCCATTGACAATTATTGATAGAGTTTCAACAATTGACTATATTTAAAACGTGAAAATGTCACTATCCTTTAACAATGGAAAAAACTATAGTGACAAATTTTCCAAATCTTTCAACAATGAACAAATCTTAAAATAAGAAATTTTAACGACAACATTGAAAAATTCGTCTTTAATTCATCATTTTTCAATTGTTATTATGAAAAATTTATTTATAATTATATTAGAAGTTATCTATAATGATAACTTTCCGGCACTTCCAACAATGGAAAAAATTCCATTGACCAATTTTGATACCGTTTCAACAATGGACAATATTTAAAACGAGAAAATGTCACTATCCTTTAACAATGGAAAAAATTATAGTGATAAATTTTCCCACGCTTTCAGCAGTGAAGAAAACTTAAAGAAAGAAAATTTTCCCGCAACAATGAACAATTCTATTTTGAGACATCTGTTTTCAATTGTTATTATGAAAAATTTATTTATAATTATATTAGAAGTTTTTTATAATGACAACTTTCTTCACTTCCAACAATGGTAAAAATTGCATTGACAAATATTGATACTGTTTCAACAATGGACAACATTTAAAACGTGAAAATTTCACTATCCTTTAACAAAGGAAAAATTATAGTGACAAATTTTTCCACACATTCAACAATGAACAAATCTCAAAATAAGAAATTTTTCTGGCAACAATGGAAAGTTCGTCTTAACTCATCATTTTTCAATTGTTATTATGAAAAATTTATTTATAATTATATTAGAAGTTATCAATAATGACAACATTCCGGAACTTCCAACAATGGAAAAAATTCCATTGACAAATATTGATACCGTTTCAACAATGGACAACATTTAAACCTGAAAATTTCACTATCCTTTAACAAAGGAAAAATTATAGTGACAAATTTTCCCACACTTTCAACAATGAACAAATCTCAAAATAAGAAATTTTTCTGGCAACAATGAAAAATTCGTCTTTAAGTCATCAATTTTCAACTTTTATTATGAAAAATGTATTTATAATTATATTAGAAGTTATCTATAATGTCAACTTTCCCGCACTTCCAACAATGGAAAAAATTCCATTGACAAATAATGATACCGTTTCAACAATTGACAATATTTAAAACGTGAAAATGTCCCTATCCTTTAACAATGGAAAAAATTATAGTGACAAATTTTCCCTCGCTTTCAACAATGAAGAAAACTTAAAATAAGAAAATTATCCCGCCACAATGTACAATTATATTTTGAGTCATCCCTTTTCAATTGTTTTTATGAAAAATTTATTTATAATTATATTAGAAGTTTTTTATAATGACAAATTTCCCACACTTCCAACAATGGAAAAAATTCCATTGACAAATATTGATGCCGTTTCAACAATGGACAACATTTAAAACGTGAAAATGTCACTATTCTTTAAAAAAAGAAAAAAATATAGTGACAATATTTCCCAAACTTTCAACAATTAACAAATCTTAAAATAAGAAATTTTAACGACAACAATGAAAAATTCGTCTTTAAGTCATCATTTTTCAATTGTTATTATGAAAAATTTATTTATAATTATATTAGAAATTGTCTATAATGAACACTTTCCCGCATTTTCAACAACGGAAAAAATTCCATTGACAAATATTGATACCGTTTCAATAATGGACAATATTTAAAACGTAAAAGTGTCCCTATCCTTTAACAATGGAAAACATTATAATGACAAAATTTCCCACTCTTTCAACAATGAAGAAATCTTAAAATATGAAATTTTTCTGGCAACAATGGAAAATTCGTCTTAAGTCATAATTTTTCAATTGTTATTAAGAAAAATTTATTTATAATTATATTAGAAGTTATCTATAATGACAACATTCCGGCACTTCCAACAATGGAAAAAATCCCATTGACAAATATTGATAGAGTTTCAACAATTGACTATATTTAAAACGTGAAAATGTCACTATCCTTTAACAATGGAAAAAATTATGGTGACAAATTTTCCCACGCTTTCAACAATGAAGAAAACTCAAAATAAGAAATTTTTCCCGCAAAAATGAACAATTATATTTTGAGTCATCTTTTTTCGATTGTTATTATGAAAAATTTATTTATAATTATATTAGAAATTATCTATAATGACAACTTTCTGGCACTTACAATAATGGAAAAAATTCCTTTGACCAATTTTATACCATTTCAACAATTGACTATATTTAAAACGTGAAAATGTCACTATCCTTTAACAATGGAAAAAACTATAGTGACAAATTTTCCAAATCTTTCAACAATGAACAAATCTTAAAATAAGAAATTTTAACGACAACATTGAAAAATTCGTCTTTAATTGATCATTTTTCAATTGTTATTATGAAAAATTTATTTATAATTATATTAGAAATTATCTATAATGACAACTTTCCCGCACTTCTAACAATGGAAAAAATTCCATTGCAAATATTGATACCGTTTCAACAATGAACAATATTTAAAACGTAAAAATGTCCCTATCCTTTAACAATGGAAAAAATTATAGTGACAAATTTTCCCACGCTTTCAGCAGTGAAGAAAACTTCAAGAAAGAAAATTTTTCCCGCAACAATGAACAATTCTATTTTGAGACATCTGTTTTCAATTGTTATTATGAAAAATTTATTTATAATTATATCAGAAGTTATCTATAATGACAACATTACCACACTTCCAAAAATGGAAAAAATTCAATTGACAAATATTGATGCCGTTTCAACAATGGACAACATTTAAAACGTGAAAATGTCACTATTCTTTAAAAAATGAAAAAAATATAGTGACAAGTTTTCCCACACTTTCAACAATTAACAAATCTCAAAATAAGAAATTTTTCTGGCAACAATGAAAAATTCGTCTTTAAGTCATCGTTTTTCAACTGTTATTATGAAAAATGTATTTATAATTATATTAGAAGTTATCTATAATGAAAACTTTCCCGCACCTCCAACAATGGAAAAAATTCCATTGACAAATATTGATACCGTTTCAACAATGGACAATATTTAAAACGTAAAAGTGTCCCTATACTTTAACAATAGAAAAAAATATGACAAATTTTCCCACTCTTTCAACAATGAAGAAATCTTAAATATGAAACTGTTCCGGCAACAATGGAAAGGTCGTCTTAACTCATCATTTTTCAATTGTTATTATGAAAAATTTATTTATAATTATATTAGAAGTTATCTATAATGACAACATTCCGGAACTTCCAACAATGGAAAAAATTCCATTGACAAATATTGATACCGTTTCAACAATGGACAACATTTAAAGCCTGAAAATTTCACTATCCTTTAACAAAGGAAAAATTATAGTGACAAATTTTCCCACACTTTCAACAATGAACAAATCTCAAAATAATAAATTTTTCTGGCAACAATGAAAAATTCGTCTTTAAGTCATCATTTTTCAACTGTTATTATGAAAAATGTATTTATAATTATATTAGAAGTGATCTATAATGTCAACTTTCCCGCACTTCCACCAATGGAAAAAATTCCATTGACAAATAATGATACCGTTTCAACAATTGACAATATTTAAAACGTGAAAATGTGCCTATCCTTTAACAATGGAAATAACTATAGTGACAAATTTCCCTCGCTTTCAACAATGAAGAAAACTTAAAGTAAGAAAATTATCCCGCAACAATGTACAATTATATTTTGAGTCATCCCTTTTCAATTATTTTTATGAAAAATGTATTTATAATTATATTAGAAGTTTTTTATAATGACAAATTTCGCACACTTCCAACAATGGAAAAAATTCCATTGACAAATATTGATGCCGTTTCAACAATGGACAACATTTAAAACGTGAAAATGTCACTATTCTTTAAAAAATGAAAAAAATATAGTGACAAGTTTTCCCACACTTTCAACAATTAACAAATCTTAAAATAAGAAATTTTAACGGCAACAATGAAAAATTCGTCTTTAAGTCATCATTTTTCAATTGTTATTATGAAAAATTTATTTATAATTATATTAGAAATTGTCTATAATGAACATTTTCCTGCATTTTCAACAACGGAAAAAATTCCATTGACAAATATTGATACCGTTTCAATAATGGACAATATTTAAAACGTAAAAGTGTCCCTATCCTTTAACAATGGAAAAAATTATAATGACAAAATTTCCCACTCTTTCAACAATGAAGAAATCTTAAAATATGAAATTTTTCTGGCAACAATGGAAAATTCGTCTTAAGTCATCATTTTTCAATTGTTATTATGAAAAATTTATTTATAATTATATTAGAAGTTATCTATAATGACAACTTTCTTCACTTCCAACAATGGAAAAAATTCCATTGACAAATATTGATACTGTTTCAACAATGGACAGCATTTAACACGAGAAAATTTCACTATCCTTTAACAATGGAAAAAATTATAGTGACAAATTTTCCCACGCTTTCAACAATGAAGAAAACTCAAAATAAGAAATTTTTCCCGCAACAATGAACAATTATATTTTGAGTCATCTTTTTTCGATTGTTATTATGAAAAATTTATTTATAATTATATTAGAAATTATCTATAATGACAACTTTCTGGCACTTCCAATAATGGAAAAAATTCCTTTGACCAATTTTGATACCATTTCAACAATGGACAACATTTAACACGTGAAAATTTCACTATCCTTTAACAAAGGAAAAATTATAGTGACATATTTTCCCACACTTTCAACAATGAACAAATCTCAAAATAATAAATTTTTCTGGCAACAATGAAAAATTCGTCTTTAAGTCATCATTTTTCAACTGTATTATGAAAAATGTATTTATAATTATATTAGAAGTTATCTATAATGACAACATTCCGGAACTTCCAACAATGGAAAAAATTCCATTGACAAATATTGATACCGTTTCAACAATTGACAACATTTCAAGCCTGAAAATTTCACTATCCTTTAACAAAGGAAAAATTATAGTGACAAATTTTCCCACACTTTCAACAATGAACAAATCTCAAAATAAGAAATTTTTCTGGCAACAATGAAAAATTCGTCATTAAGTCATCATTTTTCAATTGTTATTATGAAAAATTTATTTATAATTTTATTAGAAATTGTCTATAATGACAACTTTCTTCACTTCCAACAATGGAAAAAATTCCATTGACAAATATTGAGACTTTTTCAACAATGGACAACATTTAACACGTGAAAATGTCACTATTCTTTAAAAAATGAAAAAAATATAGCGACAAGTTTTCCCACACTTTCAACAATTAACAAATTTAAAATAAGAAATTTTAACGGCAACAATGAAAAATTCGTCTTTAAATCATCATTTTTCAATTGTTATTATGAAAAATTTATTTATAATTATATTAGAAATTGTCTATAATGAACACTTACTTGCATTATCAACAACGGAAAAAATTCCATTGACAAATATTGATACCGTTTCAATAATCGACAATATTTAAAACGTAAAAGTGTCCCTATCCTTTAACAATGGAAAAAATTATAATGACAAAATTTCCCACTCTTTCAACAATGAAGAAATCTTAAAATATGAAATTTTTCTGGCAACAATGGAAAATTCGTCTTAAGTCATCATTTTTCAATTGTTATTAAGGAAAATTTATTTATAATTATATTAGAAGTTATCTATAATGACAACATTCCGGCACTTCCAACAATGGAAAAAATTCCATTGACAAATATTGATATTGTTTCAACAATTGACTATATTTAAAACGTAAAAATGTCACTATCCTTTAACAATGGAAAAAATTATAGTGACAAATTTTCCCACGCTTTCAACAATGAAGAAAATTCAACATAAGAAATTTGTCCCGCAACAATGAACAATTCTATTTTGAGTCATCTTTTTTCAATTGTTATTATGAAAAATTTATTTATAATTATATTAGAAATTATCTATAATGACAACTTTCCCGCACTTCCAACAATGGAAAAAATTCCATTGCAAATATTGATACCGTTTCAACAATGAACAATATTTAAAACGTAAAAATGTCCCTATCCTTTAACAATGGAAAAAACTATAGTGACAAATTATCCCACGCTTTCAAAAATGAAGAAATCTTAAATATGAAATTTTTCCGGCAACAACGGAAAATTCGTCTTTAATTCGTCATTTTCCAATTGTTATTATGAAAAATTTATTTATAATTATATTAGAAGTTATCTATAATGACAACTTTCCCGCACTTCCAACAATGGAAAAAATTCCATTGACCAATTTTGATACCGTTTCAAGAATGGACAATATTTAAAACGTGAAAATGTCACTATCCTTTAACAATGGAAAAAACTATAGTGACAAATTTTCCAAAGTTTTCAACAATGAAGAAATCTTAAATTAAGAAGTTTTTCCCGCAACAATGAACAATTCTATTTTGAGTCATCCCTTTTGAATTGTTATTATGAAAAATTTATTTATAATTATATTAGAAGTTATCTATAATGACAACTTTCTTCACTTCCAACAATGGAAAAAATTCCATTGACAAATATTGATACTGTTTCAACAATGGACAACATTTAACACGTGAAAATTTCACTATCCTTTAACAAAGGAAATATTATAGTGACATATTTTCCCACACTTTCAACAATGAACAAATCTCAAAATAAGAAATTTTTCTGGCAACAATAAAAAATTCGTCTTAAGTCATCATTTTTCAATTGTTATTATGAAAAAATTATTTATAATTATATTAGAAGGTATCTATAATGACAACATTCCGGAACTTCCAACAATGGAAAAAATTCCATTGACAAATATTGATACCGTTTCAACAATTGACAACATTTCAAGCCTGAAAATTTCACTATCCTTTAACAAAGGAAAAATTATAGTGACAAATTTTCCCACACTTTCAACAATGAACAAATCTCAAAATAAGAAATTTTTCTGGCAACAATGAAAAATTCGTCATTAAGTCATCATTTTTCAATTGTTATTATGAAAAATTTATTTATAATTTTATTAGAAATTGTCTATAATGACAACTTTCTTCACTTCCAACAATGGAAAAAATTCCATTGACAAATATTGAGACTTTTTCAACAATGGACAACATTTAACACGTGAAAATGTCACTATTCTTTAAAAAATGAAAAAAATATAGCGACAAGTTTTCCCACACTTTCAACAATTAACAAATTTAAAATAAGAAATTTTAACGGCAACAATGAAAAATTCGTCTTTAAATCATCATTTTTCAATTGTTATTATGAAAAATTTATTTATAATTATATTAGAAATTGTCTATAATGAACACTTACTTGCATTATCAACAACGGAAAAAATTCCATTGACAAATATTGATACCGTTTCAATAATCGACAATATTTAAAACGTAAAAGTGTCCCTATCCTTTAACAATGGAAAAAATTATAATGACAAAATTTCCCACTCTTTCAACAATGAAGAAATCTTAAAATATGAAATTTTTCTGGCAACAATGGAAAATTCGTCTTAAGTCATCATTTTTCAATTGTTATTAAGGAAAATTTATTTATAATTATATTAGAAGTTATCTATAATGACAACATTCCGGCACTTCCAACAATGGAAAAAATTCCATTGACAAATATTGATATTGTTTCAACAATTGACTATATTTAAAACGTAAAAATGTCACTATCCTTTAACAATGGAAAAAATTATAGTGACAAATTTTCCCACGCTTTCAACAATGAAGAAAATTCAACATAAGAAATTTGTCCCGCAACAATGAACAATTCTATTTTGAGTCATCTTTTTTCAATTGTTATTATGAAAAATTTATTTATAATTATATTAGAAATTATCTATAATGACAACTTTCCCGCACTTCCAACAATGGAAAAAATTCCATTGCAAATATTGATACCGTTTCAACAATGAACAATATTTAAAACGTAAAAATGTCCCTATCCTTTAACAATGGAAAAAACTATAGTGACAAATTATCCCACGCTTTCAAAAATGAAGAAATCTTAAATATGAAATTTTTCCGGCAACAACGGAAAATTCGTCTTTAATTCGTCATTTTCCAATTGTTATTATGAAAAATTTATTTATAATTATATTAGAAGTTATCTATAATGACAACTTTCCCGCACTTCCAACAATGGAAAAAATTCCATTGACCAATTTTGATACCGTTTCAAGAATGGACAATATTTAAAACGTGAAAATGTCACTATCCTTTAACAATGGAAAAAACTATAGTGACAAATTTTCCAAAGTTTTCAACAATGAAGAAATCTTAAATTAAGAAGTTTTTCCCGCAACAATGAACAATTCTATTTTGAGTCATCCCTTTTGAATTGTTATTATGAAAAATTTATTTATAATTATATTAGAAGTTATCTATAATGACAACTTTCTTCACTTCCAACAATGGAAAAAATTCCATTGACAAATATTGATACTGTTTCAACAATGGACAACATTTAACACGTGAAAATTTCACTATCCTTTAACAAAGGAAATATTATAGTGACATATTTTCCCACACTTTCAACAATGAACAAATCTCAAAATAAGAAATTTTTCTGGCAACAATAAAAAATTCGTCTTAAGTCATCATTTTTCAATTGTTATTATGAAAAAATTATTTATAATTATATTAGAAGGTATCTATAATGACAACATTCCGGAACTTCCAACAATGGAAAAAATTCCATTGACAAATATTGATGCCGTTTCAACAATGGACAACATTTAAAACGTGAAAATGTCACTATTCTTTAAAAAATGAAAAAAATGTAGTGACAAGTTTTCCCACACATTCAACAATTAACAAATTTAAAATAAGAAATTTTAACGGCAACAATGAAAAATTCGTCTTTAAATAATCATTTTTCAATTGTTATTATGAAAAATTTATTTATAATTATTCTAGAAATTGTCTATAATGAACACTTTCCTGCATTTTCAACAACGGAAAAATTCCATTGACAAATATTGATACCGTTTCAATAATGGACAATATTTAAAACGTAAAAGTGTCCCTATCCTTTAACAATGGAAAAAATTATAATGACAAAATTTCCCACTCTTTCAACAATGAAGAAATCTTAAAATATGAAATATTTCTGGCAACAATGGAAAATTCGTCTTAAGTCATCATTTTTCAATTGTTATTAAGAAAAATTTATTTGTAATTATATTAGAAGTTATCTATAATGACAACATTCCGGCACTTCCAACAATGGAAAAAATTCCATTGACAAATATTGATATTGTTTCAACAATTGACTATATTTAAAACGTAAAAATGTCACTATCCTTTAACAATGGAAAAAATTATAGTGACAAATTTTCCCACGCTTTCAACAATGAAGAAAATTCAACATAAGAAATTTGTCCCGCAACAATGAACAATTCTATTTTGAGTCATCTTTTTTCAATTGTTATTATGAAAAATTTATTTATAATTATATAAGAAATTATCTCTAATGACAACTTTCCCGCACTTCCAACAATGGAAAAAATTCCATTGCAAATATTGATACCGTTTCAACAATGAACAATATTTAAAACGTAAAAATGTCCCTATCCTTTAACAATGGAAAAAACTATAGTGACAAATTATCCCACGCTTTCAAAAATGAAGAAATCTTAAATATGAAATTTTTCCGGCAACAACGGAAAATTCGTCTTTAATTCGTCATTTTCCAATTGTTATTATGAAAAATTTATTTATAATTATATTAGAAGTTATCTATAATGACAACTTTCCCGCACTTCCAACAATGGAAAAAATTCCATTGACCAATTTTGATACCGTTTCAAGAATGGACAATATTTAAAACGTGAAAATGTCACTATCCTTTAACAATGGAAAAAACTATAGTGACAAATTTTCCAAAGTTTTCAACAATGAAGAAATCTTAAATTAAGAAGTTTTTCCCGCAACAATGAACAATTCTATTTTGAGTCATCCCTTTTGAATTGTTATTATGAAAAATTTATTTATAATTATATTAGAAGTTATCTATAATGACAACTTTCTTCACTTCCAACAATGGAAAAAATTCCATTGACAAATATTGATACTGTTTCAACAATGGACAACATTTAACACGTGAAAATTTCACTATCCTTTAACAAAGGAAATATTATAGTGACATATTTTCCCACACTTTCAACAATGAACAAATCTCAAAATAAGAAATTTTTCTGGCAACAATAAAAAATTCGTCTTAAGTCATCATTTTTCAATTGTTATTATGAAAAAATTATTTATAATTATATTAGAAGGTATCTATAATGACAACATTCCGGAACTTCCAACAATGGAAAAAATTCCATTGACAAATATTGATGCCGTTTCAACAATGGACAACATTTAAAACGTGAAAATGTCACTATTCTTTAAAAAATGAAAAAAATATAGTGACAAGTTTTCCCACACTTTCAACAATTAACAAATTTAAAATAAGAAATTTTAACGGCAACAATGAAAAATTCGTCTTTAAATCATCATTTTTCAATTGTTATTATGAAAAATTTATTTATAATTATTCTAGAAATTGTCTATAATGAACACTTTCCTGCAATTTCAACAACGGAAAAATTCCATTGACAAATATTGATACCGTTTCAATAATGGACAATATTTAAAACGTAAAAGTGTCCCTATCCTTTAACAATGGAAAAAATTATAATGACAAAATTTCCCACTCTTTCAACAATGAAGAAATCTTAAAATATGAAATATTTCTGGCAACAATGGAAAATTCGTCTTAAGTCATCATTTTTCAATTGTTATTAAGAAAAATTTATTTGTAATTATATTAGAAGTTATCTATAATGACAACATTCCGGCACTTCCAACAATGGAAAAAATTCCATTGACAAATATTGATATAGTTTCAACAATTGACTATATTTAAAACGTGAAAATGTCACTATCCTTTAACAATGGAAAAAATTATAGTGACAAATTTTCCCACGATTTCAACAATGAAGAAAGCTCAAAATAAGAAATTTTTCCCGCAACAATGAACAATTATATTTTGAGTCATCTTTTTTCGATTGTTATTATGAAAAATTTATTTATAATTATATTAGAAATTATCTATAATGACAACTTTCTGGCACTTCCAATAATGGAAAAAATTCCTTTGACCAATTTTGATACCATTTCAACCAATGGACAATATTTAAAACGTGAAAATGTCACTATCCTTTAACAATGGAAAAAATTATGGTGACAAATTTTCCCACGCTTTCAACAATGAAGAAAATTCAACATAAGAAATTTTTCCCGCAAAAATGAACAATTCTATTTTGAGTCATCTTTTTTCGATTGTTATTATGAAAAATTTATTTATAATTATATTAGAAGTTATCTATAATGACAACTTTCCCGCACTTCCAACAATGGAAAAAATTCCATTGCAAATATTGATACCGTTTCAACAATGAACAATATTTAAAACGTAAAAATGTCCCTATCCTTTAACAATGGAAAAAACTATAGTGACAAATTATCCCACGCTTTCAAAAATGAAGAAATCTTAAATATGAAATTTTTCCGGCAACAACGGAAAATTCGTCTTTAATTCGTCATTTTCCAATTGTTATTATGAAAAATTTATTTATAATTATATTAGAAGTTATCTATAATGACAACTTTCCCGCACTTCCAACAATGGAAAAAATTCCATTGACCAATTTTGATACCGTTTCAAGAATGGACAATATTTAAAACGTGAAAATGTCACTATCCTTTAACAATGGAAAAAACTATAGTGACAAATTTTCCAAAGTTTTCAACAATGAAGAAATCTTAAATTAAGAAGTTTTTCCCGCAACAATGAACAATTCTATTTTGAGTCATCCCTTTTGAATTGTTATTATGAAAAATTTATTTATAATTATATTAGAAGTTATCTATAATGACAACTTTCTTCACTTCCAACAATGGAAAAAATTCCATTGACAAATATTGATACTGTTTCAACAATGGACAACATTTAACACGTGAAAATTTCACTATCCTTTAACAAAGGAAATATTATAGTGACATATTTTCCCACACTTTCAACAATGAACAAATCTCAAAATAAGAAATTTTTCTGGCAACAATAAAAAATTCGTCTTAAGTCATCATTTTTCAATTGTTATTATGAAAAAATTATTTATAATTATATTAGAAGGTATCTATAATGACAACATTCCGGAACTTCCAACAATGGAAAAAATTCCATTGACAAATATTGATGCCGTTTCAACAATGGACAACATTTAAAACGTGAAAATGTCACTATTCTTTAAAAAATGAAAAAAATATAGTGACAAGTTTTCCCACACTTTCAACAATTAACAAATCTTATAATAAGAAATTTTAACGACAACGTTGAAAAATTCGTCTTTAAGTCATCATTTTTCAATTGTTATTATGAAAAATTTATTTATAATTATATTAGAAGTTTTTTCTAATGAGAACTTTCCTGCACTTCCAACAATGGGAAAAATTCCATTGACAAATATTGATACCGTTTCAACAATGGACGACATTTAAAACGCGAAAATGTCACTATTCTTTCAAAAATGAAAAAAAAAATATAGTGACAAGTTTTCCCTCACTTTCAACAATTAACAAATCTTAAAATAAGAAATTTTAACGGCAACAATGAAAAATTCGTCTTTAAATCATCATTTTTCAATTGTTATTATGAAAAATTTATTTATAATTATATTAGAAGGTATCTATAATGACAACATTCCGGAACTTCCAACAATGGAAAAAATTCCATTGACAAATATTGATGCCGTTTCAACAATGGACAACATTTAAAACGTGAAAATGTCACTATTCTTTAAAAAATGAAAAAAATATAGTGACAAGTTTTCCCACACTTTCAACAATTAACAAATCTCAAAATAAGAAATTTTTCTTGCAACAATGAAAAATTCGTCTTTAAGTCATCATTTTTCAACTGTTATTATGAAAAATGTATTTATAATTATATTAGAAGTTATCTATAATGACAACATTCCGGAACTTCCAACAATGGAAAAAATTCCATTGACAAATATTGATACCGTTTCAACAATGGACAACATTTCAAGCCTGAAAATTTCACTATCCTTTAACAAAGGAAAAATTATAGTGACAAATTTTCCCACACTTTCAACAATGAACAAATCTCAAAATAAGAAATTTTTCTGGCAACAATGAAAAATTCGTCATTAAGTCATCATTTTTCAATTGTTATTATGAAAAATTTATTTATAATTATATTAGAAATTGTCTATAATGACAACTTTCTTCACTTCCAACAATGGAAAAAAATTCCATTGACAAATATTGAGACTGTTTCAACAATGGACAACATTTAACACGTGAAAATTTCACTATCCTTTAACAAAGGAAAAATTATAGTGACATATTTTCCCACACTTTCAACAATGAACAAATCTCAAAATAAGAAATTTTTCTGGCAACAATAAAAACTTCGTCTTAAGTCATCATTTTTCAATTGTTATTATGAAAAATGTATTTATAATTATATTAGAAGTTATCTATAATGTCAACTTTCCCGCACTTCCAACAATGGAAAAAATTCCATTGACAAATAATGATACCGTTTCAACAATTGACAATATTCAAAACGTGAAAATGTCCCTATCCTTTAACAATGGAAAAAATTATAGTGACAAATTTTCCCTCGCTTTCAACAATGAAGAAAACTTAAAATAAGAAAATTAACCCGCAACAATATTTTGAGTCATCACTTTTCAATTGTTTTTATGAAAAATTTATTTATATTTATATTAGAAGTTTTTTATAATGACAAATTTCCCACACTTCCAACAATGGAAAAAATTCCATTGACAAATATTGATGCCGTTTCAACAATGGACAAGATTTAAAACGTGAAAATGTCACTATTCTTTAAAAAATGAAAAAAATATAGTGACAAGCTTTCCCACACTTTCAACAATTAACAAATTTAAAATAAGAAATTTTAACGGCAACAATGAAAAATTCGTCTTTAAATCATCATTTTTCATTTGTTATTATGAAAAATTTATTGATAATTATATTAGAAATTGTCTATAATGAACACTTTCCTGCATTATCAACAACGGAAAAAATTCCATTGACAAATATTGATACCGTTTCAATAATGGACAATATTTAAAACGTAAAAGTGTCCCTATCCTTTAACAATGGAAAAAATTATAATGACAAAATTTCCCACTCTTTCAACAATGAAGAAATCTTAAAATATGAAATTTTTCTGGCAACAATGGAAAATTCGGCTTAAGTCATCATTTTTCAATTGTCATTAAGAAAAATTTATTTATAATTATATTAGAAGTTATCTATAATGACAACATTCCGGCACTTCCAACAATGGAAAAAATTCCATTGACAAATATTGATATTGTTTCAACAATTGACTATATTTAAAACGTGAAAATGTCACTATCCTTTAACAATGGAAAAAACTATAGTGACAAATTTTCCAAATCTTTCAACAATGAACAAATCTTAAAATAAGAAATTTTAACGACAACATTAAAAAATTCGTCTTTAATTGATCATTTTTCAATTGTTATTATGAAAAATTTATTTATAATTATATTAGAAGTTATCTATAATGACAACTTTCCCGCACTTCCAACAATGGAAAAAATTCCATTGACCAATTTTGATACCGTTTCAAGAATGGACAATATTTAAAACGTGAAAATGTCACTATCCTTTAACAATGGAAAAAACTATAGTGACAAATTTTCCAAAGTTTTCAACAATGAAGAAATCTTAAATTAAGAAGTTTTTCCCGCAACAATGAACAATTCTATTTTGAGTCATCCCTTTTGAATTAATATTATGAAAAATTTATTTATAATTATATTAGGAGTTATCTATAATGACAACTTTCTTCACCTCCAACAATGGAAAAAATTCCATTGACAAATATTGATACTGTTTCAACAATGGACAACATTTAACACGTGAAAATTTCACTATCCTTTAACAAAGGAAAAATTATAGTGACATATTTTCCCACACTTTCAACAATGAACAAATCTCAAAATAAGAAATTTTTCTGGCAACAATAAAAACTTCGTCTTAAGTCATCATTTTTCAATTGTTATTATGAAAAATTTATTTATAATTATATTAGAAGTTATCTATAATGACAACATTCCGGAACTTCCAACAATGGAAAAAATTCCATTGACAAATATTGATACCGTTTCAACAATGGACAACATTTAAAGCCTGAAAATTTCACTATCCTTTAACAAAGGAAAAATTATAGTGACAAATTTTCCCACACTTTCAACAATTAACAAATTTAAAATAAGAAATTTTAACGGCAACAATGAAAAATTTGTCTTTAAATCATCATTTTTCAATTGTTATTATGAAAAATTTATTTATAATTATATTAGAAATTGGCTATAATGAACACTTTCCTGCATTTTCAACAACGGAAAAAATTCCATTGACAAATATTGATACCGTTTCAATAATGGACAATATTTAAAACGTAAAAGTGTCCCTATCCTTTAACAATGGAAAAAATTATAATGACAAAATTTCCCACTCTTTCAACAATGAAGAAATCTTAAAATATGAAATTTTTCTGGCAACAATGGAAAATTCGGCTTAAGTCATCATTTTTCAATTGTTATTAAGAAAAATTTATTTATAATTATATTAGAAGTTATCTATAATGACAACATTCCGGCACTTCCAACAATGGAAAAAATTCCATTGACAAATATTGATATTGTTTCAACAATTGACTATATTTAAAACGTAAAAATGTCACTATCCTTTAACAATGGAAAAAATTATAGTGACAAATTTTCCCACGCTTTCCACAATGAAGAAAATTCAACATAAGAAATTTTTCCCGCAATAATGAACAATTCTATTTTGAGTCATCTTTTTTCAATTGTTATTATGAAAAATTTATTTATAATTATATTAGAAATTTTCTATAATGACAACTTTCCCGCACTTCCAACAATGGAAAAAATTCCATTGCAAATATTGATACCGTTTCAACAATGAACAATATTTAAAACGTAAAAATGTCCCTATCCTTTAACAATGGAAAAAACTATAGTGACAAATTATCCCACGCTTTCAACAATGAAGAAATCTTAAATATGAAATTTTTCCGGCAACAACGGAAAATTCGTCTTTAAGTCGTCATTTTCCAATTGTTATTATGAAAAATTTATTTATAATTATATTAGAAGTTATCTATAATGACAACTTTCCCGCACTTCCAACAATGGAAAAAATTCCATTGACCAATTTTGATACCGTTTCAAGAATGGACAATTTTTAAAACGTGAAAATGTCACTATCCTTTAACAATGGAAAAAACTATAGTGACAAATTTTCCAAAGTTTTCAACAATGAAGAAATCTTAAATTAAGAAGTTTTTCCCGCAACAATGAACAATTCTATTTTGAGTCATCCCTTTTGAATTAATATTATGAAAAATTTATTTATAATTATATTAGGAGTTATCTATAATGACAACTTTCTTCACCTCCAACAATGGAAAAAATTCCATTGACAAATATTGATACTGTTTCAACAATGGACAACATTTAACACGTGAAAATTTCACTATCCTTTAACAAAGGAAAAATTATAGTGACATATTTTCCCACACTTTCAACAATGAACAAATCTCAAAATAAGAAATTTTTCTGGCAAATATAAAAACTTCGTCTTAAGTCATCATTTTTGAATTGTTATTATGAAAAATTTATTTATAATTATATTAGAAGTTATCTATAATGACAACATTCCGGAACTTCCAACAATGGAAAAAATTCCATTGACAAATATTGATACCGTTTCAACAATGGGCAACATTTAAAGCCTGAAAATTTCACTATCCTTTAACAAAGGAAAAATTATAGTGACAAATTTTCCCACACTTTCAACAATTAACAAATTTAAAATAAGAAATTTTAACGGCAACAATGAAAAATTTGTCTTTAAATCATCATTTTTCAATTGTTATTATGAAAAATTTATTTATAATTATATTAGAAATTGTCTATAATGAACACTTTCCTGCATTTTCAACAACGGAAAAAATTCCATTGACAAATATTGATACCGTTTCAATAATGGACAATATTTAAAACGTAAAAGTGTCCCTATCCTTTAACAATGGAAAAAATTATAATGACAAAATTTCCCACTCTTTCAACAATGAAGAAATCTTAAAATATGAAATTTTTCTGCCAACAATGGAAAATTCGTCTTAAGTCATCATTTTTCAATTGTTATTAAGAAAAATTTATTTATAATTATATTAGAAGTTATCTATAATGACAACATTCCGGCACTTCCAACAATGGAAAAAATTCCATTGACAAATATTGATAGAGTTTCAACAATTGACTATATTTAAAACGTGAAAATGTCACTATCCTTTAACAATGGAAAAAACTATAGTGACAAATTTTCCAAATCTTTCAACAATGAACAAATCTTAAAATAAGAAATTTTAACGACAACATTAAAAAATTCGTCTTTAATTGATCATTTTTCAATTGTTATTATGAAAAATTTATTTATAATTATATTAGAAGTTATCTATAATGACAACTTTCCCGCACTTCCAACAATGGAAAAAATTCCATTGACCAATTTTGATACCGTTTCAAGAATGGACAATATTTAAAACGTGAAAATGTCACTATCCTTTAACAATGGAAAAAACTATAGTGACAAATTTTCCAAAGTTTTCAACAATGAAGAAATCTTAAATTAAGAAGTTTTTCCCGCAACAATGAACAATTCTATTTTGAGTCATCCCTTTTGAATTAATATTATGAAAAATTTATTTATAATTATATTAGGAGTTATCTATAATGACAACTTTCTTCACCTCCAACAATGGAAAAAATTCCATTGACAAATATTGATACTGTTTCAACAATGGACAACATTTAACACGTGAAAATTTCACTATCCTTTAACAAAGGAAAAATTATAGTGACATATTTTCCCACACTTTCAACAATGAACAAATCTCAAAATAAGAAATTTTTCTGGCAACAATAAAAACTTCGTCTTAAGTCATCATTTTTCAATTGTTATTATGAAAAATTTATTTATAATTATATTAGAAGTTATCTATAATGACAACATTCCGGAACTTCCAACAATGGAAAAAATTCCATTGACAAATATTGATACCGTTTCAACAATGGACAACATTTAAAGCCTGAAAATTTCACTATCCTTTAACAAAGGAAAAATTATAGTGACAAATTTTCCCACACTTTCAACAATTAACAAATTTAAAATAAGAAATTTTAACGGCAACAATGAAAAATTTGTCTTTAAATCATCATTTTTCAATTGTTATTATGAAAAATTTATTTATAATTATATTAGAAATTGTCTATAATGAACACTTTCCTGCATTTTCAACAACGGAAAAAATTCCATTGACAAATATTGATACCGTTTCAATAATGGACAATATTTAAAACGTAAAAGTGTCCCTATCCTTTAACAATGGAAAAAATTATAATGACAAAATTTCCCACTCTTTCAACAATGAAGAAATCTTAAAATATGAAATTTTTCTGCCAACAATGGAAAATTCGTCTTAAGTCATCATTTTTCAATTGTTATTAAGAAAAATTTATTTATAATTATATTAGAAGTTATCTATAATGACAACATTCCGGCACTTCCAACAATGGAAAAAATTCCATTGACAAATATTGATAGAGTTTCAACAATTGACTATATTTAAAACGTGAAAATGTCACTATCCTTTAACAATGGAAAAAACTATAGTGACAAATTTTCCAAATCTTTCAACAATGAACAAATCTTAAAATAAGAAATTTTAACGACAACATTAAAAAATTCGTCTTTAATTGATCATTTTTCAATTGTTATTATGAAAAATTTATTTATAAATATATTAGAAGTTATCTATAATGCTAACTTTCCGGCACTTCCAACAATGGAAAAAATTCCATTGACCAGTTTTGATACCGTTTCAACAATGGACAATATTTAAAACGAGAAAATGTCACTATCCTTTAACAATGGAAAAAATTATAGTGACAAATTTTCCCACGCTTTCAGCAGTGAAGAAAACTTAAAGAAAGAAAATTTTCCCGCAACAATGAACAATTCTATTTTGAGACATCTGTTTTCAATTGTTATTATGAAAAATTTATTTATAATTATATTAGAAATTATCTATAATGACAACTTTCTGGCACTTCCAATAATGGAAAAAATTCCTTTGACCAATTTTGATACCATTTCAACAATGGACAATATTTAAAACGTGAAAATGTCACTATCCTTTAACAATGGAAAAATTATGGTGACAAATTTTCCCACGCTTTCAACAATGAAGAAAATTCAACATAAGAAATTTTTCCCGCAACAATGAACAATTATATTTTGAGTCATCTTTTTTCGATTGTTATTATGAAAAATTTATTTATAATTATATTAGAAATTATCTATAATGACAACTTTCTGGCACTTCCAATAATGGAAAAAATTCCTTTGACCAATTTTGATACCATTTCAACAATGGACAATATTTAAAACGTGAAAATGTCACTATCCTTTAACAATGGAAAAATTATGGTGACAAATTTTCCCACGCTTTCAACAATGAAGAAAATTCAACATAAGAAATTTTTCCCGCAACAATGAACAATTCTATTTTGAGTCATCTTTTTTCGATTGTTATTATGAAAAATTTATTTATAATTATATTAGAAATTATCTATAATAACAACTTTCTGGAACTTCCAATAATGGAAAAAATTCCTTTGACCAATTTTGATACCATTTCAACAATGAACAATATTTAAAACGTAAAAATGTCCCTATCCTTTAACAATGGAAAAAATTATAGTGACAAATTTTCCCACGCTTTCAGCAGTGAAGAAAACTTAAAGAAAGAAAATTTTTCCCGCAACAATGAACAATTCTATTTTGAGACATCTGTTTTCAATTGTTATTATGAAAAATTTATTTATAATTATATTAGAAGTTATCTATAATGACAACTTTCTTCACTTCCAACAATGGAAAAAATTCCATTGACAAATATTGATACTGTTTCAACAATGGACAGCATTTAACACGTGAAAATTTCACTATCCTTTAACAAAGGAAAAATTATAGTGACATATTTTCCCACACTTTCAACAATGAACAAATCTAAAATAAGAAATTTTTCTGGCAACAATAAAAACTTCGTCTTAATTCATCATTTTTCAATTGTTATTAAGAAAAATTTATTTATAATTATATTAGAAGTTATCTATAATGACAACATTCCCACACTTCCAACAATGGAAAAAATTCAATTGACAAATATTGATGCCGTTTCAACAATGGACAACATTTAAAACGTGAAAATGTCACTATTCTTTAAAAAATGAAAAAAATATAGTGACAAGTTTTCCCACACTTTCAACAATTAACAAATCTCAAAATAAGAAATTTTTCTGGCAACAATGAAAAATTCGTCTTTAAGTCATCGTTTTTCAACTGTTATTATGAAAAATGTATTTATAATTCTATTAGAAGTTATCTATAATGACAACTTTCCCGCACCTCCAACAATGGAAACAATTCCATTGACAAATATTGATACCGTTTCAACAATGGACAATATTTAAAACGTAAAAGTGTCCCTATACTTTAACAATAGAAAAAATTATGACAAATTTTCCCACTCTTTCAACAATGAAGAAATCTTAAATATGAAATTTTTCCGGCAACAATGGAAAGTTCGTCTTAACTCATCATTTTTCAATTGTTATTATGAAAAATTTATTTATAATTATATTAGAAGTTATCTATAATGACAACATTCCGGAACTTCCAACAATGGAAAAAATTCCATTGACAAATATTGATACCGTTTCAACAATGGACAACATTTAAAGCCTGAAAATTTCACTAGCTTTAACAAAGGAAAAATTATAGTGACAAATTTTCCCACATTTTCAACAATGAACAAATCTCAAAATAAGAAATTTTTCTGGCAACAAGGCAAAATTCGTCTTTAAGTCATCATTTTTCAACTGTTATTATGAAAAATGTATTTATAATTATATTAGAAGTTATCTATAATGTCAACTTTCCCGCACTTCCACCAATGGAAAAAATTCCATTGACAAATAATTATACCGTTTCAACAATTGACAATATTTAAAACGTGAAAATGTCCCTATCCTTTAACAATGGAAATAATTATAGTGACAAATTTTCCCTCGCTTTCAACAATGAAGAAAACTTAAAATAAGAAAATTATCCCGCAACAATGTACAATTATATTTTGAGTCATCCCTTTTCAATTGTTTTTATGAAAAATGTATTTATAATTATATTAGAAGTTTTTTATAATGACAAATTTCGCACACTTCCAACAATGGAAAAAATTCGACAAATATTGATGCCGTTTCAACAATGGACAACATTTAAAACGTGAAAATGTCACTATTCTTTAAAAAATGAAAAAAATATAGTGACAAGTTTTCCCACACTTTCAACAATTAACAAATCTTAAAATAAGAAATTTTAACGGCAACAATGAAAAATTCGTCTTTAAGTCATCATTTTTCAATTGTTATTATGAAAAATTTATTTATAATTATATTAGAAATTGTCTATAATGAACATTTTCCTGCATTTTCAACAACGGAAAAAATTCCATTGACAAATATTGATACCGTTTCAATAATGGACAATATTTAAAACGTAAAAGTGTCCCTATCCTTTAACAATGGAAAAAATTATAATGACAAAATTTCCCACTCTTTCAACAATGAAGAAATCTTAAAATATGAAATTTTTCTGGCAACAATGGAAAATTCGTCTTAAGTCATCATTTTTCAATTGTTATTATGAAAAATTTATTTATAATTATATTAGAAGTAATCTATAATGACAACTTTCTTCACTTCCAACAATGGAAAAAATTCCATTGACAAATATTGATACTGTTTCAACAATGGACAACATTTAACACGAGAAAATTTCACTATCCTTTAACAATGGAAAAAATTATAGTGACAAATTTTCCCACGCTTTCAACAATGAAGAAAACTCAAAATAAGAAATTTCTCCCGCAACAATGAACAATTATATTTTGAGTCATCTTTTTTCGATTGTTATTATGAAAAATTTATTTATAATTATATTAGAAATTATCTATAATGACAACTTTCTGGCACTTCCAATAATGGAAAAAATTCCTTTGACCAATTTTGATACCATTTCAACAATGGACAACATTTAACACGTGAAAATTTCACTATCCTTTAACAAAGGAAAAATTATAGTGACAAATTTTCCCACACTTTCAACAATGAACAAATCTCAAAATAAGAAATTTTTCTGGCAACAATGAAAAATTCGTCATTAAGTCATCATTTTTCAATTGTTATTATGAAAAATTTATTTATAATTATATTAGAAATTGTCTATAATGACAACTTTCTTCACTTCCAACAATGGAAAAAATTCCATTGACAAATATTGAGACTGTTTCAACAATGGACAACATTTAACAAGTGAAAATTTCACTATCCTTTAACAAAGGAAAAATTATAGTGACATATTTTCCCACACTTTCAACAATGAACAAATCTCAAAATAAGAAATTTTTCTGGCAACAATGAAAAATTCGTCATTAAGTCATCATTTTTCAATTGTTATTATGAAAAATTTATTTATAATTATATTAGAAATTGTCTATAATGACAACTTTCTTCACTTCCAACAATGGAAAAAATTCCATTGACAAATATTGAGACTGTTTCAACAATGGACAACATTTAACAAGTGAAAATTTCACTATCCTTTAACAAAGGAAAAATTATAGTGACATATTTTCCCACACTTTCAACAATGAACAAATCTCAAAATAAGAAATTTTTCTGGCAACAATAAAAACTTCGTCTTAAGTCATCATTTTTCAATTGTTATTATGAAAAATGTATTTATAATTATATTAGAAGTTATCTATAATGTCAACTTTCCCGCACTTCCAACAATGGAAAAAATTCCATTGACAAATAATGATACCGTTTCAACAATTGACAATATTCAAAACGTGAAAATGTCCCTATCCTTTAACAATGGAAAAAATTATAGTGACAAATATTCCCTCGCTTTCAACAATGAAGAAATCTTAAAATAAGAAAATTAACCCGCAACAATATTTTGAGTCATCCCTTTTCAATTGTTTTTATGAAAAATTTATTTATATTTATATTAGAAGTTTTTTATAATGACAAATTTCCCACACTTCCAACAATGGAAAAAATTCCATTGACAAATATTGATGCCGTTTCAACAATGGACAAGATTTAAAACGTGAAAATGTCACTATTCTTTAAAAAATGAAAAAAATATAGTGACAAGTTTTCCCACACTTTCAACAATTAACAAATTTAAAATAAGAAATTTTAACGGCAACAATGAAAAATTCGTCTTTAAATCATCATTTTTCAATTGTTATTATGAAAAATTTATTTATAATTATATTAGAAATTGTCTATAATGAACACTTTCCTGCATTATCAACAACGGAAAAAATTCCATTGACAAATATTGATACCGTTTCAATAATGGACAATATTTAAAACGTAAAAGTGTCCCTATCCTTTAACAATGGAAAAAATTATAATGACAAAATTTCCCACTCTTTCAACAATGAAGAAATCTTAAAATATGAAATTTTTCGGGCAACAATGGAAAATTCGTCTTAAGTCATCATTTTTCAATTGTTATTAAGAAAAATTTATTTATAATTATATTAGAAGTTATCTATAATGACAACATTCCGGCACTTCCAACAATGGAAAAAATTCCATTGAAAAATATTGATATTGTTTCAACAATTCACTATATTTAAAACGTAAAAATGTCACTATCCTTTAACAATGGAAAAAATTATAGTGACAAATTTTCCCACGCTTTCAACAATGAAGAAAATTCAACATAAGAAATTTTTCCCGCAACAATGAACAATTCTATTTTGAGTCATCTTTTTTCAATTGTTATTATGAAAAATTTATTTATAATTATATTAGAAATTATCTATAATGACAACTTTCCCGCACTTCCAACAATGGAAAAAATTCCATTGCAAATATTGATACCGTTTGAACAATGAACAATATTTAAAACCTAAAAATGTCCCTATCCTTTAACAATGGAAAAAACTATAGTGACAAATTATCCCCCGCTTTCAACAATGAAGAAATCTTAAATATGAAATTTTTCCGGCAACAACGGAAAATTCGTCTTTAAGTCGTCATTTTCCAATTGTTATTATGAAAAATTTATTTATAATTATATTAGAAGTTATCTATAATGACAACTTTCCCGCACTTCCAACAATGGAAAAAATTCCATTGACCAATTTTGATACCGTTTCAAGAATGGACAATATTTAAAACGTGAAAATGTCACTATCCTTTAACAATGGAAAAAACTATAGTGACAAATTTTCCAAAGTTTTCAACAATGAAGAAATCTTAAATTAAGAAGTTTTTCCCTTAACAATGAACAATTCTATTTTGAGTCATCCCTTTTGAATTGTTATTATGAAAAATTTATTTATAATTATATTAGAAGTTATCTATATTGACAACTTTCTTCAATTCCAACAATGGAAAAAATTCCATTGACAAATATTGATACTGTTTCAACAATGGACAACATTTAACACGTGAAAATTTCACTATCCTTTAACAAAGGAAAAATTATAGTGACATATTTTCCCACACTTTCAACAATGAACAAATCTCAAAATAAGAAATTTTTCTGGCAACAATAAAAACTTCGTCTTAAGTCATCATTTTTCAATTGTTATTATGAAAAATTTATTTATAATTATATTAGAAGTTATCTATAATGACAACATTCCGGAACTTCCAACAATGGAAAAAATTCCATTGACAAATATTGATACCGTTTCAACAATGGACAACATTTAAAGCCTGAAAATTTCACTATCCTTTAACAAAGGAAAAATTATAGTGACAAATTTTCCCACACTTTCAACAATTATCAAATTTAAAATAAGAAATTTTAACGGCAACAATGAAAAATTTGTCTTTAAATCATCATTTTTCATTTGTTATTATGAAAAATTTATTTATAATTATATTAGAAATTGTCTATAATGAACACTTTCCTGCATTTTCAACAACGGAAAAAATTCCATTGACAAATATTGATACCGTTTCAATAATAGACAATATTTAAAACGTAAAAGTGTCCCTATCCTTTAACAATGGAAAAAATTATAATGACAAAATTTCCCACTCTTTCAACAATGAAGAAATCTTAAAATATGAAATTTTTCTGCCAACAATGGAAAATTCGTCTTAAGTCATCATTTTTCAATTGTTATTAAGAAAAATTTATTTATAATTATATTAGAAGTTATCTATAATGACAACATTCCGGTACTTCCAAAAATGGAAAAAATTCCATTGACAAATATTGATATAGTTTCAACAATTGACTATATTTAAAACGTGAAAATGTCACTATCCTTTAACAATGGAAAAAATTATAGTGACAAATTTTCCCACGCTTTCAACAATGAACAAAACTCAAAATAAGAAATTTTTCCCGCAACAATGAACAATTATATTTTGAGTCATCTTTTTTCGATTGTTATTAAGAAAAATTTATTTATAATTATATTAGAAGTTTTTTATAATGACAAATTTCCCACACTTCCAACAATGGAATAAATTCCATTGACAAATATTGATGCCGTTTCAACAATGGACAACATTTAAAACGTGAAAATGTCACTATTCTTTAAAAAATGAAAAAAATATAGTGACAAGTTTTCCCACACTTTCTACAATTAACAAATTTAAAATAAGAAATTTTAACGGCAACAATGAAAAATTCGTCTTTAAATCATCATTTTTCAATTGTTATTATGAAAAATTTATTTATAATTATATTAGAAATTGTCTATAATGAACACTTTCCTGCATTTTCAACAACGGAAAAAATTCCATTGACAAATATTGATACCGTTTCAATAATGGACAATATTTAAAACGTAAAAGTGTCCCTATCCTTTAACAATGGAAAAAATTATAATGACAAAATTTCCCACTCTTTCAACAATGAAGAAATCTTAAAATATGAAATTTTTCTGGCAACAATGGAAAATTCGTCTTAAGTCATCATTTTTCAATTGTTATTAAGAAAAATTTATTTGTAATTATATTAGAAATTATCTATAATGACAACTTTCTGGCACTTCCAATAATGGAAAAAATTCCTTTGACCAATTTTGATACCATTTCAACCAATGGACAATATTTTAAACGTGAAAATGTCACTATCCTTTAACAATGGATAAAATTATGGTGACAAATTTTCCCACGCTTTCAACAATGAAGAAAATTCAACATAAGAAATTTTTCCCGCAACAATGAACAATTATATTTTGAGTCATCTTTTTTCGATTGTTATTATGAAAAATTTATTTATAATTATATTAGAAAATACCTATAATGACAACTTTCTGGCACTTCCAATAATGGAAAAAATTCCTTTGACCAATTTTGATACCATTTCAACCAATGGACAATATTTAAAACGTGAAAATGTCACTATCCTTTAACAATGGAAAAAATTATGGTGACAAATTTTCCCACGCTTTCAACAATGAAGAAAATTCAACATAAGAAATTTTTCCCGCAACAATGAACAATTCTATTTTGAGTCATCTTTTTTCGATTGTTATTATGAAAAATTTATTTATAATTATATTAGAAGTTATCTATAATGACAACTTTCCCGCACTTCCAAGAATGGAAAAAATTCCATTGCAAATATTGATACTGTTTCAACAATGAACAATATTTAAAACGTAAAAATGTCCCTATCCTTTAACAATGGAAAAAATTATAGTGACAAATTATTCCACGCTTTCAACAATGAAGAAATCTTAAATATGAAATTTTTCTGGCAACAATTGAAAATTCGTCTTTAAGTCGTCATTTTCCAATTGTTATTATGAAAATTTTTTTTATAATTATATTAGAAGTTATCTATAAAGACAACTTTCCCGCACTTCCAACAATGGAAAAAATTCCATTGACCAATTTTGATACCGTTTCAAGAATGGACAATATTTAAAACGTGAAAATGTCACTATCCTTTAACAATGGAAAAACTATAGTGACAAATTTTCCAAAGCTTTCAACAATGAACAAATCTTATAATAAGAAATTTTAACGACAACGTTGAAAAATTCGTCTTTAAGTCATCATTTTTCAATTGTTATTATGAAAAATTTATTTATATTTATATTAGAAGTTTTTTCTAATGACAACTTTCCTGCACTTCCAACAATGGGAAAAATTCCATTGACAAATATTGATACCGTTTCAACAATGGACAACATTTAAAACGTGAAAATGTCACTATTCTTTAAAAAATGAAAAATATATAGTGACAATTTTTCCCACACTTTCAACAATTAACAAATTTAAAATAAGAAATTTTAACGGCAACAATGAAAAATTCGTCTTTAAATCATCATTTTTCAATTGTTATTATGAAAAATTTATTTATAATTATATTAGAAATTGTCTATAATGACAACATTCCGGCACTTCCAACAATGGAAAAAATTCCATTGACAAATATTGATATAGTTTCAACAATTGACTATATTTAAAACGTGAAAATGTCACTATCCTTTAACAATGGAAAAAATTATAGTGACAAATTTTCCCACGCTTTCAACAATGAAGAAAGCTCAAAATAAGAAATTTTTCCCGCAACAATGAACAATTATATTTTGAGTCATCTTTTTTCGATTGTTATTATGAAAAATTTATTTATAATTATATTAGAAATTATCTATAATGACAACTTTCTGGCACTTCCAATAATGGAAAAAATTCCTTTGACCAATTTTGATACCATTTCAACAATGGACAATATTTAAAACGTGAAAATGTCACTATCCTTTAACAATGGAAAAAATTATGGTGACAAATTTTCCCACGCTTTCAACAATGAAGAAAATTCAACATAAGAAATTTTTCCCGCAACAATGAACAATTCTATTTTGAGTCATCTTTTTTCAATTGTTATTATGAAAAATTTATTTATAATTATATTAGAAATTATCTATAATGACAACTTTCCCGCACTTCCAAGAATGGAAAAAATTCCATTGCAAATATTGATATCGTTTCAACAATGAACAATATTTAAAACGTAAAAATGTCCCTATCCTTTAACAATGGAAAAAATTATAGTGACAAATTATCCCACGCTTTCAACAATGAAGAAATCTTAAATATGAAATTTTTCCGGCAACAACGGAAAATTCGTCTTTAAGTCGTCATTTTCCAATTGTTATTATGAAAAATTTATTTATAATTATATTAGAAGTTATCTATAATGCAACTTTCCCGCACTTCCAACAATGGAAAAAATTCCATTGACCAATTTTGATACCGTTTCAAGAATGGACAATATTTAAAACGTGAAAATGTCACTATCCTTTAACAATGGAAAAACTATAGTGACAAATTTTCCAAAGCTTTCAACAATGAACAAATCTTATAATAAGAAATTTTAACGACAACGTTGAAAAATTCGTCTTTAATTCATCATTTTTCAATTGTTATTATGAAAAATTTATTTATAATTATATTAGAAGTTATCTATAATGACAACTTTCTTCACTTCCAACAATGGAAAAAATTCCATTGACAGATATTGATACTGTTTCAACAATGGAAAACATTTAACACGTGAAAATTTCACTATCCTTTAACAAAGGAAAAATTATAGTGACATATTTTCCCACACTTTCAATAATGAACAAATCTCAAAATAAGAAATTTTTCTGGCAACAATAAAAACTTCGTCTTAAGTCATTATTTTTCAATTGTTATTATAAAAAAATTATTTATAATTATATTAGAAGTTATCTATAATGACAGCATTCCGGAACTTCCAACAACGAAAAAATTCCATTGAGAAATATTGATACTGTTTCAACAATTGACAACATTTAACACGTGAAAATTTCACTATCCTTTAACAAAGGAAAAATTATAGTGACAAATTTTCCGACACTTTCAAAAATGAACAAATCTCAAAATAAGAAATTTTTCTAGCAACAATGAAAAATTCGTCTTTAAGTCATCATTTTTCAACTGTTATTATGAAAAATGTATTTATATGGGGTTTAGTTTTCTCTGACACCAACTCAATAAATAATTCACTCAATTTACTTCAAATAAACTAGAAAACATCAAGTTAAACTCGAACTCTATATTAATAAAACTAACTACAAAGAAAGTTAAAAAATACATGTAAGAATATGAATATTAATGAACCATCTGAATTATCTGCATTACATCTTATTTAATCTAAAACATCTCAGTGTCGACGTCTTCAGTATAGTTCAAAAAACGACAGTCTTAACTCACCAACTTCATTGACTCTGCCAAAGCTTCCCTTCGATCCAAAACACCTCTTTTGACTTCCTTTTGAAGTGTGGTTTGGAGCTTGCATGCTTCAACATAGATTATATGACGCAATATCAAGATGAAGTCGCTGATTGGCTTTGACTCTGTCGTTTTAGTTCAAGCAGGAAAACAGTTCAATTCCCACATTCGGCCATACTGACTGTCATCTGCCCTCAGGTGACTGATATGTAATACGTTTTTACCAAAAGAAATAAAAACAACAACTAAAGTTCTTTAACAAAACGTTCACGAAAAAAACACAATTCATACTATTCCGAAACATATCAACAAGTCTGTGTCAGTCTGCTGTCACAATTAGGATAATGTCACAATCAGGATTTCTTTAACTAAACTTCACCAGTATCAGTCTATGGCTTCATGTATTCAGCGCAAGTACTAGTAATCATTGGACCTTCTGTAATTCCAATTCTTTTCACATCATAGGTATCACCACTCTTTAATTTTACCCTGGGAATGTAAAAATCAGTTTCTAAGTTCTTTTCTGTTCGAACAACTGCATAGTGACCCCTTTCATGAACAGCTTTGATTATATTCATTTGCATTTCCTCTGGGACAACCAACAAATCACTTCCGTTAACACATTTATAAAGAACGTTATTTTTTACTAAATAATCATCATAAGGTCTTACCTTCAAAATTTCTTTTATTGTTTTAATATAATCATCATTCTCTTGAGCCTGAGCAATTTTTAAAGTTAAACTATCCTGAACTACCATACAAACAGGATTCCTACTCAATGCATCAACATGCTTCATTTTAATGCCTGGCCTATGTTCTAGTTCATAATCGAAATCAGATAACAGTATTGCCCATCTCGCAATTTTCGTACTCATCTCCTTTTTATCCATAGTCATTTTAAATGCATTACAATCGGTAACTATTTTAAATGGAATGCCTAATACATACACTCTAAATTTCTTTAAGGCCTCTATCACCGACAAAACTTCCAGTTCGTAACTAGTGCACTTCCGCTCCGATTCAGTTGTTTTTTTACTTGAAAAATACACAGGATGAAATTTATTATCTACTGGGGACTGTTGCATTAATACTGCTCCGTAGCCATCAATACTAGCATCACAATGAATTTCAGTTATACTTTTGGGATTGTATATTGACAGAACTGGCTCGGAAGACAAAATACTTTTAAGCTCACTAAAGGCTTTCTTTTCTTCCACATCAAATCGAAATTTAGAATCTTTCCTCAACATGTCGCTCAGAGGTTTAGCGATAACTGAGTAATCCTTTATAAACTTTCGAATATATCCAGTTAATCCCAAATAACTTTGAATATCCTTGATACTTTTTGGTTCAGGAAAATTCATCACTGCCTTTGTTTTAAGTGGAGAAGGATATAATTTTCCATTCAAAATTCTATACCCCAAAATATCAATTTCACGCCTCAGGAACTTGCACTTTTTAATATTTAACTCTAATCCATAATCAGATGCGGTCTGCAGAACAAGTTTAAGCTTTTCTAAGCCTTCAGTTTCATTTTTAGAAGGTATTATTAGATCATTCATGTATATAACCACTACATTGTCCTTTAACAAACTTCGAAACACGTTATAAATATATTTCTGAAATACACTTGGCGAATTGGTCAATCCGAACGGGCACTTCAAAAATTCAAATTGGCCGTTATGAGTTACAAAAGAAGTGTACCTTCGAGAACCTTCCTCAACTTCTACATGAAAAAACCCATTTTTCAAATCGATTATTGTGAACACCTCAGCCGAATGTAGTTGATCTATAACATCATCTATGACAGGCAGTGGAAAGTGTTCGCGTATAGTCTTTTTATTAAGACGTCTGTAGTCAATGCAAAGTCTCGTTGTACCATCTTTTTTCTTAACTAAAACCACCGGCGATGAAAAATCAGAAGAACTTCTACGAATAATTCCCTGTGCTAGCCACTCCTCAATCTGGGTTTCAACAATTTTTTTCTCACACAGAGGTAATCTTCGAGGGGATGAACAAATTGGAATTTCATCAGTAAGGTTAATTTGCATTTTAACGTCAACCGTTTTTAATTTTGTAGGCACATAGCTTTCAATTAGGGAGGACAATTCTGAACGCAAGCCCTTATCAGTGACATAACTAAAATATCTAATATATTTACTATATTAACCAAAAAATTACTTGATTTATCCTCGGTTTTGCACATTTTTACTTCATCTCCAGAAATTGTTAAAGTACCTTGATGAATAACATCAATGCCAATAATTAAATCGAAATTAATCGAACTGTCGTTAACGACAAAAATGTCAACTTCAAATTTCGAATCATCTACCTCAATTTCTGCCTTGAAATAACCTGCTGGCCTAATCAATGTTTTCCCCAAACCAGTCAAACACGTAGCTTCCAATTTGAACACATTCCTCAAATTATCATAAACACTCTTTTTTAGAAGCGTTTTCTGGCTGCCTGTATCAATTAATGAAGTTAACTTCAATGAATCCAATTTAACCTCTTTAAGAATTAAATCCTTGAAACTCGTTACAATATTTATTTGAGAACGATCATTTGATGTCTTTACATCCTTTCTCCTACTGCATTCAAACGATTTATGACCATACGAATTGCACGAAAAGCAAAGAGGGCCTTTATCCTTGTTTCTACAGTGAATGCTTTTGTGATTTCCCCCCCCCCCCCGCAGTTAAAGCAACGAATAGCCTTTACTACCTTTGACCTGTTACCAGATTCCATTTCGGGTTTTGATTTTAGCTTAACACCAATCTCTGGTTTAACATTTTCGCCATCCGATCTTATTTTTTCATATACTTTAAGCTTTTGCTTAAATTCGCTAATATCGTTACAACCATATAAAAATGATTTCTTGAAAACAGGGTCTTTAATACCACCGATAACATACTGAATTAAAGCAGAATCCTCTACATTTCCGCGAGAGCATAGTCGTTTCATATTTAAAAAATATTCATCAAGAGTTTCGCCATCCCTCATTTTCCTTTTACATAACAACTGATGCATTTCTGCAGAATTACAAACTGTACCAAATTCAGAAACGAGTAATGATTTCACTCTGTGCCACGAATTCAATTTGCTTTCACTTTCAATCAATAGTTTAGCTTTACCAGTCATACGGCGTTTCGCTAAAATTAATTTATGCAAGTCACTTAAATTGAATAAAGAGATTACGTCCTCAAAATCAGCGATCCATTTTTCGATACTTTCATACTGACTACCACTATATGTTGCAATCATATTTTCAATATCACTAATACCAATAGATGGTTTTAAAATAAAGTCAGGGGTTAAGCGTTGTGTCATTTCATTTTTATTGCTAGCAGAATAATTTATTTCAGAACCAGAAGCAATATCATTAATTTTATTGCAAGATACATTACCAGCACCAATGCTAGCATTATTTTTAGTCTCATTTATTAGCTCAGTTTCATCATCACTAATTTCACTATCTTCGGAAATTATCTTTGACCTCAATACGTTTAGATTATGCAGGCAAGAAATAACCCTGACAACTATATCATCGAAAGTACCAGAATTATCAATACATAACACGTTACAAATGGTAATTAGTTCGTTTACCGAAAATTCATCTTTAAATTTTTGAACTTTTCCATTATATTCATCACTATTTACTTCAAACGGAAAACCCGTAAAGTCTCTAATTCTGGAACGATTTTTTCTATCACCTTCATGGCCAAAAATCAAACGATGTAAATTCTTAATACTGGATGTCTTTTCAGTTTTTAAAGAAATAACTAATTCTCGAATATCTACTAACCTTGACATGATAAAAATAGGTTCGAAAATATCACTTTAAATGTACATTCCTCTCATAAAATTCAGAACTCTATCTATTCAATAGTGAGCGTTAACATTCATTCGATCCCACTTCTGACACCACTTATGGGGTTTAGATTTCTCTGACACCAACTCAATAAATAATTCACTCAATTTACTTCAAATAAACTAGAAAACATCAAGTTAAACTCGAACTCTATATTAATAAAACTAACTACAAAGAAAGTTAAAAAATACATGTAAGAATATGAATATTAATGAACCATCTGAATTATCTGCATTACATCTTATTTAATCTAAAACATCTCAGTGTCGACGTCTTCAGTATAGTTCAAAAAACGACAGTCTTAACTCACCAACTTCATTGACTCTGCCAAAGCTTCCCTTCGATCCAAAACACCTCTTTTGACTTCCTTTTGAAGTGTGGTTTGGAGCTTGCATGCTTCAACATAGATTATATGACGCAATATCAAGATGAAGTCGCTGATTGGCTTTGACTCTGTCGTTTTAGTTCAAGCAGGAAAACAGTTCAATTCCCACAATTATATTAGAAGTTATCTATAATGTCAACTTTCCCGCACTTCCAACAATGGAAAAAATTCCATTGACAAATAATGATACCGTTTCAACAATTGACAATACTTAAAACGTGAAAATGTCCCTATCCTTTAACAATGGAAAAAATTATAGTGACAAATTTTCCCTCGCTTTCAACAATGAAGAAAACTTAAAATAAGAAAATTATCCCGCAACAATGTACAATTATATTTTGAGTCATCCCTTTTTAATTGTTTTTATAAAAAATTTATTTATAATTATATTAGAAGTTTTTTATAATGACAAATTTCCCACACTTCCAACAATGGAAAAAATTCCATTGACAAATATTGATGCCGTTTCAAGAATGGACAACATTTAAAACGTGAAAATGTCACTATTCTTTAAAAAATGAAAAAAAATATAGTGACAAGTTTTCCCACACTTTCAACAATTAACAAATCTTAAAATAAGGAATTTTAACGGCAACAATGAAAAATTCGTCTTTAAGTCATCATTTTTCAATTGTTATTATGAAAAATTTATTTATAATTATATTAGAAATTGTCTATAATGAACACTTTCCCGCATTTTCAACAACGGAAAAAATTCCATTGACAAATATTGATACCGTTTCAATAATGGACAATATTTAAAACGTAAAAGTGTCCCTATCCTTTAACAATGGAAAAAATTATAATGACAAAATTTCCCACTCTTTCAACAATGAAGAAATCTTAAAATATGAAATTTTTCTGGCAACAATGGAAAATTCGTCTTAAGTCATCATTTTTCAATTGTTATTAAGAAAAATTTATTTATAATTATATTAGAAGTTATCTATAATGACAACATTCCGGCACTTCCAACAATGGAAATAATTCCATTGACAAATATTGATACTGTTTCAACAATGGACAACATTTAACACGTGAAAATTTCACTATCCTTTAACAAAGGAAAAATTATAGTGACATATTTTCCCACACTTTCAACAATGAACAAATCTCAAAATAAGAAATTTTTCTGGCAACAATAAAAACTTCGTCTTAAGTCATCATTTTTCAATTGTTATTAAGAAAAATTTATTTATAATTATATTAGAAGTTATCTATAATGACAACATTCCGGCACTTCCAACAATGGAAAAAATTCCATTGACAATTATTGATAGAGTTTCAACAATTGACTATATTTAAAACGTGAAAATGTCACTATTCTTTAACAATGGAAAAAATTATAGTGACAAATTTTCCCACGCTTTCAACAATGAAGAAAACTCAAAATAAGAAATTTTTCTCGCAACAATGAACAATTATATTTTGAGTCATCTTTTTTCGATTGTTATTATGAAAAATTTATTTATAATTATATTAGACATTATCTATAATGACAACTTTCTGGCACTTAAAATAATGGAAAAAAATCCTTTGACCAATTTTGATACCATTTCAACAATGGACAATATTTAAAACGTGAAAATGTCACTATCCTTTAACAATGGAAAAAATTATGGTGACAAATTTACCCACGCTTTCAATAATGAAGAAAATTCAACATAAGAAATTTTTCCCGCAACAATGAACAATTCTATTTTGAGTCGTCATTTTCCAATTGTTATTATGAAAAATTTATTTATAATTATATTAGAAGTTATCTATAATGACAACTTTCCCGCACTTCCAACAATGGAAAAAATTCCATTGACAAATATTGATACTGTTTCAACAATGGACAACATTTAACACGTGAAAATTTCACTATCCTTTAACAAAGGAAAAATTATAGTGACATATTTTCCCACGCTTTCAACAATGAACAAATCTCAAAATAAGAAATTTTTCTGGCAACAATAAAAACTTCGTCTTAAGTCATCATTTTTCAATTGTTATTATGAAAAATTTATTTATAATAATATTAGAAGTTATCTATAATGACAACATTCCGGAACTTCCAACAATGGAAAAAATTCCATTGACAAATATTGATACCGTTTCAACAATGGACAACATTTAAAGCCTGAAAATTTCACTACCCTTTAACAAAGGAAAAATTATAGTGACAAATTTTCCCACACTTTCAACAATGAACAAATCTCAAAATAAGAAATTTTTCTGGCAACAATGAAAAATTCGTCTTTAAGTCATCATTTTTCAACTGTTATTATGAAAAATGTATTTATAATTATATTAGAAGTTATCTATAATGTCAACTTTCCCGCACTTCCAACAATGGAAAAAATTCCATTGACAAATAATGATACCGTTTCAACAATTGACAATATTTAAAACGTGAAAATGTCCCTATCCTTTAACAATGGAAAAAATTATAGTGACAAATTTTCCCTCGCTTTCAACAATGAAGAAAATTTAAAATAAGAAAATTATCCCGCCACAATGTACAATTATATTTTGAGTCATCCCTTTTCAATTGTTTTTATGAAAAATTCATTTATAATTATATTAGAAGTTTTTTATAATGACAAATTTCCCACACTTCCAACAATGGAAAAAATTCCATTGACAAATATTGATGCCGTTTCAACAATGGACAATATTTAAAACGTGAAAATGTCACTATTCTTTAAAAAATGAAATAAATATAGTGACAAGTTTTCCCACACTTTCAACAATTAACAAATCTCAAAATAAGAAATTTTTCTGGCAACAATGAAAACTTCGTCGTTAAGTCATCATTTTTCAACTGTTATTATGAAAAATGTGTTTATAATTATATTAGAAGTCATGTATAATGACAACTTTCCCGCACTTCCAACAATGGAAACAATTCCATTGACAAATATTGATACCGTTTCAATAATGGTCAATATTTAAAACGTAAAAGTGTCCCTATCCTTTAACAATGGAAAAAATTATGGTGACAAAATTTCCCACGCTTTCAACAATGAAGAAAATTAAACATAAGAAATTTTTCCCGCAACAATGAACAATTCTATTTTGAGTCACCTTTTTTCAATTGTTATTATGAAAAATTTATTTATAATTATATTAGAAATTATCTATAATGACAACTTTCCTGCACTTCCAACAATGGAAAAAATTCCATTGCAAATATTGATACCGTTTCAACAATGAAGAAGATTTAAAACGTATAAATGTCCCTATCCTTTAACAATGGAAAACATTATAGTGACAAATTTTCCCACGCTTTCAACAATGAAGAAATCTTAAATATAGAAATTTTTCCAGCAACAACGGAAAATTCGTCATTATGTCGTCATTTTCCAATTGTTATTATGAAAAATTTATTTATAATTATATTAGAAGTCATCTATAATGACAACTTTCCCGCACTTCCAACAATGGAAAAAATTCCATTGAACAATTTTGATACCGTTTCAACAATGGACAATATTTGAAACGTGAAAATGTCACTATCCTTTAACAATGGAAAAAAACTATAGTGACAAATTTTCCAAATCTTTCAACAATGAACAAATCTTAAAATAAGAAATTTTAACGACAACATTGAAAAATTCGTGTTTAATTCATCATTTTTCAATTGTTATTATGAAAAATTTATTTATAATTATATTAGAAGTTATCTATAAAGACAACTTTCTTCACTTCCAACAATGGAAAAAATTCCATTGACAAATATTGATGCCGTTTCAACAATGGACAACATTTAAAACGTGAAAATGTCACTATTCTTTAAAAAATGAAAAAAATATAGTGACAAGTTTTCCCACACTTTCAACAATTAACAAATTTAAAATAAGAAATTTTAACGGCAACAATGAAAAATTCGTCTTTAAATCATCATTTTTCAATTGTTATTATGAAAAATTTATTTATAATTATATTAGAAGTTATCTATAATGACAACTTTCCTGCACTTCCAACAATGGAAAAAATTCCATTGACAAATATTGATACTGTTTCAACAATGGACAACATTTAACACGTGAAAATTTCACTGTCCTTTAACAAAGGAAAAATTATAGTGACATATTTTCCCACGCTTTCAACAATGAACAAATCTCAAAATAAGAAATTTTTCTGGCAACAATAAAAACTTCGTCTTAAGTCATCATTTTTCAATTGTTATTATGAAAAATTTATTTATAATAATATTAGAAGTTATCTATAATGACAACATTCCGGAACTTCCAACAATGGAAAAAATTCCATTGACAAATATTGATACCGTTTCAACAATGGACAACATTTAAAGCCTGAAAATTTCACTATCCTTTAACAAAGGAAAAATTATAGTGACAAATTTTCCCACACTTTCAACAATGAACAAATCTCAAAATAAGAAATTTTTCTGGCAACAATGAAAAATTCGTCTTTAAGTCATCATTTTTCAACTGTTATTATGAAAAATGTATTTATAATTATATTAGAAGTTATCTATAATGTCAACTTTCCCGCACTTCCAACAATGGAAAAAATTCCATTGACAAATAATGATACCGTTTCAACAATTGACAATATTTAAAACGTGAAAATGTCCCTATCCTTTAACAATGGAAAAAATTATAGTGACAAATTTTCCCTCGCTTTCAACAATGAAGAAAATTTAAAATAAGAAAATTATCCCGCCACAATGTACAATTATATTTTGAGTCATCCCTTTTCAATTGTTTTTATGAAAAATTCATTTATAATTATATTAGAAGTTTTTTATAATGACAAATTTCCCACACTTCCAACAATGGAAAAAATTCCATTGACAAATATTGATGCCGTTTCAACAATGGACAATATTTAAAACGTGAAAATGTCACTATTCTTTAAAAAATGAAATAAATATAGTGACAAGTTTTCCCACACCTTCAACAATTAACAAATCTCAAAATAAGAAATTTTTCTGGCAACAATGAAAACTTCGTCGTTAAGTCATCATTTTTCAACTGTTATTATGAAAAATGTGTTTATAATTATATTAGAAGTCATGTATAATGACAACTTTCCCGCACTTCCAACAATGGAAACAATTCCATTGACAAATATTGATACCGTTTCAATAATGGTCAATATTTAAAACGTAAAAGTGTCCCTATCCTTTAACAATGGAAAAAATTATGGTGACAAAATTTCCCACGCTTTCAACAATGAAGAAAATTAAACATAAGAAATTTTTCCGGCAACAATGAACAATTCTATTTTGAGTCAACTTTTTTCAATTGTTATTATGAAAAATTTATTTATAATTATATTAGAAATTATCTATAATGACAACTTTCCTGCACTTCCAACAATGGAAAAAATTCCATTGCAAATATTGATACCGTTTCAACAATGAAGAAGATTTAAAACGTATAAATGTCCCTATCCTTTAACAATGGAAAACATTATAGTGACAAATTTTCCCACGCTTTCAACAATGAAGAAATCTTAAATATAGAAATTTTTCCAGCAACAACGGAAAATTCGTCATTATGTCGTCATTTTCCAATTGTTATTATGAAAAATTTATTTATAATTATATTAGAAGTCATCTATAATGACAACTTTCCCGCACTTCCAACAATGGAAAAAATTCCATTGAACAATTTTGATACCGTTTCAACAATGGACAATATTTGAAACGTGAAAATGTCACTATCCTTTAACAATGGAAAAAAACTATAGTGACAAATTTTCCAAATCTTTCAACAATGAACAAATCTTAAAATAAGAAATTTTAACGACAACATTGAAAAATTCGTCTTTAATTCATCATTTTTCAATTGTTATTATGAAAAATTTATTTATAATTATATTAGAAGTTATCTATAAAGACAACTTTCTTCACTTCCAACAATGGAAAAAATTCCATTGACAAATATTGATGCCGTTTCAACAATGGACAACATTTAAAACGTGAAAATGTCACTATTCTTTAAAAAATGAAAAAAATATAGTGACAAGTTTTCCCACACTTTCAACAATTAACAAATCTTAAAATAAGAAATTTTAACGGCAACAATGAAAAATTCGTCTTTAAGTCATCATTTTTCAATTGTTATTAAGAAAAATTTATTTATAATTATATTAGAAGTTATCTATAATGACAACATTCCGGCACTTCCAACAATGGAAAAAATTCCATTGACAAATATTGATAGAGTTTCAACAATTGACTATATTTAAAACGTGAAAATGTCACTATCCTTTAACAATGGAAAAAACTATAGTGACAAATTTTCCAAATCTTTCAACAATGAACAAATCTTAAAATAAGAAATTTTAACGACAACATTGAAAAATTCGTCTTTAATTCATCATTTTTCAATTGTTATTATGAAAAATTTATTTATAATTATATTATGAGTTATCTATAATGATAACTTTCCGGCACTTCCAACAATGGAAAAAATTCCATTGACCAATTTTGATACCGTTTCAACAATGGAAAATATTTAAAATGAGAAAATGTCACTATCCTTTAACAATGGAAAAATTATAGTGACAAATTTTCCCTCGCTTTCAACAATAAAGAAAACTTAAAATAAGAAAATTTTCCCGCAACAATGAACAATTCTATTTTGAGACATCTGTTTTCAATTGTTATTATGAAAAATTTATTTATAATTATATTAGAAGTTATCTATAATGACAACTTTCTTCACTTCCAACAATGTAAAAAATTCCATTGACAAATATTGATACTGTTTCAACAATGGACAACATTTAACACGAGAAAATTTCACTAACCTTTAACAAAGGAAAAATTATAGTGACATATTTTCCCACACTTTCAACAATGATCAAATCTCAAAATAAGAAATTTTTCCCGCAACAATGAACAATTATATTTTGAGTCATCTTTTTTCGATTGTTATTATGAAAAATTTATTTATAATTATATTAGAAATTATCTATAATGACTACTTTCTGGCACTTCCAATAATGGAAAAAATTCCTTTGACCAATTTTGATACCATTTCAACAATGGACAATATTTAAAACGTGAAAATGTCACTATCCTTTAACAATGGAAAAAATTATGGTGACAAATTTTCCCACGCTTTCAATAATGAAGAAAATTCAACATAAGAAATTTTTCCCGCAACAATGAACAATTCTATTTTGAGTCGTCATTTTCCAATTGTTATTATGAAAAATTTATTTTAATTATATTAGAAGTTATCTATAATGACAACTTTCCCGCACTTCCAACAAAGGAAAAAATTCCATTGACAAATATTGATACTGTTTCAACAATGGACAACATTTAACACGTGAAAATTTCACTATCCTTTAACAAAGGAAAAATTATATTGACATATTTTCCCACGCTTTCAACAATGAACAAATCTCAAAATAAGAAAATTTTTCTGCCAACAATAAAAACTTCGTCTTAAGTCATCATTTTTCAATTGTTATTATGAAAAATTTATTTATAATAATATTAGAAGTTATCTATAATGACAACATTCCGGAACTTCCAACAATGGAAAAAATTCCATTGACAAATATAGATACCGTTTCAACAATGGAAAACATTTAAAGCCTGAAAATTTCACTATCCTTTAACAAAGGAAAAATTATAGTGACAAATTTTCCCACACTTTCAACAATGAACAAATCTCAAAATAAGAAATTTTTCTGACAACAATGAAAAATTCGTCTTTAAGTCATCATTTTTCAACTGTTATTATGAAAAATGTATTTATAATTATATTAGAAGTTATCTATAATGTCAACTTTCCCGCACTTCCAACAATGGAAAAAATTCCATTGACAAATAATGATACCGTTTCAACAATTGACAATATTTAAAACGTGAAAATGTCCCTATCCTTTAACAATGGAAAAAATTATAGTGACAAATTTTCCCTCGCTTTCAACAATGAAGAAAATTTAAAATAAGAAAATTATCCCGCCACAATGTACAATTATATTTTGAGTCATCCCTTTTCAATTGTTTTTATGAAAAATTCATTTATAATTATATTAGAAGTTTTTTATAATGACAAATTTCCCACACTTCAAACAATGAAAAAAATTCCATTGACAAATATTGATGCCGTTTCAACAATGGACAATATTTAAAACGTGAAAATGTCACTATTCTTTAAAAAATGAAATAAATATAGTGACAAGTTTTCCCACACTTTCAACAATTAACAAATCTCAAAATAAGAAATTTTTCTGGCAACAATGAAAACTTCGTCGTTAAGTCATCATTTTTCAACTGTTATTATGAAAAATGTGTTTATAATTATATTAGAAGTCATGTATAATGACAACTTTCCCGCACTTCCAACAATGGAAACAATTCCATTGACAAATATTGATACCGTTTCAATAATGGTCAATATTTAAAACGTAAAAGTGTCCCTATCCTTTAACAATGGAAAAAATTATGGTGACAAAATTTCCCACGCTTTCAACAATGAAGAAAATTAAACATAAGAAATTTTTCCCGCAACAATGAACAATTCTATTTTGAGTCACCTTTTTTCAATTGTTATTATGAAAAATTTATTTATAATTATATTAGAAATTATCTATAATGACAACTTTCCCGCACTTCCAACAATGGAAAAAATTCCATTGCAAATATTGATACCGTTTCAACAATGAAGAAGATTTAAAACGTATAAATGTCCCTATCCTTTAACAATGGAAAACATTATAGTGACAAATTTTCCCACGCTTTCAACAATGAAGAAATCTTAAATATAGAAATTTTTCCAGCAACAACGGAAAATTCGTCATTATGTCGTCATTTTCCAATTGTTATTATGAAAAATTTATTTATAATTATATTAGAAGTCATCTATAATGACAACTTTCCCGCACTTCCAACAATGGAAAAAATTCCATTGAACAATTTTGATACCGTTTCAACAATGGACAATATTTGAAACGTGAAAATGTCACTGTCCTTTAACAATGGAAAAAAACTATAGTGACAAATTTTCCAAATCTTTCAACAATGAACAAATCTTAAAATAAGAAATTTTAACGACAACATTGAAAAATTCGTCTTTAATTCATCATTTTTCAATTGTTATTATGAAAAATTTATTTATAATTATATTAGAAGTTATCTATAAAGACAACTTTCTTCACTTCCAACAATGGAAAAAATTCCATTGACAAATATTGATGCCGTTTCAACAATGGACAACATTTAAAACGTGAAAATGTCACTATTCTTTAAAAAATGAAAAAAATATAGTGACAAGTTTTCCCACACTTTCAACAATTAACAAATCTTAAAATAAGAAATTTTAACGGCAACAATGAAAAATTCGTCTTTAAGTCATCATTTTTCAATTGTTATTAAGAAAAATTTATTTATAATTATATTAGAAGTTATCTATAATGACAACATTCCGGCACTTCCAACAATGGAAAAAATTCCATTGACAAATATTGATAGAGTTTCAACAATTGACTATATTTAAAACGTGAAAATGTCACTATCCTTTAACAATGGAAAAAACTATAGTGACAAATTTTCCAAATCTTTCAACAATGAACAAATCTTAAAATAAGAAATTTTAACGACAACATTGCAAAATTCGTCTTTAATTCATCATTTTTCAATTGTTATTATGAAAAATTTATTTATAATTATATTATGAGTTATCTATAATGATAACTTTCCGGCACTTCCAACAATGGAAAAAATTCCATTGACCAATTTTGATACCGTTTCAACAATGGAAAATATTTAAAATGAGAAAATGTCACTATCCTTTAACAATGGAAAAATTATAGTGACAAATTTTCCCTCGCTTTCAACAATAAAGAAAACTTAAAATAAGAAAATTTTCCCGCAACAATGAACAATTCTATTTTGAGACATCTGTTTTCAATTGTTATTATGAAAAATTTATTTATAATTATATTAGAAGTTATCTATAATGACAACTTTCTTCACTTCCAACAATGGAAAAAATTCCTTTGACCAATTTTGATACCATTTCAACAATGGACAATATTTAAAACGTGAAAATGTCACTATCCTTTAACAATGGAAAAAATTATGGTGACAAATTTTCCCACGCTTTCAATAATGAAGAAAATTCAACATAAGAAATTTTTCCCGCAACAATGAACAATTCTATTTTGAGTCGTCATTTTCCAATTGTTATTATGAAAAATTTATTTATAATTATATTAGAAGTTATCTATAATGACAACTTTCCCGCACTTCCAACAATGGAAAAAATTCCATTGACAAATATTGATACTGTTTCAACAATGGACAACATTTAACACGTGAAAATTTCACTATCCTTTAACAAAGGAAAAATTATAGTGACATATTTTCCCACGCTTTCAACAATGAACAAATCTCAAAATAAGAAATTTTTCTGGCAACAATAAAAACTTCGTCTTAAGTCATCATTTTTCAATTGTTATTATGAAAAATTTATTTATAATAATATTAGAAGTTATCTATAATGACAACATTCCGGAACTTCCAACAATGGAAAAAATTCCATTGACAAATATTGATACCGTTTCAACAATGGACAACATTTAAAGCCTGAAAATTTCACTACCCTTTAACAAAGGAAAAATTATAGTGACAAATTTTCCCACACTTTCAACAATGAACAAATCTCAAAATAAGAAATTTTTCTGGCAACAATGAAAAATTCGTCTTTAAGTCATCATTTTTCAACTGTTATTATGAAAAATGTATTTATAATTATATTAGAAGTTATCTATAATGTCAACTTTCCCGCACTTCCAACAATGGAAAAAATTCCATTGACAAATAATGATACCGTTTCAACAATTGACAATATTTAAAACGTGAAAATGTCCCTATCCTTTAACAATGGAAAAAATTATAGTGACAAATTTTCCCTCGCTTTCAACAATGAAGAAAATTTAAAATAAGAAAATTATCCCGCCACAATGTACAATTATATTTTGAGTCATCCCTTTTCAATTGTTTTTATGAAAAATTCATTTATAATTATATTAGAAGTTTTTTATAATGACAAATTTCCCACACTTCCAACAATGGAAAAAATTCCATTGACAAATATTGATGCCGTTTCAACAATGGACAATATTTAAAACGTGAAAATGTCACTATTCTTTAAAAAATGAAATAAATATAGTGACAAGTTTTCCCACACTTTCAACAATTAACAAATCTCAAAATAAGAAATTTTTCTGGCAACAATGAAAACTTCGTCGTTAAGTCATCATTTTTCAACTGTTATTATGAAAAATGTGTTTATAATTATATTAGAAGTCATGTATAATGACAACTTTCCCGCACTTCCAACAATGGAAACAATTCCATTGACAAATATTGATACCGTTTCAATAATGGTCAATATTTAAAACGTAAAAGTGTCCCTATCCTTTAACAATGGAAAAAATTATGGTGACAAAATTTCCCACGCTTTCAACAATGAAGAAAATTAAACATAAGAAATTTTTCCCGCAACAATGAACAATTCTATTTTGAGTCAACTTTTTTCAATTGTTATTATGAAAAATTTATTTATAATTATATTAGAATTTATCTATAATGACAACTTTCCTGCACTTCCAACAATGGAAAAAATTCCATTGCAAATATTGATACCGTTTCAACAATGAAGAAGATTTAAAACGTATAAATGTCCCTATCCTTTAACAATGGAAAACATTATAGTGACAAATTTTCCCACGCTTTCAACAATGAAGAAATCTTAAATATAGAAATTTTTCCAGCAACAACGGAAAATTCGTCATTATGTCGTCATTTTCCAATTGTTATTATGAAAAATTTATTTATAATTATATTAGAAGTCATCTATAATGACAACTTTCCCGCACTTCCAACAATGGAAAAAATTCCATTGAACAATTTTGATACCGTTTCAACAATGGACAATATTTGAAACGTGAAAATGTCACTATCCTTTAACAATGGAAAAAAACTATAGTGACAAATTTTCCAAATCTTTCAACAATGAACAAATCTTAAAATAAGAAATTTTAACGACAACATTGAAAAATTCGTCTTTAATTCATCATTTTTCAATTGTTATTATGAAAAATTTATTTATAATTATATTAGAAGTTATCTATAAAGACAACTTTCTTCACTTCCAACAATGGAAAAAATTCCATTGACAAATATTGATGCCGTTTCAACAATGGACAACATTTAAAACGTGAAAATGTCACTATTCTTTAAAAAATGAAAAAAATATAGTGACAAGTTTTCCCACACTTTCAACAATTAACAAATTTAAAATAAGAAATTTTAACGGCAACAATGAAAAATTCGTCTTTAAATCATCATTTTTCAATTGTTATTATGAAAAATTTATTTATAATTATATTAGAAGTTATCTATAATGACAACTTTCCCGCACTTCCAACAATGGAAAAAATTCCATTGACAAATATTGATACTGTTTCAACAATGGACAACATTTAACACGTGAAAATTTCACTATCCTTTAACAAAGGAAAAATTATAGTGACATACTTTCCCACGCTTTCAACAATGAACAAATCTCAAAATAAGAAATTTTTCTGGCAACAATAAAAACTTCGTCTTAAGTCATCATTTTTCAATTGTTATTATGAAAAATTTATTTATAATAATATTAGAAGTTATCTATAATGACAACATTCCGGAACTTCCAACAATGGAAAAAATTCCATTGACAAATATTGATACCGTTTCAACAATGGACAACATTTAAAGCCTGAAAATTTCACTATCCTTTAACAAAGGAAAAATTATAGTGACAAATTTTCCCACACTTTCAACAATGAACAAATCTCAAAATAAGAAATTTTTCTGGCAACAATGAAAAATTCGTCTTTAAGTCATCATTTTTCAACTGTTATTATGAAAAATGTATTTATAATTATATTAGAAGTTATCTATAATGTCAACTTTCCCGCACTTCCAACAATGGAAAAAATTCCATTGACAAATAATGATACCGTTTCAACAATTGACAATATTTAAAACGTGAAAATGTCCCTATCCTTTAACAATGGAAAAAATTATAGTGACAAATTTTCCCTCGCTTTCAACAATGAAGAAAATTTAAAATAAGAAAATTATCCCGCCACAATGTACAATTATATTTTGAGTCATCCCTTTTCAATTGTTTTTATGAAAAATTCATTTATAATTATATTAGAAGTTTTTTATAATGACAAATTTCCCACACTTCCAACAATGGAAAAAATTCCATTGACAAATATTGATGCCGTTTCAACAATGGACAATATTTAAAACGTGAAAATGTCACTATTCTTTAAAAAATGAAATAAATATAGTGACAAGTTTTCCCACACTTTCAACAATTAACAAATCTCAAAATAAGAAATTTTTCTGGCAACAATGAAAACTTCGTCGTTAAGTCATCATTTTTCAACTGTTATTATGAAAAATGTGTTTATAATTATATTAGAAGTCATGTATAATGACAACTTTCCCGCACTTCCAACAATGGAAACAATTCCATTGACAAATATTGATACCGTTTCAATAATGGTCAATATTTAAAACGTAAAAGTGTCCCTATCCTTTAACAATGGAAAAAATTATGGTGACAAAATTTCCCACGCTTTCAACAATGAAGAAAATTAAACATAAGAAATTTTTCCCGCAACAATGAACAATTCTATTTTGAGTCACCTTTTTTCAATTGTTATTATGAAAAATTTATTTATAATTATATTAGAAATTATCTATAATGACAACTTTCCTGCACTTCCAACAATGGAAAAAATTCCATTGCAAATATTGATACCGTTTCAACAATGAAGAAGATTTAAAACGTATAAATGTCCCTATCCTTTAACAATGGAAAACATTATAGTGACAAATTTTCCCACGCTTTCAACAATGAAGAAATCTTAAATATAGAAATTTTTCCAGCAACAACGGAAAATTCGTCATTATGTCGTCATTTTCCAATTGTTATTATGAAAAATTTATTTATAATTATATTAGAAGTCATCTATAATGACAACTTTCCCGCACTTCCAACAATGGAAAAAATTCCATTGAACAATTTTGATACCGTTTCAACAATGGACAATATTTGAAACGTGAAAATGTCACTATCCTTTAACAATGGAAAAAAACTATAGTGACAAATTTTCCAAATCTTTCAACAATGAACAAATCTTAAAATAAGAAATTTTAACGACAACATTGAAAAATTCGTCTTTAATTCATCATTTTTCAATTGTTATTATGAAAAATTTATTTATAATTATATTAGAAGTTATCTATAAAGACAACTTTCTTCACTTCCAACAATGGAAAAAATTCCATTGACAAATATTGATGCCGTTTCAACAATGGACAACATTTAAAACGTGAAAATGTCACTATTCTTTAAAAAATGAAAAAAATATAGTGACAAGTTTTCCCACACTTTCAACAATTAACAAATTTAAAATAAGAAATTTTAACGGCAACAATGAAAAATTCGTCTTTAAATCATCATTTTTCAATTGTTATTATGAAAAATTTATTTATAATTATATTAGAAGTTATCTATAATGACAACTTTCCCGCACTTCCAACAATGGAAAAAATTCCATTGACAAATATTGATACTGTTTCAACAATGGACAACATTTAACACGTGAAAATTTCACTATCCTTTAACAAAGGAAAAATTATAGTGACATATTTTCCCACGCTTTCAACAATGAACAAATCTCAAAATAAGAAATTTTTCTGGCAACAATAAAAACTTCGTCTTAAGTCATCATTTTTCAATTGTTATTATGAAAAATTTATTTATAATAATATTAGAAGTTATCTATAATGACAACATTCCGGAACTTCCAACAATGGAAAAAATTCCATTGACAAATATTGATACCGTTTCAACAATGGACAACATTTAAAGCCTGAAAATTTCACTATCCTTTAACAAAGGAAAAATTATAGTGACAAATTTTCCCACACTTTCAACAATGAACAAATCTCAAAATAAGAAATTTTTCTGGCAACAATGAAAAATTCGTCTTTAAGTCATCATTTTTCAACTGTTATTATGAATAATGTATTTATAATTATATTAGAAGTTATCTATAATGTCAACTTTCCCGCACTTCCAACAATGGAAAAAATTCCATTGACAAATAATGATACCGTTTCAACAATTGACAATATTTAAAACGTGAAAATGTCCCTATCCTTTAACAATGGAAAAAATTATAGTGACAAATTTTCCCTCGCTTTCAACAATGAAGAAAATTTAAAATAAGAAAATTATCCCGCCACAATGTACAATTATATTTTGAGTCATCCCTTTTCAATTGTTTTTATGAAAAATTCATTTATAATTATATTAGAAGTTTTTTATAATGACAAATTTCCCACACTTCCAACAATGGAAAAAATTCCATTGACAAATATTGATGCCGTTTCAACAATGGACAATATTTAAAACGTGAAAATGTCACTATTCTTTAAAAAATGAAATAAATATAGTGACAAGTTTTCCCACACTTTCAACAATTAACAAATCTCAAAATAAGAAATTTTTCTGGCAACAATGAAAACTTCGTCGTTAAGTCATCATTTTTCAACTGTTATTATGAAAAATGTGTTTATAATTATATTAGAAGTCATGTATAATGACAACTTTCCCGCACTTCCAACAATGGAAACAATTCCATTGACAAATATTGATACCGTTTCAATAATGGTCAATATTTAAAACGTAAAAGTGTCCCTATCCTTTAACAATGGAAAAAATTGTGGTGACAAAATTTCCCACGCTTTCAACAATGAAGAAAATTAAACATAAGAAATTTTTCCCGCAACAATGAACAATTCTATTTTGAGTCACCTTTTTTCAATTGTTATTATGAAAAATTTATTTATAATTATATTAAAAATTATCTATAATGACAACTTTCCTGCACTTCCAACAATGGAAAAAATTCCATTGCAAATATTGATACCGTTTCAACAATGAAGAAGATTTAAAACGTATAAATGTCCCTATCCTTTAACAATGGAAAACATTATAGTGACAAATTTTCCCACGCTTTCAACAATGAAGAAATCTTAAATATAGAAATTTTTCCAGCAACAACGGAAAATTCGTCATTATGTCGTCATTTTCCAATTGTTATTATGAAAAATTTATTTATAATTATATTAGAAGTCATCTATAATGACAACTTTCCCGCACTTCCAACAATGGAAAAAATTCCATTGAACAATTTTGATACCGTTTCAACAATGGACAATATTTGAAACGTGAAAATGTCACTATCCTTTAACAATGGAAAAAAACTATAGTGACAAATTTTCTAAATCTTTCAACAATGAACAAATCTTAAAATAAGGAATTTTAACGACAACATTGAAAAATTCGTCTTTAATTCATCATTTTTCAATTGTTATTATGAAAAATTTATTTATAATTATATTAGAAGTTATCTATAAAGACAACTTTCTTCACTTCCAACAATGGAAAAAATTCCATTGACAAATATTGATGCCGTTTCAACAATGGACAACATTTAAAACGTGAAAATGTCACTATTCTTTAAAAAATGAAAAAAATATAGTGACAAGTTTTCCCACACTTTCAACAATTAACAAACCTTAAAATAAGAAATTTTAACGGCAACAATGAAAAATTCGTCTTTAAGTCATCATTTTTCAATTGTTATTAAGAAAAATTTATTTATAATTATATTAGAAGTTATCTATAATGACAACATTCCGGCACTTCCAACAATGGAAAAAATTCCATTGACAAATATTGATAGAGTTTCAACAATTGACTATATTTAAAACGTGAAAATGTCACTATCCTTTAACAATGGAAAAAACTATAGTGACAAATTTTCCAAATCTTTCAACAATGAACAAATCTTAAAATAAGAAATTTTAACGACAACATTGAAAAATTCGTCTTTAATTCATCATTTTTCAATTGTTATTATGAAAATTTTATTTATAATTATATTATGAGTTATCTATAATGATAACTTTCCGGCACTTCCAACAATGGAAAAAATTCCATTGACCAATTTTGATACCGTTTCAACAATGGAAAATATTTAAAATGAGAAAATGTCACTATCCTTTAACAATGGAAAAATTATAGTGACAAATTTTCCCTCGCTTTCAACAATAAAGAAAACTTAAAATAAGAAAATTTTCCCGCAACAATGAACAATTCTATTTTGAGACATCTGTTTTCAATTGTTATTATGAAAAATTTATTTATAATTATATTAGAAGTTATTTATAATGACAACTTTCTTCACTTCCAACAATGTAAAAAATTCCTTTGACAAATATTGATACTGTTTCAACAATGGACAACATTTAACACGAAAAAATTTCACTAACCTTTAACAAAGGAAAAATTATAGTGACATATTTTCCCACACTTTCAACAATGATCAAATCTCAAAATAAGAAATTTTTCCCGCAACAATGAATAATTATATTTTGAGTCATCTTTTTTCGATTGTTATTATGAAAAATTTATTTATAATTATATTAGAAATTATCTATAATGACTACTTTCTGGCACTTCCAATAATGGAAAAAATTCCTTTGACCAATTTTGATACCATTTCAACAATGGACAATATTTAAAACGTGAAAATGTCACTATCCTTTAACAATGGAAAAAATTATGGTGACAAATTTTCCCACGCTTTCAATAATGAAGAAAATTCAACATAAGAAATTTTTCCCGCAACAATGAACAATTCTATTTTGAGTCGTCATTTTCCAATTGTTATTATGAAAAATTTATTTTAATTATATTAGAAGTTATCTATAATGACAACTTTCCCGCACTTCCAACAATGGAAAAAATTCCATTGACAAATATTGATACTGTTTCAACAATGGACAACATTTAACACGTGAAAATTTCACTATCCTTTAACAAAGGAAAAATTATATTGACATATTTTCCCACGCTTTCAACAATGAACAAATCTCAAAATAAGAAAATTTTTCTGCCAACAATAAAAACTTCGTCTTAAGTCATCATTTTTCAATTGTTATTATGAAAAATTTATTTATAATAATATTAGAAGTTATCTATAATGACAACATTCCGGAACTTCCAACAATGGAAAAAATTCCATTGACAAATATAGATACCGTTTCAACAATGGAAAACATTTAAAGCCTGAAAATTTCACTATCCTTTAACAAAGGAAAAATTATAGTGACAAATTTTCCCACACTTTCAACAATGAACAAATCTCAAAATAAGAAATTTTTCTGACAACAATGAAAAATTCGTCTTTAAGTCATCATTTTTCAACTGTTATTATGAAAAATGTATTTATAATTATATTAGAAGTTATCTATAATGTCAACTTTCCCGCACTTCCAACAATGGAAAAAATTCCATTGACAAATAATGATACCGTTTCAACAATTGACAATATTTAAAACGTGAAAATGTCCCTATCCTTTAACAATGGAAAAAATTATAGTGACAAATTTTCCCTCGCTTTCAACAATGAAGAAAATTTAAAATAAGAAAATTATCCCGCCACAATGTACAATTATATTTTGAGTCATCCCTTTTCAATTGTTTTTATGAAAAATTCATTTATAATTATATTAGAAGTTTTTTATAATGACAAATTTCCCACACTTCCAACAATGGAAAAAATTCCATTGACAAATATTGATGCCGTTTCAACAATGGAAAATATTTAAAATGAGAAGATTTCACTATCCTTTAACAAAGGAAAAATTATAGTGACAAATTTTCCCACACTTTCAACAATTAACAAATCTCAAAATAAGAAATTTTTCTGGCAACAATGAAAACTTCGTCGTTAAGTCATCATTTTTCAACTGTTATTATGAAAAATGTGTTTATAATTATATTAGAAGTCATGTATAATGACAACTTTCCCGCACTTCCAACAATGGAAACAATTCCATTGACAAATATTGATACCGTTTCAATAATGGTCAATATTTAAAACGTAAAAGTGTCCCTATCCTTTAACAATGGAAAAAATTATGGTGACAAAATTTCCCACGCTTTCAACAATGAAGAAAATTAAACATAAGAAATTTTTCCCGCAACAATGAACAATTCTATTTTGAGTCACCTTTTTTCAATTGTTATTACGAAAAATTTATTTATAATTATATTAGAAATTATCTATAATGACAACTTTCCCGCACTTCCAACAATGGAAAAAATTCCATTGCAAATATTGATACCGTTTCAACAATGAAGAAGATTTAAAACGTATAAATGTCCCTATCCTTTAACAATGGAAAACATTATAGTGACAAATTTTCCCACGCTTTCAACAATGAAGAAATCTTAAATATAGAAATTTTTCCAGCAACAACGGAAAATTCGTCATTATGTCGTCATTTTCCAATTGTTATTATGAAAAATTTATTTATAATTATATTAGAAGTCATCTATAATGACAACTTTCCCGCACTTCCAACAATGGAAAAAATTCCATTGAACAATTTTGATACCGTTTCAACAATGGACAATATTTGAAACGTGAAAATGTCACTATCCTTTAACAATGGAAAAAAACTATAGTGACAAATTTTCCAAATCTTTCAACAATGAACAAATCTTAAAATAAGAAATTTTAACGACAACATTGAAAAATTCGTCTTTAATTCATCATTTTTCAATTGTTATTATGAAAAATTTATTTATAATTATATTAGAAGTTATCTATAAAGACAACTTTCTTCACTTCCAACAATGGAAAAAATTCCATTGACAAATATTGATGCCGTTTCAACAATGGACAACATTTAAAACGTGAAAATGTCACTATTCTTTAAAAAATGAAAAAAATATAGTGACAAGTTTTCCCACACTTTCAACAATTAACAAATCTTAAAATAAGAAATTTTAACGGCAACAATGAAAAATTCGTCTTTAAGTCATCATTTTTCAATTGTTATTAAGAAAAATTTATTTATAATTATATTAGAAGTTATCTATAATGACAACATTCCGGCACTTCCAACAATGGAAAAAATTCCATTGACAAATATTGATAGAGTTTCAACAATTGACTATATTTAAAACGTGAAAATGTCACTATCCTTTAACAATGGAAAAAACTATAGTGACAAATTTTCCAAATCTTTCAACAATGAACAAATCTTAAAATAAGAAATTTTAACGACAACATTGAAAAATTCGTCTTTAATTCATCATTTTTCAATTGTTATTATGAAAAATTTATTTATAATTATATTATGAGTTATCTATAATGATAACTTTCCGGCACTTCCAACAATGGAAAAAATTCCATTGACCAATTTTGATACCGTTTCAACAATGGAAAATATTTAAAATGAGAAAATGTCACTATCCTTTAACAATGGAAAAATTATAGTGACAAATTTTCCCTCGCTTTCAACAATAAAGAAAACTTAAAATAAGAAAATTTTCCCGCAACAATGAACAATTCTATTTTGAGACATCTGTTTTCAATTGTTATTATGAAAAATTTATTTATAATTATATTAGAAGTTATCTATAATGACAACTTTCTTCACTTCCAACAATGGAAAAAATTCCATTGACAAATATTGATACTGTTTCAACAATGGACAACATTTAACACGAGAAAATTTCACTAACCTTTAACAAAGGAAAAATTATAGTGACATATTTTCCCACACTTTCAACAATGATCAAATCTCAAAATAAGAAATTTTTCCCGCAACAATGAACAATTATATTTTGAGTCATCTTTTTTCGATTGTTATTATGAAAAATTTATTTATAATTATATTAGAAATTATCTATAATGACTACTTTCTGGCACTTCCAATAATGGAAAAAATTCCTTTGACCAATTTTGATACCATTTCAACAATGGACAATATTTAAAACGTGAAAATGTCACTATCCTTTAACAATGGAAAAAATTATGGTGACAAATTTTCCCACGCTTTCAATAATGAAGAAAATTCAACATAAGAAATTTTTCCCGCAACAATGAACAATTCTATTTTGAGTCGTCATTTTCCAATTGTTATTATGAAAAATTTATTTTAATTATATTAGAAGTTATCTATAATGACAACTTTCCCGCACTTCCAACAATGGAAAAAATTCCATTGACAAATATTGATACTGTTTCAACAATGGACAACATTTAACACGTGAAAATTTCACTATCCTTTAACAAAGGAAAAATTATATTGACATATTTTCCCACGCTTTCAACAATGAACAAATCTCAAAATAAGAAAATTTTTCTGCCAACAATAAAAACTTCGTCTTAAGTCATCATTTTTCAATTGTTATTATGAAAAATTTATTTATAATAATATTAGAAATTATCTATAATGACAACATTCCGGAACTTCCAACAATGGAAAAAATTCCATTGACAAATATAGATACCGTTTCAACAATGGAAAACATTTAAAGCCTGAAAATTTCACTATCCTTTAACAAAGGAAAAATTATAGTGACAAATTTTCCCACACTTTCAACAATGAACAAATCTCAAAATAAGAAATTTTTCTGACAACAATGAAAAATTCGTCTTTAAGTCATCATTTTTCAACTGTTATTATGAAAAATGTATTTATAATTATATTAGAAGTTATCTATAATGTCAACTTTCCCGCACTTCCAACAATGGAAAAAATTCCATTGACAAATAATGATACCGTTTCAACAATGGACAATATTTAAAACGTAAAAGTGTCCCTATACTTTAAGAATAGAAAAAATTATGACAAATTTTCCCACTCTTTCAACAATGAAGAAATCTTAAATATGAAATTTTTCCGGCAACAATGGAAAGTTCGTCTTAACTCATCATTTTTCAATTGTTATTATGAAAAATTTATTTATAATTATATTAGAAGTTATCAATAATGACAACATTCCGGAACTTCCAACAATGGAAAAAATTCCATTGACAAATATTGATACCGTTTCAACAATGGACAACATTTAAACCTGAAAATTTCACTATCCTATAACAATGGAAAAAATTATAGTGACAAATTTTCCCTCGCTTTCAACAATGAAGAAAACTTAAAATAAGAAAATTATCCCGCCACAATGTACAATTATATTTTGAGTCATCCCTTTTCAATTGTTTTTATGAAAAATTTATTTATAATTATATTAGAAGTTTTTTATAATGACAAATTTCCCACACTTCCAACAATGGAAAAAATTCCATTGACAAATATTGATGCCGTTTCAACAATGGACAACATTTAAAACGTGAAAATGTCACTATTCTTTAAAAAATGAAAAAAATATAGTGACAAGTTTTCCCACACTTTCAACAATTAACAAATCTTAAAATAAGAAATTTTAAAGGCAACAATGAAAAATTCGTCTTTAAGTCATCATTTTTCAATTGTTATTATGAAAAATTTATTTATAATTATATTAGAAATTGTCTATAATGAACACTTTCCCGCATTTTCAACAACGGAAAAAATTCCATTGACAAATATTGATACCGTTTCAATAATGGACAATATTTAAAACGTAAAAGTGTCCCTATCCTTTAACAATGGAAAACATTATAATGACAAAATTTCCCACTCTTTCAACAATGAAGAAATCTTAAAATATGAAATTTTACTGGCAACAATGGAAAATTCGTTTTAAGTCATAATTTTTCAATTGTTATTAAGAAAAATTTATTTATAATTATATTAGAAGTTATCTATAATGACAACATTCCGGCACTTCCAACAATGGAAAAAATTCCATTGACAAATATTGATAGAGTTCCAACAATTGACTATATTTAAAACGTGAAAATGTCACTATCCTTTAACAATGGAAAAAACTATAGTGACAAATTTTCCAAATCTTTCAACAATGAACAAATCTTAAAATAAGAAATTTTAACGACAACATTGAAAAATTCGTCTTTAATTGATCATTTTTCAATTGTTATTATGAAAAATTTATTTATAATTATATTAGAAGTTATCTATAATGATAACTTTCCGGCACTTCCAACAATGGAAAAAATTCCATTGACAAATATTGATACTGTTTCAACAATGGACAACATTTAACACGAGAAAATTTCACTATCCTTTAACAATGGAAAAAATTATAGTGACAAATTTTCCCACGCTTTCAACAATGAAGAAAACTCAAAATAAGAAATTTTTCCCGCAACAATGAACAATTATATTTTGAGTCATCTTTTTTCGATTCTTATTATGAAAAATTTATTTATAATTATATTAGAAATTATCTATAATGACAACTTTCTGGCACTTCCAATAATGGAAAAAATTCCTTTGACCAATTTTGATACCATTTCAACAATGGACAATATTTAAAACGTGAAAATGTCACTATCCTTTAACAATGGAAAAAATTATGGTGACAAATTTTCCCACGCTTTCAACAATGAAGAAAATTCAAAATAAGAAATTTTTCCCGCAACAATGAACAATTTTATTTTGAGTCATCTTTTTTCGATTGTTATTATGAAAAATTTATTTATAATTATATTAGAAATTATCTATAATGACAACTTTCCCGCACTTCCAACAATGGAAAAAATTCCATTGCAAACATTGATACCGTTTCAACAATGAACAATATTTAAAACGTAAAAATTTCCCTATCCTTTAACAATGGAAAAAATTATAGTGACAAATTTTCCCACGCTTTCAGCAGTGAAGAAAACTTAAAGAAAGAAAATTTTTCCCGCAACAATGAACAATTCTATTTTGAGTCGTCATTTTCCAATTGTTATTATGAAAAATTTATTTATAATTATATTAGAAGTTATCTATAATGACAACTTTCCCGCACTTCCAACAATGAAAAAAATTCCATTGACAAATATTGATACTGTTTCAACAATGGACAACATTTAACACGTGAAAATTTCACTATCCTTTAACAAAGGAAAAATTATAGTGACAAATTTTCCCTCGCTTTCAACAATGAAGAAAACTTAAAATAAGAAAATTATCCCGCCACAATGTACAATTATATTTTGAGTCATCCCTTTTCAATTGTTTTTATGAAAATTTTATTTATAATTATATTAGAAGTTTTTTATAATGACAAATTTCCCACATTCCAACAATGGAAAAAATTCAATTGACAAATATTGATGCCGTTTCAACAATGGACAACATTTAAAACGTGAAAATGTCACTATTCTTTAAAAAATGAAAAAAATATAGTGACAAGTTTTCCCGCACTTTCAACAATTAACAAATCTCAAAATAAGAAATTTTTCTGGCAACAATGAAAAATTCGTCTTTAAGTCATCGTTTTTCAACTGTTATTATGAAAAATGTATTTATAATTATATTAGAAGTTATCTATAATGTCAACTTTCCCGCACTTCCACCAATGGAAAAAATTCCATTGACAAATAATGATACCGTTTCAACAATTGACAATATTTAAAACGTGAAATGTCCCTATCCTTTAACAATGGAAATAATTATAGTGACAAATTTTCACTCGCTTTCAACAATGAAGAAAACTTAAAATAAGAAAATTATCCCGCAACAATGTACAATTATATTTTGAGTCATCCCTTTTCAATTGTTTTTATGAAAAATGTATTTATAATTATATTAGAAGTTTTTTATAATGATAAATTTCGCACTTTTCCAACAATGGAAAAAATTCCATTGACAAATATTGATGCCGTTTCAACAATGGACAACATTTAAAACGTGAAAATGTCACTATTCTTTAAAAAATGAAAAACATATAGTGACAAGTTTTCCCACACTTTCAACAATTAGCAAATCTTAAAATAAGAAATTTTAACGGCAACAATGAAAAATTCGTCTTTAAGTCATCATTTTTCAATTGTTATTATGAAAAATTTATTTATAATTATATTAGAAATTGTCTATAATGAACATTTTCCTGCATTTTCAACAACGGAAAAAATTCCATTGACAAATATTGATACCGTTTCAATAATGGACAATATTTAAAACGTAAAAGTGTCCCTATCCTTTAACAATGGAAAAAATTATAATGACAAAATTTCCCACTCTTTCAACAATGAAGAAATCTTAAAATATGAAATTTTTCTGGCAACAATGGAAAATTCGTCTTAAGTCATCATTTTTCAATTGTTATTATGAAAAATTTATTTATAATTATATTAGAAGTTATCTATAATGACAACTTTCTTCACTTCCAACAATGGAAAAAATTCCATTGACAAATATTGATACTGTTTCAACAATGGACAACATTTAACACGAGAAAATTTCACTATCCTTTAACAATGGAAAAAATTATAGTGACAAATTTTCCCACGCTTTCAACAATGAAGAAAACTCAAAATAAGAAATTTTTCCCGGAACAATGAACAATTATATTTTGAGTCATCTTTTTTCGATTGTTATTATGAAAAATTTATTTATAATTATATTAGAAATTATCTATAATGACAACTTTCTGGCACTTCCAATAATGGAAAAAATTCCTTTGACCAATTTTGATACCATTTCAACAATGGACAACATTTAACACGTGAAAATTTCACTATCCTTTAATAAAGGAAAAATTATAGTGACATATTTTCCCACACTTTCAACAATGAACAAATCTCAAAATAAGAAATTTTTCTGTCAACAATGAAAAATTCGTCATTAAGTCATCATTTTTCAATTGTTATTATGAAAAATTTATTTATAATTATATTAGAAATTGTCTATAATGACAACATTCTTCACTTCCAACAATGGAAAAAATTCCATTGACAAATATTGAGACTGTTTCAACAATGGACAACATTTAACACGTGAAAATTTCACTATCCTTTAACAAAGGAAAAATTATAGTGACATATTTTCCCACACTTTCAACAATGAACAAATCTCAAAATAAGAAATTTTTCTGGCAACAATAAAAGCTTCGTCTTAAGTCATCATTTTTCAATTGTTATTATGAAAAATTTATTTATAATTATATTAGAAGTTATCTATAATGTCAACTTTCCCGCACTTCCAACAATGGAAAAAATTCCATTGACAAATAATGATACCGTTTCAACAATTGACAATATTTAAAACGTGAAAATGTCCCTATCCTTTAACAATGGAAAAAATTATAGTGACAAATTTTCCCTCGCTTTCAACAATGAAGAAAACTTAAAATAAGAAAATTATCCCGCAACAATGTACAATTATATTTTGAGTCATCCCTTTTCAATTGTTTTTATGAAAAATTTATTTATATTTATATTAGAAGTTTTTTATAATGACAAATTTCCCACACTTCCAACAATGGAAAAAATTCCATTGACAAATATTGATGTCGTTTCAACAGTGGACAAGATTTAAAACGTGAAAATGTCACTATTCTTTAAAAAATGAAAAAAAATATAGTGACAAGTTTTCCCACACTTTCAACAATTAACAAATCTTAAAATAAGAAATTTTAACGGCAACAATGAAAAATTCGTCATTAAGTCATCATATTTCAATTGTTATTATGAAAAATTTATTTATAATTATATTAGAAATTGTCTATAATGACAACTTTCTTCACTTCCAACAATGGAAAAAATTCCATTGACAAATATTGAGACTGTTTCAACAATGGACAACATTTAACACGTGAAAACTTCACTATCCTTTAACAAAGGAAAAATTATAGTGACAAATTTTCCCACACTTTCAACAATGAACAAATCTCAAAATAAGAAATTTTTCTGACAACAATGAAAAATTCGTCTTTAAGTCATCATTTTTCAACTGTTATTATGAAAAATGTATTTATAATTATATTAGAAGTTATCTATAATGTCAACTTTCCCGCACTTCCAACAATGGAAAAAATTCCATTGACGAATAATGATACCGTTTCAACAATGGACAATATTTAAAACGTAAAAGTGTCCCTATACTTTAAGAATAGAAAAAATTATGACAAATTTTCCCACTCTTTCAACAATGAAGAAATCTTAAATATGAAATTTTTCCGGCAACAATGGAAAGTTCGTCTTAACTCATCATTTTTCAATTGTTATTATGAAAAATTTATTTATAATTATATTAGAAGTTATCAATAATGACAACATTCCGGAACTTCCAACAATGGAAAAAATTCCATTGACAAATATTGATACCGTTTCAACAATGGACAACATTTAAACCTGAAAATTTCACTATCCTATAACAATGGAAAAAATTATAGTGACAAATTTTCCCTCGCTTTCAACAATGAAGAAAACTTAAAATAAGAAAATTATCCCGCCACAATATACAATTATATTTTGAGTCATCCCTTTTCAATTGTTTTTATGAAAAATTTATTTATAATTATATTAGAAGTTTTTTATAATGACAAATTTCCCACACTTCCAACAATGGAAAAAATTCATTGACAAATATTGATGCCGTTTCAACAATGGACAACATTTAAAACGTGAAAATGTCACTATTCTTTAAAAAATGAAAAAAATATAGTGACAAGTTTTCCCACACTTTCAACAATTAACAAATCTTAAAATAAGAAATTTTAACGGCAACAATGAAAAATTCGTCTTTAAGTCATCATTTTTCAATTGTTATTATGAAAAATTTATTTATAATTATATTAGAAATTGTCTATAATGAACACTTTCCCGCATTTTCAACAACGGAAAAAATTCCATTGACATATATTGATACCGTTTCAATAATGGACAATATTTAAAACGTAAAAGTGTCCCTATCCTTTAACAATGGAAAACATTATAATGACAAAATTTCCCACTCTTTCAACAATGAAGAAATCTTAAAATATGAAATTTTTCTGGCAACAATGGAAAATTCGTTTTAAGTCATAATTTTTCAATTGTTATTAAGAAAAATTTATTTATAATTATATTAGAAGTTATCTATAATGACAACATTCCGGCACTTCCAACAATGGAAAAAATTCCATTGACAAATATTGATAGAGTTCCAACAATTGACTATATTTAAAACGTGAAAATGTCACTATCCTTTAACAATGGAAAAAACTATAGTGACAAATTTTCCAAATCTTTCAACAATGAACAAATCTTAAAATAAGAAATTTTAACGACAACATTGAAAAATTCGTCTTTAATTGATCATTTTTCAATTGTTATTATGAAAAATTTATTTATAATTATATTAGAAGTTATCTATAATGATAACTTTCCGGCACTTCCAACAATGGAAAAAATTCCATAGACCAATTTTGATACCGTTTCAACAATGGACAATATTTAAAACGAGAAAATGTCACTATCCTTTAACAATGGAAAAAATTATAGTGACAAATTTTCCCACGCTTTCAGCAGTGAAGAAAACTTAAAGAAAGAAAATTTTCCCGCAACAATGAACAATTCTATTTTGAGACATCTGTTTTCAATTGTTATTATGAAAAATTTATTTATAATTATATTAGAAGTTATCTATAATGACAACTTTCTTCACTTCCAACAATGGAAAAAATTCCATTGACAAATATTGATACTGTTTCAACAATGGACAACATTTAACACGAGAAAATTTCACTATCCTTTAACAATGGAAAAAATTATAGTGACAAATTTTCCCACGCTTTCAACAATGAAGAAAACTCAAAATAAGAAATTTTTCCCGCAACAATGAACAATTATATTTTGAGTCATCTTTTTTCGATTCTTATTACGAAAAATTTATTTATAATTATATTAGAAATTATCTATAATGACAACTTTCTGGCACTTCCAATAATGGAAAAAATTCCTTTGACCAATTTTGATACCATTTCAACAATGGACAATATTTAAAACGTGAAAATGTCACTATCTTTTAACAATGGAAAAAATTATGGTGACAAATTTTCCCACGCTTTCAACAATGAAGAAAATTCAAAATAAGAAATTTTTCCCGCAACAATGAACAATTTTATTTTGAGTCATCTTTTTTCGATTGTTATTATGAAAAATTTATTTATAATTATATTAGAAATTATCTATAATTACAACTTTCCCGCACTTCCAACAATGGAAAAAATTCCATTGCAAACATTGATACCGTTTCAACAATGAACAATATTTAAAACGTAAAAATGTCCCTATCCTTTAACAATGGAAAAAATTATAGTGACAAATTTTCCCACGCTTTCAGCAGTGAAGAAAACTTAAAGAAAGAAAATTTATCCCGCAACAATGAACAATTCTATTTTGAGTCGTCATTTTCCAATTGTTATTATGAAAAATTTATTTATAATTATATTAGAAGTTATCTATAATGACAACTTTCCCGCACTTCCAACAATGAAAAAAATTCCATTGACAAATATTGATACTGTTTCAACAATGGACAACATTTAACACGTGAAAATTTCACTATCCTTTAACAAAGGAAAAATTATAGTGACAAATTTTCCCTCGCTTTCAACAATGAAGAAAACCTAAAATAAGAAAATTATCCCGCCACAATGTACAATTATATTTTGAGTCATCCCTTTTCAATTGTTTTTATGAAAATTTTATTTATAATTATATTAGAAGTTTTTTATAATGACAAATTTCCCACACTTCCAACAATGGAAAAAATTCAATTGACAAATATTGATGCCGTTTCAACAATGGACAACATTTAAAACGTGAAAATGTCACTATTCTTTAAAAAATGAAAAAAATATAGTGACAAGTTTTCCCGCACTTTCAACAATTAACAAATCTCAAAATAAGAAATTTTTCTGGCAACAATGAAAAATTCGTCTTTAAGTCATCGTTTTTCAACTGTTATTATGAAAAATGTATTTATAATTATATTAGAAGTTATCTATAATGTCAACTTTCCCGCACTTCCACCAATGGAAAAAATTCCATTGACAAATAATGATACCGTTTCAACAATTGACAATATTTAAAACGTGAAATGTCCCTATCCTTTAACAATGGAAATAATTATAGTGACAAATTTTCACTCGCTTTCAACAATGAAGAAAACTTAAAATAAGAAAATTATCCCGCAACAATGTACAATTATATTTTGAGTCATCCCTTTTCAATTGTTTTTATGAAAAATGTATTTATAATTATATTAGAAGTTTTTTATAATGACAAATTTCGCACTTTTCCAACAATGGAAAAAATTCCATTGACAAATATTGATGCCGTTTCAACAATGGACAACATTTAAAACGTGAAAATGTCACTATTCTTTAAAAAATGAAAAACATATAGTGACAAGTTTTCCCACACTTTCAACAATTAGCAAATCTTAAAATAAGAAATTTTAACGGCAACAATGAAAAATTCGTCTTTAAGTCATCATTTTTCAATTGTTATTATGAAAAATTTATTTATAATTATATTAGAAATTGTCTATAATGAACATTTTCCTGCATTTTCAACAACGGAAAAAATTCCATTGACAAATATTGATACCGTTTCAATAATGGACAATATTTAAAACGTAAAAGTGTCCCTATCCTTTAACAATGGAAAAAATTATAATGACAAAATTTCCCACTCTTTCAACAATGAAGAAATCTTAAAATATGAAATTTTTCTGGCAACAGTGGAAAATTCGTCTTAAGTCATCATTTTTCAATTGTTATTATGAAAAATTTATTTATAATTATATTAGAAGTTATCTATAATGACAACTTTCTTCACTTCCAACAATGGAAAAAATTCCATTGACAAATATTGATACTGTTTCAACAATGGACAACATTTAACACGAGAAAATTTCACTATCCTTTAACAATGGAAAAAATTATAGTGACAAATTTTCCCACGCTTTCAACAATGAAGAAAACTCAAAATAAGAAATTTTTCCCGGAACAATGAACAATTATATTTTGAGTCATCTTTTTTCGATTGTTATTATGAAAAATTTATTTATAATTATATTAGAAATTATCTATAATGACAACTTTCTGGCACTTCCAATAATGGAAAAAATTCCTTTGACCAATTTTGATACCATTTCAACAATGGACAACATTTAACACGTGAAAATTTCACTATCCTTTAATAAAGGAAAAATTATAGTGACATATTTTCCCACACTTTCAACAATGAACAAATCTCAAAATAAGAAATTTTTCTGTCAACAATGAAAAATTCGTCATTAAGTCATCATTTTTCAATTGTTATTATGAAAAATTTATTTATAATTATATTAGAAATTGTCTATAATGACAACATTCTTCACTTCCAACAATGGAAAAAATTCCATTGACAAATATTGAGACTGTTTCAACAATTGACAACATTTAACACGTGAAAATTTCACTATCCTTTAACAAAGGAAAAATTATAGTGACAAATTTTCCCTCGCTTTCAACAATGAAGAAAACTTAAAATAAGAAAATTATCCCGCAACAATGTACAATTATATTTTGAGTCATCCCTTTTCAATTGTTTTTATGAAAAATTTATTTATATTTATATTAGAAGTTTTTTATAATGACAAATTTCCCACACTTCCAACAATGGAAAAAATTCCATTGACAAATATTGATGTCGTTTCAACAGTGGACAAGATTTAAAACGTGAAAATGTCACTATTCTTTAAAAAATGAAAAAAAATATAGTGACAAGTTTTCCCACACTTTCAACAATTAACAAATCTTAAAATAAGAAATTTTAACGGCAACAATGAAAAATTCGTCATTAAGTCATCATATTTCAATTGTTATTATGAAAAATTTATTTATAATTATATTAGAAATTGTCTATAATGACAACTTTCTTCACTTCCAACAATGGAAAAAATTCCATTGACAAATATTGAGACTGTTTCAACAATGGACAACATTTAACACGTGAAAACTTCACTATCCTTTAACAAAGGAAAAATTATAGTGACATATTTTTCCCACACTTTCAACAATGAACAAATCTTAAAATAAGAAATTTTTCTGGCAACAATAAAAACTTCGTCTTAAGTCATCATTTTTCAATTGTTATTATGAAAAATTTATTTATAATTATATTAGAAGTTTTCTATAATGACAACATTCCGGCACTTCCAACAATGGAAAAAATTCCATTGACAAATATTGAGACTGTTTCAACAATGGACAACATTTAACACGTGAAAATTTCACTATTCTTTAACAAAGGAAAAATTATAGTGACATATTTTCCCACACTTTCAACAATGAACAAATCTTAAAATAAGAAATTTTTCTGGCAACAATAAAAACTTCGTCTTAAGTCATCATTTTTCAATTGTTATTATGAAAAATGTATTTATAATTATATTAGAAGTTATCTATAATGTCAACTTTCCCGCACTTCCAACAATGGAAAAAATTCCATTGACAAATAATGATACCGTTTCAACAATTGACAATATTCAAAACGTGAAAATGTCCCTATCCTTTAACAATGGAAAAAATTATAGTGACAAATTTTCCCTCGCTTTCAACAATGAAGAAAACTTAAAATAAGAAAATTAACCCGCAACAATATTTTGAGTCATCCCTTTTCAATTGTTTTTATGAAAAATTTATTTATATTTATATTAGAAGTTTTTTATAATGACAAATTTCCCACATTTCCAAAAATGGAAAAAATTCCATTGACAAATATTGATGCCGTTTCAACAATGGACAAGATTTAAAACGTGAAAATGTCACTATTCTTTAAAAAATGAAAAAAAATATAGTGACAAGTTTTCCCACACTTTCAACAATTAACAAATTTAAAATAAGAAATTTTAACGGCAACAATGAAAAATTCGTCTTTAAATCATCATTTTTCAATTGTTATTATGAAAAATTTATTTATAATTATATTAGAAATTGTCTATAATGAACACTTTCCTGCATTATCAACAACGGAAAAAATTCCATTGACAAATATTGATACCGTTTCAATAATGGACAATATTTAAAAAGTAAAAGTGTCCCTATCCTTTAACAATGGAAAAAATTATAATGACAAAATTTCCCACTCTTTCAACAATGAAGAAATCTTAAAATATGAAATTTTTCTGGCAACAATGGAAAATTCGTCTTAAGTCATCATTTTTCAATTGTTATTAAGAAAAATTTATTTATAATTATATTAGAAGTTATCTATAATGACAACATTCCGGCACTTCCAACAATGGAAAAAATTCCATTGACAAATATTGATATTGTTTCAACAATTGACTATATTTAAAACGTAAAAATGTCACTATCCTTTAACAATGGAAAAAATTATAGTGACAAATTTTCCCACGCTTTCAACAATGAAGAAAATTCAACATAAGAAATTTTTCCCGCAACAATGAACAATTCTATTTTGAGTCATCTTTTTTCAATTGTTATTATGAAAAATTTATTTATAATTATATTAGAAATTATCTATAATGACAAATTTCCCACACTTCCAACAATGGAAAAAATTCCATTGACAAATATTGATGCCGTTTCAACAATGGACAAGATTTAAAACTTGAAAATGTCACTATTCTTTAAAAAATGAAAAAAAATATAGTGACAAGTTTTCCCACACTTTCAACAATTAACAAATCTTAAAATAAGAAATTTTAACGGCAACAATGAAAAATTCGTCATTAAGTCATCATTTTTCAATTGTTATTATGAAAAATTTATTTATAATTATATTAGAAATTGTCTATAATGACAACTTTCTTCACTTCCAACAATGGAAAAAATTCCATTGAGAAATATTGAGACTGTTTCAACAATGGACAACATTTAACACGTGAAAATTTCACTATCCTTTAACAAAGGAAAAATTATACTGACATATTTTCCCACACTTTCAACAATGAACAAATCTTAAAATAAGAAATTTTTCTGGCAACAATAAAAACTTCGACTTAAGTCATCATTTTTCAATTGTTATTATGAAAAATGTATTTTTAATTATATTAGAAGTTATCTATAATGTCAACTTTCCCGCACTTCCAACAATGGAAAAAATTCCATTGACAAATAATGATACCGTTTCAACAGTTGACAATATTCAAAACATGAAAATGTCCCTATCCTTTAACAATGGAAAAAATTATAGTGACAAATTTTCCCTCGCTTTCAACAATGAAGAAAACTTAAAATAAGAAAATTAACCCGCAACAATATTTTGAGTCATCCCTTTTCAATTGTTTTTATGAAAAATTTATTTATATTTATATTAGAAGTTTTTTATAATGACAAATTTCCCACACTTCCAACAATGGAAAAAATTCCATTGACAAATATTGATGCCGTTTCAACAATGGACAAGATTTAAAACGTGAAAATGTCACTATTCTTTAAAAAATGAAAAAAATATAGTGACAAGTTTTCCCACACTTTCAACAATTAACAAATTTAAAATAAGAAATTTTAACGGCAACAATGGAAAATTCGTCTTAAGTCATCATTTTTCAATTGTTATTAAGAAAAATTTATTTATAATTATATTAGAAGTTATCTATAATGACAACATTCCGGCACTTCCAACAATGGAAAAAATTCCATTGACAAATATTGATATTGTTTCAACAATTGACTATATTTAAAACATAAAAATGTCACTATCCTTTAACAATGGAAAAAATTATAGTGACATATTTTCCCACACTTTCAACAATGAACAAATCTTAAATTAAGAAGTTTTTCCCGCAACAATGAACAATTCCATTTTGAGTCATCCCTTTTGAATTGTTATTATGAAAAATTTATTTATAATTATATTAGAAGTTTTTTATAATGACAAATTTCCCACACTTCCAACAATGGAAAAAATTCCATTGACAAATATTGATGCCGTTTCAACATTGGACAAGATTTAAAACATGAAAATGTCACTATTCTTTAAAAAATGAAAAAAAATATAGTGACAAGTTTTCCCACACTTTCAACAATTAACAAATCTTAAAATAAGAAATTTTAACGGCAACAATGAAAAATTCGTCATTAAGTCATCATTTTTCAATTGTTATTATGAAAAATTTATTTATAATTATATTAGAAATTGTCTATAATGACAACTTTCTTCACTTCCAACAATGGAAAAAATTCCATTGACAAATATTGAGACTGTTTCAACAATGGACAACATTTAACACGTGAAAATTTCACTATCCTTTAACAAAGGAAAAATTATAGTGACAAATTTTCCCTCGCTTTCAACAATGAAGAAAACTTAAAATAAGAAAATTAACCCGCAACAATATTTTGAGTCATCCCTTTTCAATTGTTTTTATGAAGAATTTATTTATATTTATATTAGAAGTTTTTTATAATGACAAATTTCCCACACTTCCAACAATGGACAAAATTCCATTGACAAATATTGATGCCGTTTCAATAATGGACAATATTTAAAACGTAAAAGTGTCCCTATCCTTTAACAATGGAAAAAATTATAATGACAAAATTTCCCACTCTTTCAACAATGACGAAATCTTAAAATATGAAATTTTTCTGGCAACAATGGAAAATTCGTCTTAAGTCATCATTTTTCAATTGTTATTAAGAAAAATTTATTTATAATTATATTAGAAGTTATCTATAATGACAACATTCCGGCACTTCCAACAATGGAAAAAATTCCATTGACAAATATTGATATTGTTTCAACAATTGACTATATTTAAAACGTAAAAATGTCACTATCCTTTAACAATGGAAAAAATTATAGTGACATATTTTCCCACACTTTCAACAATGAACAAATCTTAAAATAAGAAATTTTTCTGGCAACAATAAAAACTTCGTCTTAAGTCATCATTTTTCAATTGTTATTAAGAAAAATTTATTTATAATTATATTAGAAGTTATCTATAATGACAACATTCCGGCACTTCCAACAATGGAAAAAATTCCATTGACAAATATTGAGACTGTTTCAACAATGGACAACATTTAACACGTGAAAATTTCACTATCCTTTAACAAAGGAAAAATTATAGTGACATATTTTCCCACACTTTCAACAATTAACAAATTTAAAATAAGAAATTTTAACGGCAACAATGAAAAATTCGTCTTTAAATCATCATTTTTCAATTGTTATTATGAAAAATTTATTTATAATTATATTAGAAATTGTCTATAATGAACACTTTCCTGCATTATCAACAACGGAAAAAATTCCATTGACAAATATTGATACCGTTTCAATAATGGACAATATTTAAAACGTAAAAGTGTCCCTATCCTTTAACAATGGAAAAAATTATAATGACAAAATTTCCCACTCTTTCAACAATGAAGAAATCTTAAAATATGAAATTTTTCTGGCAACAATGGAAAATTCGTCTTAAGTCATCATTTTTCAATTGTTATTAAGAAAAATTTATTTATAATTATATTAGAAGTTATCTATAATGACAACATTCCGGCACTTCCAACAATGGAAAAAATTCCATTGACAAATGTTGATATTGTTTCAACAATTGACTATATTTAAAACGTAAAAATGTCACTATCCTTTAACAATGGAAAAAATTATAGTGACAAATTTTCCCACGCTTTCAACAATGAAGAAAATTCAACATAAGAAATTTTTCCCGCAACAATGAACAATTCTATTTTGAGTCATCTTTTTTCAATTGTTATTATGAAAAATTTATTTATAATTATATTAGAAATTATCTATAATGACAACTTTCCCGCACTTCCAACAATGGAAAAAATTCCATTGCAAATATTGATACCGTTTCAACAATGAACAATATATAAAACGTAAAAATGTCCCTATCCTTTAACAATGGAAAAAACTATATTAACAAATTATCCCACGCTTTCAACAATGAAGAAAACTTAAAACAAAAAAATTATCCCGCAACAATGTACAATTATATTTTGAAACATCCCTTTTCAATTGTTTTTATGAAAAATTTATTTATATTTATATTAGAAGTTTTTTATAATGACAAATTTCCCACACTTCCAACAATGGAAAAAATTCCATTGACAAATATTGATGCCGTTTCAACAATGGACAAGATTTAAAACGTGAAAATGTCACTATTCTTTAAAAAATGAAAAAAAATATAGTGACAAGTTTTCCCACACTTTCAACAATTAACAAATCTTAAAATAAGAAATTTTAACGGCAACAATGAAAAATTCGTCATTAAGTCATCATTTTTCAATTGTTACTATGAAAAATTTATTTATAATTATATTAGAAATTGTCTATAATGACAACTTTCTTCACTTCCAACAATGGAAAAAATTCCATTGACAAATATTGAGACTGTTTCAACAATGGACAACATTTAACACGTGTAAATTTCACTATCCTTTAACAAAGGAAAAATTATAGTGACATATTTTCCCACACTTTCAACAATGAACAAATCTTAAAATAAGAAATTTTTCTGGCAACAATAAAAACTTCGTCTTAAGTCATCATTTTTCAATTGTTATTATGAAAAATGTATTTTTAATTATATTAGAAGTTATCTATAATGTCAACTTTCCCGCACTTCCAACAATGGAAAAAATTCCATTGACAAATAATGATACCGTCTCAACAATTGACAATATTCAAAACGTGAAAATGTCCCTATCCTTTAACAATGGAAAAAATTATAGTGACAAATTTTCCCTCGCTTTCAACAATGAAGAAAACTTAAAATAAGAAAATTAACCCGCAACAATATTTTGAGTCATCCCTTTTCAATTGTTTTTATGAAAAATTTATTTATATTTATATTAGAAGTTTTTTATAATGACAAATTTCCCACACTTCCAACAATGGAAAAAATTCCATTGACAAATATTGATGCCGTTTCAACAATGGACAAGATTTAAAACGTGAAAATGTCACTATTCTTTAAAATATGAAAAAAATATAGTGACAAGTTTTCCCACACTTTCAACAATTAACAAATTTAAAATAAGAAATTTTAACGGCAACAATGAAAAATTCGTCTTTAAATCATCATTTTTCAATTGTTATTATGAAAAATTTATTTATAATTATATTAGAAATTGTCTATAATGAACACTTTCCTGCATTATCAACAACCGAAAAAATTCCATTGACAAATATTGATACCGTTTCAATAATGGACAATATTTAAAACGTAAAAGTGTCCCTATCCTTTAACAATGGAAAAAATTATAATGACAAAATTTCCCACTCTTTCAACAATGAAGAAATCTTAAAATATGAAATTTTTCTGGCAACAATGGAAAATTCGTCTTAAGTCATCATTTTTCAATTGTTATTAAGAAAAATTTATTTATAATTATATTAGAAGTTATCTATAATGACAACATTCCGGCACTTCCAACAATGGAAAAAATTCCATTGACAAATATTGATATTGTTTCAACAATTGACTATATTTAAAACGTAAAAATGTCACTATCCTTTAACAATGGAAAAAATTATAGTGACATATTTTCCCACACTTTCAACAATGAACAAATCTTAAAATAAGAAATTTTTCTGGCAACAATAAAAACTTCGTCTTAAGTCATCATTTTTCAATTGTTATTAAGAAAAATTTATTTATAATTATATTAGAAGTTATCTATAATGACAACATTCCGGCACTTCCAACAATGGAAAAAATTCCATTGACAAATATTGAGACTGTTTCAACAATGGACAACATTTAACACGTGAAAATTTCACTATCCTTTAACAAAGGAAAAATTATAGTGACATATTTTCCCACACTTTCAACAATGAACAAATCTTAAAATAAGAAATTTTTCTGGCAACAATAAAAAATTCGTCTTAAGTCATCATTTTTCAATTGTTATTATGAAAAATGTATTTATAATTGTATTAGAAGTTATCTATAATGTCAACTTTCCCGCACTTCCAACAATGGAAAAAATTCCATTGACAAATAATGATACCGTATCAACAATTGACAATATTCAAAACGTGAAAATGTCCCTATCCTTTAACAATGGAAAAAATTATAGTGACAAATTTTCCCTCGCTTTCAACAATGAAGAAAATTTAAAATAAGAAAATTAACCCGCAACAATGAACAATTCTATTTTGAGTCATCTTTTTTCAATTGTTATTATGAAAAAATTATTTATAATTATATTAGAAATTATCTATAATGACAACTTTCCCGCACTTTCAACAATGGAAAAAATTCCATTGACCAATTTTGATACCGTTTCAAGAATGGACAATATTTAAAACGTGAAAATGTCACTATCCTTTAACAATGGAAAAAACTATAGTGACAAATTTTCCAAGATTTTCAACAATGAAGAAATCTTAAATTAAGAAGTTTTTCCCGCAACAATGAACAACTCTATTTTGAGTCATCCCTTTTGAATTGTTATTATGAAAAATTTATTTATAATTATATTAGAAGTTATCTATAATGACAACTTTCTTCACTTCCAACAATGGAAAAAATTCCATTGACAAATATTGATACTGTTTCAACAATGGACAACATTTAACACGTGAAAATTTCACTATCCTTTAACAAAGGAAAAATTATAGTGACATATTTTCCCACACTTTCAACAATGAACAAATCTCAAAATAAGAAATTTTTCTGGCAACAATAAAAGCTTCGTCTTAAGTCATCATTTTTCAATTGTTATTATGAAAAATGTATTTATAATTATATTAGAAGTTATCTATAATGTCAACTTTCCCGCACTTCCAACAATGGAAAAAATTCCATTGACAAATAATGATACCGTTTCAACAATTGACAATATTTAAAACGTGAAAATGTCCCTATCCTTTAACAATGGAAAAAATTATAGTGACAAATTTTCCCTCGCTTTCAACAATGAAGAAAACTTAAAATAAGAAAATTATCCCGCAACAATGTACAATTATATTTTGAGTCATCCCTTTTCAATTGTTTTTATGAAAAATTTATTTATATTTATATTAGAAGTTTTTTAAAATGACAAATTTCCCACACTTCCAACAATGGAAAAAATTCCATTGACAAATATTGATGCCGTTTCAACAATGGACAAGATTTAAAACATGAAAATGTCACTATTCTTTAAAAAATGAAAAAAAATATAGTGACAAGTTTTCCCACACTTTCAACAATTAACAAATCTTAAAATAAGAAATTTTAACGGCAACAATGAAAAATTCGTCATTAAGTCATCATTTTTCAATTGTTATTATGAAAAATTTATTTATAATTATATTAGAAATTGTCTATAATGACAACTTTCTTCACTTCCAACAATGGAAAAAATTCCATTGACAAATATTGAGACTGTTTCAACAATGGACAACATTTAACACGTGAAAATTTCACTATCCTTTAACAAAGGAAAAATTATAGTGACATATTTTCCCACACTTTCAACAATGAACAAATCTTAAAATAAGAAATTTTTCTGGCAACAATAAAAACTTCGTCCTAAGTCATCATTTTTCAATTGTTATTATGAAAAATGTATTTATAATTATATTAGAAGTTATCTATAATGTCAACTTTCCCGCACTTCCAACAATGGAAAAAATTCCATTGACAAATAATGATACCGATTCAACAATTGACAATATTCAAAACGTGAAAATGTCCCTATCCTTTAACAATGGAAAAAATTATAGTGACAAATTTTCCCTCGCTTTCAACAATGAAGAAAACTTAAAATAAGAAAATTAACCCGCAACAATATTTTGAGTCATCCCTTTTCAATTCTTTTTATGAAAAATTTATTTATATTTATATTAGAAGTTTTTTATAATGACAAATTTCCCACACTTCCAACAATGGAAAAAATTCCATTGACAAATATTGATGCCGTTTCAACAATGGACAAGATTTAAAACGTGAAAATGTCACTATTCTTTAAAAAATGAAAAAAATATAGTGACAAGTTTTCCCACACTTTCAACAATTAACAAATTTAAAATAAGAAATTTTAACGGCAACAATGAAAAATTCGTCTTTAAATCATCATTTTTCAATTGTTATTATGAAAAATTTATTTATAATTATATTAGAAATTGTCTATAATGAACACTTTCCTGCATTATCAACAACGGAAAAAATTCCATTGACAAATATTGATACCGTTTCAATAATGGACAATATTTAAAACGTAAAAGTGTCCCTATCCTTTAACAATGGAAAAAATTATAATGACAAAATTTCCCACTCGATCAACAATGAAGAAATCTTAAAATATGAAATTTTTCTGGCAACAATGGAAAATTCGTCTTAAGTCATCATTTTTCAATTGTTATTAAGAAAAATTTATTTATAATTATATTAGAAGTTATCTATAATGACAACATTCCGGCACTTCCAACAATGGAAAAAATTCCATTGACAAATATTGATATTGTTTCAACAATTGACTATATTTAAAACGTAAAAATGTCACTACCCTTTAACAATGGAAAAATTATAGTGACAAATTTTCCCACGCTTTCAACAATGAAGAAAATTCAACATAAGAAATTTTTCCCGCAACAATGAACAATTCTATTTTGAGTCATCTTTTTTCAATTGTTATTATGAAAAATTTATTTATCATTATATTAGAAATTATCTATAATGACAACTTTCCCGCACTTCCAACAATGGAAAAAATTCCATTGCAAATATTGATACCGTTTCAACAATGAACAATATTTAAAACGTAAAAATGTCCCTATCCTTTAACAATGGAAAAAACTATAGTAACAAATTATCCCACGCTTTCAACAATGAAGAAATCTTAAATATGAAAATTTTCCGGCAACAACGGAAAATTCGTCTTTAAGTCGTCATTTTCCAATTGTTATTATGAAAAATTTATTTATAATTATATTAGAAGTTATCTATAATGACAACTTTCCCGCACTTCCAACAATGGAAAAAATTCCATTGACCAATTTTGATACCGTTTCAAGAATGGACAATATTTAAAACGTGAAAATGTCACTATCCTTTAACAATGGAAAAAACTATAGTGACAAATTTTCCAAAGTTTTCAACAATGAAGAAATCTTAAATTAAGAAATTTTTCCCGCAACAATGAACAATTCTATTTTGAGTCATCCCTTTTGAATTGTTATTATGAAAAATTTACTTATAATTATATTAGAAGTTATCTATAATGACAACTTTCCCGCACTTCCAACAATGGAAAAAATTCCATTGACAAATATTGATACTGTTTCAACAATGGACAACATTTAACACGTGAAAATTTCACTATCCTTTAACAAAGGAAAAATTATAGTGACATATTTTCTCACACTTTCAACAATGAACAAATCTCAAAATAAGAAATTTTTCTGGCAACAATAAAAACTTCGTCTTTAAAACATCATTTTTCAATTGTTATTATGAAAAATTTATTTATAATTATATTAGAAATTGTCTATAATGAGCACTTTCCTGCATTTTCAACAACGGAAAAAAATCCATTGACAAATATTGATACCGTTTCAATAATGGACAATATTTAAAACGTAAAAGTGTCCCTATCCTTTAACAATGGAAAAAATTATAATGACAAAATTTCCCACTCTTTCAACAATGAAGAAATCTTAAAATATGAAATTTTTCTGCCAACAATGGAAAATTCGTCTTAAGTCATCATTTTTCAATTGTTATTAAGAAAAATTTATTTGTAATTATATTAGAAGTTTTCTATAATGACAACATTCCGGCACTTCCAACAATGGAAAAAATTCCATTGACAAATATTGATATAGTTTCAACAATTGTCTATATTTAAAACGTGAAAATGTCACTATCCTTTAACAATGGAAAAAATTATAGTGACAAAATTTCCCACGCTTTCAACAATGAAGAAAGCTCAAAATAAGAAATTTTTCCCGCAACAATGAACAATTATATTTTGAGTCATCTTTTTTCGATTGTTATTATGAAAAATTTATTTATAATTATATTAGAAATTATCTATAATGACAACTTTCTGGCACTTCCAATAATGGAAAAAATTCCTTTGACCAATTTTGATACCATTTCAACCAATGGACAATATTTAAAACGTGAAAATGTCACTATCCTTTAACAATGGAAAAAATTATGGTGACAAATTTTTCCACGCTTTCAACAATGAAGAAAATTCAACATAAGAAATTTTTCCCGCAACAATGAACAATTCTATTTTGAGTCATCTTTTTTCGATTGTTATTATGAAAAATTTATTTATAATTATATTAGAAGTTATCTATAATGACAATTTTCCCGCACTTCCAAGAATGGAAAAAATTCCATTGCAAATATTGATACCGTTTCAACAATGAACAATATTTAAAACGTAAAAATGTCCCTATCCTTTAACAATGGAAAAAATTATAGTGACAAATTATTCCACGCTTTCAACAATGAAGAAATCTTAAATATGAAATTTTTCCGGCAACAACGGAAAATTCGTCTTTAAGTCGTCATTTTCCAATTGTTAGTATGAAAATTTTTTTTTAAATTATATTAGAAGTTATCTATAAAGACAACTTTCCCGCACTTCCAACAATGGAAAAAATTCCATTGACCAATTTTGATACCGTTTCAAGAATGGACAATATTTAAAACGTGAAAATGTCACTATCCTTTAACAATGGAAAAACTATAGTGACAAATTTTCCAAAGCTTTCAACAATGAACAAATCTTATAATAAGAAATTTTAACGACAACGTTGAAAAATTCGTCTTTAAGTCATCATTTTTCAATTGTTATTATGAAAAATTTATTTATAATTATATTAGAAGTTTTTTCTAATGACAACTTTCCTGCACTTCCAACAATGGGAAAAATTCCATTGACAAATATTGATACCGTTTCAACAATGGACGACATTTAAAACGCGAAAATGTCACTATTCTTTCAAAAATGAAAAAAAAATATAGTGACAAGTTTTCCCTCACTTTCAACAATTAACAAATCTTAAAATAAGAAATTTTAACGGCAACAATGAAAAATTCGTCTTAAGTCATCATTTTTCAATTGTTATTATGAAAAAATTATTTATAATTATATTACAAGGTATCTATAATGACAACATTCCGGAACTTCCAACAATGGAAAAAATTCCATTGACAAATATTGATGCCGTTTCAACAATGGACATTTAAAACGTGAAAATGTCACTATTCTTTAAAAAATGAAAAAAATATAGTGACAAGTTTTCCCACACTTTCAACAATTAACAAATTTAAAATAAGAAATTTTAACGGCAACAATGAAAAATTCGTCTTTAAATCATCATTTTTCAATTGTTATTATGAAAAATTTATTTATAATTTTATTAGAAATTGTCTATAATGACAACATTCCGGCACTTCCAACAATGGAAAAAATTCCATTGACAAATATTGATATAGTTTCAACAATTGACTATATTTAAAACTTGAAAATGTCACTATCCTTTAACACTGGAAAAAATTATAGTGACAAATTTTCCCACGCTTTCAACAATGAAGAAAGCTCAAAATAAGAAATTTTTCCCGCAACAATGAACAATTATATTTTGAGTCATCTTTTTTCGATTGTTATTATGAAAAATTTATTTATAATTATATTAGAAATTATCTATAATGACAACTTTCTGGCACTTCCAATAATGGAAAAAATTCCTTTGACCAATTTTGATACCATTTCAACAATGGACAATATTTAAAACGTGAAAATGTCACTATCCTTTAACAATGGAAAAAATTATGGTGACAAATTTTCCCACGCTTTCAACAATGAAGAAAATTCCACATAACAAATTTTTCCCGCAACAATGAACAATTCTATTTTGAGTCATCTTTTTTCAATTGTTATTATGAAAAATTTATTTATAATTATATTAGAAATTATCTATAATGACAACTTTCCCGCACTTCCAAGAATGGAAAAAATTCCATTGCAAATATTGATATCGTTTCAACAATGAACAATATTTAAAACGTAAAAATGTCCCTATCCTTTAACAATGGAAAAAATTAAAGTGACAAATTATCCCACGCTTTCAACAATGAAGAAATCTTAAATATGAAATTTTTCCGGCAACAACGGAAAATTCGTCTTTAAGTCGTCATTTTCCAATTGTTATTATGAAAAATTTATTTATAATTATATTAGAAATTATCTATAATGCAACTTTCCCGCACTTCCAACAATGGAAAAAATTCCATTGACCAATTTTGATACCGTTTCAAGAATGGACAATATTTAAAACGTGAAAATGTCACTATCCTTTAACAATAGAAAAACTATAGTGACAAATTTTCCAAAGCTTTCAACAATGAACAAATCTTATAATAAGAAATTTTAACGACAACGTTGAAAAATTCGTCTTTAATTCATCATTTTCAATTGTTATTATGAAAAATTTATTTATAATTATATTAGAAGTTATCTATAATGACAACTTTCTTCACTTCCAACAATGGAAAAAATTCCATTGACAGATATTGATACTGTTTCAACAATGGAAAACATTTAACACGTGAAAATTTCACTATCCTTTAACAAAGGAAAAATTATAGTGACATATTTTCCCACACTTTCAACAATGAACAAATCTCAAAATAAGAAATTTTTCTGGCAACAATAAAAACTTCGTCTTAAGTCATTATTTTTCAATTGTTATTATAAAAAAATTATTTATAATTATATTAGAAGTTATCTATAATGACAACATTCCGGAACTTCCAACAACGGAAAAAATTCCATTGACAAATATTGATAACGTTTCAACAATGGACAACATTTAAAGCCTGAAAATTTCACTATCCTTTAACAAAGGAAAAATTATAGTGACAAATTTTCCCACACTTTCAAAAATGAACAAATCTCAAAATAAGAAATTTTTCTGGCAACAATGAAAAATTCGTCTTTAAGTCATCATTTTTCAACTGTTATTATGAAAAATGTATTTATATGGGGTTTAGTTTTCTCTGACACCAACTCAATAAATAATTCACTCAATTTACTTCAAATAAACTAGAAAACATCAAGTTAAACTCGAACTCTATATTAATAAAACTAACTACAAAGAAAGTTAAAAACTACATGTAAGAATATGAATATTAATGAACCATCTGAATTATCTGCATTACATCTTATTTAATCTAAAACATCTCAGTGTCGACGTCTTCAGTATAGTTCAAAAAACGACAGTCTTAACTCACCAACTTCATTGACTCTGCCAAAGCTTCCCTTCGATCCAAAACACCTCTTTTGACTTCCTTTTGAAGTGTGGTTTGGAGCTTGCATGCTTCAACATAGATTATATGACGCAATATCAAGATGAAGTCGCTGATTGGCTTTGACTCTGTCGTTTTAGTTCAAGCAGGAAAACAGTTCAATTCCCACATTCGGCCATACTGACTGTCATCTGCCCTCAGGTGACTGATATGTAATACGTTTTTACCAAAAGAAATAAAAACAACAACTAAAGTTCTTTAACAAAACGTTCACGAAAAAAACACAATTCATACTATTCCGAAACATATCAACAAGTCTGTGTCAGTCTGCTGTCACAATTAGGATAATGTCACAATCAGGATTTTTTTAACTAAACTTCACCAGTATCAGTCCATGGCTTCATGTATTCAGCGCAAGTACTAGTAATCATTGGACCTTCTGTAATTCCCATTCTTTTCACATCATAGGTATCACCACTCTTTAATTTTACCCTAGGAATGTAAAAATCAGTTTCTAAGTTCTTTTCTGTTCGAACAACTGCATAGTGACCCCTTTCATGAACAGCTTTTATTATATTCATTTGCATTTCCTCTGGGACAACCAACAAATCACTTCCGTTAACACATTGATAAAGAACGTTATTTTTTACTAAATAATCATCATAAGGTCTTACCTTCAAAATTTCTTTTATTGTTTTAATATAATCATCATTCTCTTGAGCCTGAGCAATTTTTAAAGTTAAACTATCCTGAACTACCATACAAACAGGATTCCTACTCAATGCATCAACATGCTTCATTTTAATGCCTGGCCTATGTTCTAGTTCATAATCGAAATCAGATAACAGTATTGCCCATCTCGCAATTTTCGTACTCATCTCCTTTTTATCCATAGTCATTTTAAATGCATTACAATCGGTAACTATTTTAAATGGAATGCCTAATACATACACTCTAAATTTCTTTAAGGCCTCTATCACCGACAAAACTTCCAGTTCGTAACTAGTGCACTTCCGCTCCGATTCAGTTGTTTTTTTACTTGAAAAATACACAGGATGAAATTTATTATCTACTGGGGACTGTTGCATTAATACTGCTCCGTAGCCATCAATACTAGCATCACAATGAATTTCAGTTATACTTTTGGGATTGTATATTGACAGAACTGGCTCGGAAGACAAAATACTTTTAAGCTCACTAAAGGCTTTCTTTTCTTCCACATCAAATCGAAATTTAGAATCTTTCCTCAACATGTCGCTCAGAGGTTTAGCGATAACTGAGTAATCCTTTATAAACTTTCGAAAATATCCAGTTAATCCCAAATAACTTTGAATATCCTTGATACTTTTTGGTTCAGGAAAATTCATCACTGCCTTTGTTTTAAGTGGAGAAGGATATAATTTTCCATTCAAAATTCTATACCCCAAAAAATCAATTTCACGCCTCAGGAACTTGCACTTTTTAATATTTAACTCTAATCCATAATCAGATGCGGTCTGCAGAACAAGTTTAAGCTTTTCTAAGCCTTCAGTTTCATTTTTAGAAGGTATTATTAGATCATTCATGTATATAACCACTACATTGTCCTTTAACAAACTTCGAAACACGTTATAAATATATTTCTGAAATACACTTGGCGAATTGGTCAATCCGAACGGGCACTTCAAAAATTCAAATTGGCCGTTATGAGTTACAAAAGAAGTGTACCTTCGAGAACCTTCCTCAACTTCTACATGAAAAAACCCATTTTTCAAATCGATTATTGTGAACACCTCAGCCGAATGTAGTTGATCTATAACATCATCTATGACAGGCAATGGAAAGTGTTCGCGTATAGTCTTTTTATTAAGACGTCTGTAGTCAATGCAAAGTCTCGTTGTACCATCTTTTTTCTTAACTAAAACCACCGGCGATGAAAAATCAGAAGAACTTCTACGAATAATTCCCTGTGCTAGCCACTCCTCAATCTGGGTTTCAACAATTTTTTTCTCACACAGAGGTAATCTTCGAGGGGATGAACAAATTGGAATTTCATCAGTAAGGTTAATTTGCATTTTAACGTCAACCGTTTTTAATTTTGTAGGCACATAGCTTTCAATTAGGGAGGACAATTCTGAACGCAAGCCCTTATCAGTGACATAACTAAAATCAAGTTTAGGCTCATCTAATATATTTACTATATTAACCAAAAAATTACTTGATTTATCCTCGGTTTTGCACATTTTTACTTCATCTCCAGAAATTGTTAAAGTACCTTGATGAATAACATCAATGCCAATAATTAAATCGAAATTAATCGAACTGTCGTTAACGACAAAAATGTCAACTTCAAATTTCGAATCATCTACCTCAATTTCTGCCTTGAAATAACCTGCTGGCCTAATCAATGTTTTCCCCAAACCAGTCAAACACGTATCCGTAGCTTCCAATTTGAACACATTCCTCAAATTATCATAAACACTCTTTTTTAGAAGCGTTTTCTGGCTGCCTGTATCAATTAATGAAGTTAACTTCAATGAATCCAATTTAACCTCTTTAAGAATTAAATCCTTGAAACTCGTTACAATATTTATTTGAGAACGATCATTTGATGTCTTTACATCCTTTCTCCTACTGCATTCAAACGATTTATGACCATACGAATTGCACGAAAAGCAAAGAGGGCCTTTATCCTTGTTTCTACAGTGAATGCTTTTGTGATTTCCCCCCCCCGCAGTTAAAGCAACGAATAGCCTTTACTACCTTTGACCTGTTACCAGATTCCATTTCGGGTTTTGATTTTAGCTTAACACCAATCTCTGGTTTAACATTTTCGCCATCCGATCTTATTTTTTCATATACTTTAAGCTTTTGCTTAAATTCGCTAATATCGTTACAACCATATAAAAATGATTTCTTGAAAACATGGTCTTTAATACCACCGATAACATACTGAATTAAAGCAGAATCCTCTACATTTCCGCGAGAGCATAGTCGTTTCATATTTAAAAAATATTCATCAAGAGTTTCGCCATCCCTCATTTTCCTTTTACATAACAACTGATGCATTTCTGCAGAATTACAAACTGTACCAAATTCAGAAACGAGTAATGATTTCACTCTGTGCCACGAATTCAATTTGCTTTCACTTTCAATCAATAGTTTAGCTTTACCAGTCATACGGCGTTTCGCTAAAATTAATTTATGCAAGTCACTTAAATTGAATAAAGAGATTACGTCCTCAAAATCAGCGATCCATTTTTCGATACTTTCATACTGACTACCACTATATGTTGCAATAATATTTTCAATATCACTAATACCAATAGATGGTTTTAAAATAAAGTCAGGGGTTAAGCGTTGTGTCATTTCATTTTTATTGCTAGCAGAATAATTTATTTCAGAACCAGAAGCAATATCATTAATTTTATTGCAAGATACATTACCAGCACCAATGGTAGCATTATTTTTGGTCTCATTTATTAGCTCAGTTTCATCATCACTAATTTCATTATCTTCGGAAATTATCTTTGACCTCAATACGTTTAGATTACGCAGGCAAGAAATAACCCTGACAACTATATCATCGAAAGTACCAGAATTATCAATACATAACACGTTACAAATGGTAATTAGTTCGTTTACCGAAAATTCATCTTTAAATTTTTGAACTTTTCCATTATATTCATCACTATTTACTTCAAACGGAAAACCCGTAAAGTCTCTAATTCTGGAACGATTTTTTCTATCACCTTCATGGCCAAAAATCAAACGATGTAAATTCTTAATACTGGATGACTTTTCAGTTTTTAAAGAAATAACTAATTCTCGAATATCTACTAACCTTGACATGATAAAAATAGGTTCGAAAATATCACTTTAAATGTACATTCCTCTCATAAAATTCAGAACTCTATCTATTCAATAGTGAGCGTTAACATTCATTCGATCCCACTTCTGACACCACTTATGAGGTTTAGTTTTCTCTGACACCAACTCAATAAATAATTCACTCAATTTACTTCAAATAAACTAGAAAACATCAAGTTAAACTCGAACTCTATATTAATAAAACTAACTACAAAGAAAGTTAAAAAATACATGTAAGATTATGAATATTAATGAACCATCTGAATTATCTGCATTACATCTTATTTAATCTAAAACATCTCAGTGTCGACGTCTTCAGTATAGTTCAAACAAGAACGAAAAATCATGCGTCAAGCATAGATTATGTAACACTTTCCAACGCTTCCAAAATAATTTTACGAATCATACTCTTTTATAAGCTAAAAGATAACATCTAAGTAATCCGAATACTTTATTCAGCCCTGTATAGGATCTATAGATTTGTATATATACTACATAGGATGCTAAATTTTAGTTCAGTTAGGAAACACGTAGCACAGTTTAAAATTCTCCGTCTGGAGTTAAATAATACGGAAATGTGTTCCCGAACTTTTGTACTTCCCTGTATAGGATCTACAGAATTTATACACACCACGTAATATACAAAAAGCGATTTAAAATTAAAATCGCATTCAGTAACTTAAAACGCACTTCCAGGAATTATTGTTAACATACAGTAGAGAATTCTTTTGTGTGTCCCTGTAAATGAACGATGACTGCTATACACACAATATTCTGTAGTAAGTCTCTTGTAATGAACCTTATATAAATTTCAATGCGTTTAAAATAGTGAAACATTATTTAAATAAACCGCAGACGATTTTTCTCCATAGACGTAATGTAACGGAATTCTTTTGACTTTCCCTGTAAAGTAAGTATAAGTGCTATGCACACCCTATTCCATATTAAGCTTCTTCTAATGCACCTTAGTGATATATATAAATTTCAATGCGTTTGAAGCATTGAAACATTATTTAAATAAACCGCAAATGATTTTTCCCCATAGACCGCAATGTAACGGAATTCTTTTGAGTGTCCCTGTAAAAAAACTATAACTGCTACACACTTCCGTTGAAATAGGGAACATGCTATAGATAACGATTATAACATATAAAATTTGCAGGGCAATCCGAGCATATTTACGGGAGTTAGAGCACGGACAGACGGCAGACGGCAGACGGCAGACGGCCAGACGGCCAGACGGCAGACGGCCAGACGGCCAGACGGCAGACGGCCAGACGGCCAGACAAACCGAAGTCATAAACACTTTTCAACTAGGTTGGAAAGTGTTAAAAACGACAGTCTTAACTCACCAACTTCATTGACTCTGCCAAAGCTTCCCTTCGATCCAAACACCTCTTTTGACTTCCTTTTGAAGTGTGGTTTGGAGCTTGCATGCTTCAACATAGATTATATGACGCAATATCAAGATGAAGTCGCTGATTGGCTTTGACTCTGTCGTTTTAGTTCAAGCAGGAAAACAGTTCAATTCCCACAATTATATTAGAGGTTATCTATAATGTCAACTTTCCCGCACTTCCAACAATGGAAAAAATTCCATTGACAAATAATGATACCGTTTCAACAATTGACAATACTTAAAACGTGAAAATGTCCCTATCCTTTAACAATGGAAAAAATTATAGTGACAAATTTTCCCTCGCTTTCAACAATGAAGAAAACTTAAAATAAGAAAATTATCCCGCAACAATGTACAATTATATTTTGAGTCATCCCTTTTTAATTGTTTTTATAAAAAATTTATTTATAATTATATTAGAAGTTTTTTATAATGACAAATTTCCCACACTTCCAACAATGGAAAAAATTCCATTGACAAATATTGATGCCGTTTTAAGAATGGACAACATTTAAAACGTGAAAATGTCACTATTCTTTAAAATATGAAAAAAAATATAGTGACAAGTTTTCCCACACTTTCAACAATTAACAAATCTTAAAATAAGAAATTTTAACGGCAACAATGAAAAATTCGTCTTTAAGTCATCATTTTTCAATTGTTATTATGAAAAATTTATTTATAATTATATTAGAAATTGTCTATAATGAACACTTTCCCGCATTTTCTACAACGGAAAAAATTCCATTGACAAATATTGATACCGTTTCAATAATGGACAATATTTAAAACGTAAAAGTGTCCCTATCCTTTAACAATGGAAAAAATTATAATGACAAAATTTCCCACTCTTTCAACAATGAAGAAATCTTAAAATATGAAATTTTTCTGGCAACAATGGAAAATTCGTCTTAAGTCATCATTTTTCAATTGTTATTAAGAAAAATTTATTTATAATTATATTAGAAGTTATCTATAATGACAATATTCCGGCACTTCCAACAATGGAAATAATTCCTTTGACAAATATTGATAGAGTTTCAACAATTGACTATATTTAAAACGTGAAAATGTCACTATCCTTTAACAATGGAAAAAACTATAGTGACAAATTTTCCAAATCTTTCAACAATGAACAAATCTTAAATTAAGAAATTTTAACGACAACATTGACAAATTCGTCTTTAATTAATCATTTTTCAATTGTTATTATGAAAAATTTATTTATAATTATATTAGAAGTTATCTATAATGATAACTTTCCGGCACTTCCAACAATGGAAAAAATTCCATTGACCAATTTTGACACCGTTTCAACAATGGACAATATTTAAAACGAGAAAATGTCACTATCCTTTAACAATGGAAAAAATTATAGTGACAAATTTTCCCACGTTTTCAGCAGTGAAGAAAACTTAAAGAAAGAAAATTTTCCCGCAACAATGAACAATTCTACTTTGAGACATCTGTTTTCAATTGTTATTATGAAAAATTTATTTATAATTATATTAGAAGTTATCTATAATGACAAATTTCTTCACTTCCAACAATGGAAAAAATTCCATTGACAAATATTGATACTGTTTCAACAATGGACAACATTTAACACGTGAAAATTTCACTATCCTTTAACAAAGGAAAAATTATAGTGACATATTTTCCCACACTTTCAACAATGAACAAATCTCAAAATAAGAAATTTTTCTGGCAACAATAAAAACTTCGTCTTAAGTCATCATTTTTCAATTGTTATTAAGAAAAATTTATTTATAATTATATTAGAAGTTATCTATAATGACAACATTCCGGCACTTCCAACAATGGAAAAAATTCCATTCACAAATATTGATAGAGTTTCAACAATTGACTATATTTAAAACGTGAAAATGTCACTATCCTTTAACAATGGAAAAAATTATAGTGACAAATTTTCCCACGCTTTCAACAATGAAGAAAACTCAAAATAAGAAATTTTTCTCGCAACAATGAACAATTATATTTTGAGTCATCTTTTTTCGATTGTTATTATGAAAAATTTATTTATAATTATATTAGAAATTATCTATAATGACAACTTTCTGGCACTTCCAATAATGGAAAAAATTCCTTTGACCAATTTTGATACCATTTCAACAATGGACAATATTTAAAACGTGAAAATTTTACTATCCTTTAACAATGGAAAAAATTATGGTGACAAATTTTCCCACACTTTCAATAATGAAGAAAATTCAACATAAGAAATTTTTCCCGCAACAATGAACAATTCTATTTTGAGTCGTCATTTTCCAATTGTTATTATAAAAAATTTATTTATAATTATATTAGAAGTTATCTATAATGACAACTTTCCCGCACTTCCAACAATGGAAAAAATTCCATTGAGAAATATTGATACTGTTTCAACAATGGACAACATTTAACACGTGAAAATTTCACTATCCTTTAACAAAAGAAAAATTATAGTGACATATTTTCCCACGCTTTCAACAATGAACAAATCTCAAAATAAGAAAATTTTTCTGGCAACAATAAAAACTTCGTCTTAAGTCATCATTTTTCAATTGTTATTATGAAAAATTTATTTATAATAATATTAGAAGTTATCTATAATGACAACATTCCGGAACTTCCAACAATGGAAAAAATTCCATTGACAAATATTGATACCGTTTCAACAATGGACGACATTTAAAACGTGAAAATGTCACTATTCTTTAAAAAATGAAAAAAAAATATAGTGACAAGTTTTCCCACACTTTCAACAATTAACAAATCTTAAAATAAGAAATTTTAACGGCAACAATGAAAAATTCGTCATTAAGTCATCATTTTTCAATTGTTATTATGAAAAATTTATTTATAATTATATTAGAAATTGTCTATAATGACAACTTTCTTCACTTCCAACAATGGAAAAAATTCCATTGACAAATATTGATACTGTTTCAACAATGGACAACATTTAACACGTGAAAATTTCACTATCCTTTAACAAAGGAAATATTATAGTGACATATTTTCCCACACTTACAACAATGAACAAATCTCAAAATAAGAAATTTTTCTGGCAACAATAAAAACTTCGTCTTAAGTCATCATTTTTCAATTGTTATTATGAAAAATTTATTTATAATTATATTAGAAATTATCTATAATGACAACTTTCTGGCACTTCCAATAATGGAAAAAATTCGTTTGACCAATTTTGATACCATTTCAACAATGGACAATATTTAAAACGTGAAAATGTCACTATCCTTTAACAATGGAAAAATTATGGTGACAAATTTTCCCACGCTTTTAACAATGAAGAAAATTCAACATAAGAAATTTTTCCCGCAACAATGAACAATTCTATTTTGAGTCATCTTTTTTCAATTGTTATTATGAAAAATTTATTTATAATTATATTAGAAATTATCTATAATGACAACTTTCCCGCAATTCCAACAATGGAAAAAATTCCATTGCAAATATTGATACCGTTTCAACAATGAACAATATTTAAAACGTAAAAATGTCCCTATCCTTTAACAATGGAAAAAATTATAGTGACAAATTATCCCACGCCTTCAACAATGAAGAAATCTTAAAATAAGAAATTTTAACGACAACATTGAAAAATTTGTCTTTAATTCATCATTTTTCAATAGTTATTATGAAAAATTTATTTGTAATTATATTAGAAGTTATCTATAATGACAACTTTCCGGCACTTCCAACAATGGAAAGAATTCCATTGACCAATTTTGATACCGTTTCAACAATGGACAATATTTAAAACGAGAAAATGTCACTATCCTTTAACAATGGAAAAAATTATAGAGACAAATTTTCCCACGCTTTCAGCAGTGAAGAAAACTTAAAGAAAGAAAATTTTCCCGCAACAATGAACAATTCTATTTTGAGACATCTGTTTTCAATTGTTATTATGAAAAATTTATTTATAATTATATTAGAAATTATCTATAATGACAACTTTCCCGCAATTCCAACAATGGAAAAAATTCCATTGCAAATATTGATACCGTTTCAACAATGAACAATATTTAAAACGTAAAAATGTCCCTATCCTTTAACAATGGAAAAAATTATAGTGACAAATTATCCCACGCCTTCAACAATGAAGAAATCTTAAAATAAGAAATTTTAACGACAACATTGAAAAATTTGTCTTTAATTCATCATTTTTCAATTGTTATTATGAAAAATTTATTTATAATTATATAAGAAGTTTTTTATAATGACAAATTTCCCACACTTCCAACAATGGAAAAAATTCCATTGACAAATATTGATGCCGTTTCAACAATGGACAACATTTAAAACGTGAAAATGTCACTATTCTTTAAAAAATGAAAAAAATATAGTGACAAGATTTCCCACACTTTCAACAATTAACAAATCTCAAAATAAGAAATTTTTCTGGCAACAATGAAAAATTCGTCTTTAAGTCATCATTTTTCAACTGTTATTATGAAAAATGTATTTATAATTATATTAGAAGTTATCTATAATGACAACTTTCCCGCACTTCCAACAATGGAAACAATTCCATTGACAAATATTGATACCGTTTCAACAATGGACAATATTTAAAACGTAAAAGTGTCCCTATACTTTAGCAATAGAAAAAATTATGACAAATGTTCCCACTCTTTCAACAATGAAGAAATCTTAAATATGAAATTTTTCCGGCAACAATGGAAAGTTCGTCTTAACTCATCATTTTTCAATTGTTATTATCAAAAATTTATTTATAATTATATTAGAAGTTATCTATAATGACAACATTCCGGAACTTCAACAATGGAAAAAATTCCATTGACAAATATTGATACCGTTTCAACAATGGACAACATTTAACACGAGAAAATTTCACTATCCTTTAACAATGGAAAAAATTATAGTGACAAATTTTCCCACGCTTTCAACAATGAAGAAAACTCAAAATAAGAAAATTTTCCCGCAACAATGAACAATTATATTTTGAGTCATCTTTTTTCGATTGTTATTATGAAAAATTTATTTATAATTATATTAGAAATTATCTATAATGACAATTTTCTGGCACTTCCAATAATGGAAAAAATTCCTTTGACCAATTTTGATACCATTTCAACAATGGACAATATTTAAAACGTAAAAATGTCCCTATCCTTTAACAATGGAAAAAATTATAGTGACAAATTATCCCACGCTTTCAACAATGAAGAAATCTTAAATATGAAATTTTTCCGGCAACAACGGAAAATTCGTCTTTAAGTCGTCATTTTCCAATTGTTATTATGTAAAATTTATTTATAATTATATTAGAAGTTATCTATAATGACAACTTTCCCGCACTTCTAACAATGGAAAAAATTCCATTGACCAATTTTGATACCGTTTCAAGAATGGACAATATTTAAAACGTGAAAATGTCACTATCCTTTAACAATGAAAAAAACTATAGTGACATATTTTCCCACACTTACAACAATGAACAAATCTCAAAATAAGAAATTTTTCTGGCAACAATAAAAACTTCGTCTTAAGTCATCATTTTTCAATTGTTATTATGAAAAATTTATTTATAATTATATTAGAAATTATCTATAATGACAACTTTCTGGCACTTCCAATAATGGAAAAAATTCCTTTGACCAATTTTGATACCATTTAAACAATGGACAATATTTAAAACGTGAAAATGTCACTATCCTTTAACAATGGAAAAAACTATAGTGACAAATTTTCCAAAGCGTTCAACAATGAACAAATCTTAAAATAAGAAATTTTAACGACAACATTGAAAAATTTGTCTTTAAGTCATCATTTTTCAATTGTTATTATGAAAAATTTATTTATAATTATATTAGAAGTTTTTTGTAATGACAACTTTCCTGCACTTCCAACAATGGGAAAAATTCCATTGACAAATATTGATACCGTTTCAACAATGGACGACATTTAAAACGTGAAAATGTCATTATTCTTTAAAAAATGAAAAAAAAAATATAGTGACAAGTTTTCCCACACTTTCAACAATTAACAAATCTTAAAATAAGAAATTTTAACGGCAACAATGAAAAATTCGTCATTAAGTCATCATTTTTCAATTGTTATTATGAAAAATTTATTTATAATTATATTAGAAATTGTCTATAATGACAACTTTCTTCACTTCCAACAATGGAAAAAATTCCATTGACAAATATTGATACTGTTTCAACAATGGACAACATTTAACACGTGAAAATTTCACTATCCTTTAACAATGGAAAAAATTATAGTGACAAATTTTCCCTCGCTTTCAACAATGAAGAAAATTTAAAATAAGAAAATTATCCCGCCACAATGTACAATTATATTTTGAGTCATCCCTTTTCAATTGTTTTTATGAAAAATTTATTTATAATTATATTAGAAGTTTTTTATAATGACAAATTTCCCACACTTCCAACAATGGAAAAAATTCCATTGACAAATATTGATGCCGTTTCAACAATGGACAACATTTAAAACGTGAAAATGTCACTATTCTTTAAAAAATGAAAAAAATATAGTGACAAGATTTCCCACACTTTCAACAATTAACAAATCTCAAAATAAGAAATTTTTCTGGCAACAATGAAAAATTCGTCTTTAAGTCATCATTTTTCAACTGTTATTATGAAAAAAGTATTTATAATTATATTAGAAGTTATCTATAATGACAACTTTCCCGCACTTCCAACAATGGAAACAATTCCATTGACAAATATTGATACCGTTTCAACAATGGACAATATTTAAAACGTAAAAGTGTCCCTATACTTTAGCAATAGAAAAAATTATGACAAATTTTCCCACTCTTTCAACAATGAAGAAATCTTAAATATGAAATTTTTCCGGCAACAATGGAAAGTTCGTCTTAACTCATCATTTTTCAATTGTTATTATGAAAAATTTATTTATAATTATATTAGAAGTTATCTATAATGACAACATTCCGGAACTTCCAACAATGGAAAAAATTCCATTGACAAATATTGATACCGTTTCAACAATGGACAACATTTAAAGCCTGAAAATTTCACTATCCTTTAACAAAGGAAAAATTATAGTGACAAATTTTCCCACACTTTCAACAATGAACAAATCTCAAAATAAGAAATTTTTCTGGCAACAATGAAAAATTCGTCTTTAAGTCATCAATTTTCAACTGTTATTATGAAAAATGTATTTATAATTATATTAGAAGTTATCTATAATGTCAACTTTCCCGCACTTCCACCAATGGAAAAAATTCCATTGACAAATAATGATACCGTTTCAACAATTGACAATATTTAAAACGTGAAAATGTCCCTATCCTTTAACAATGGAAAAAATTATAGTGACAAATTTTCCCTCGCTTTCAACAATGAAGAAAACTTAAAAAAAGAAAATTATCCCGCAACAATGTACAATTATATTTTGAGTCATCCCTTTTCAATTGTTTTTATGAAAAATTTATTTATAATTATATTAGAAGTTTTTTATAATGACAAATTTCGCACACTTCCAACAATGGAAAAAATTCCATTGACAAATATTGATGCCGTTTCAACAATGGACAACATTTAAAACGTGAAAATGTCACTATTCTTTAAAAAATGAAAAAAATATAGTGATAAGTTTTCCCACACTTTCAACAATTAACAAATCTCAAAATAAGAAATTTTAACGGCAACAATGAAAAATTCGTCTTTAAGTCATCATTTTTCAATTGTTATTATGAAAAATTTATTTATAATTATATTAGAAATTGTCTATAATGAACACTTTCCTGCATTTTCAACAACGGAAAAAATTCCATTGACAAATATTGATACCGTTTCAATAATGGACAATATTTAAAACGTAAAAGTGTCCCTATCCTTTAACAATGGAAAAAATTATAATGACAAAATTTCCCACTCTTTCAACAATGAAGAAATCTTAAAATATGAAATTTTTCTGGCAACAATGGAAAATTCGTCTTAAGTCATCATTTTTCAATTGTTATTAAGAAAAATTTATTTATAATTATATTAGAAGTTATCTATAATGACAACTTTCTTCACTTCCAACAATGGAAAAAATTCCATTGACAAATATTGATACTGTTTCAACAATGGACAACATTTAACACGAGAAAATTTCACTATCCTTTAACAATGGAAAAAATTATAGTGACAAATTTTCCCACGCTTTCAACAATGAAGAAAACAAAAAATAAGAAAAATTTCCCGCAACAATGAACAATTATATTTTGAGTCATCTTTTTTCGATTGTTATTATGAAAAATTTATTTATAATTATATTAGAAATTATCTATAATGACAATTTTCTGGCACTTCCAATAATGGAAAAAATTCCTTTGACCAATTTTGATACCATTTCAACAATGGACAATATTTAAAACGTGAAAATGTCACTATCCTTTAACAATGGAAAAATTATGGTGACAAATTTTCCCACGATTTCAACAATGAAGAAAATTCAACATAAGAAATTTTTCCCCCAACAATGAACATTTCTATTTTGAGTCATCTTTTTTCAATTGTTATTATGAAAAATTTATTCATAATTATATTAGAAATTATCTATAATGACAACTTTCCCGCAATTCCAACAATGGAAAAAATTCCATTGCAAATATTGATACCGTTTCAACAATGAACAATATTTAAAACGTAAAAATGTCCCTATTCTTTAACAATGGAAAAAATTATAGTGACAAATTATCCCACGCTTTCAACAATGAAGAAATCTTAAATATGAAATTTTTCCGGCAACAACGGAAAATTCGTCTTTAAGTCGTCATTTTCCAATTGTTATTATGAAAAACTTATTTATAATTATATTAGAAGTTATCTATAATGACAACTTTCCCGCACTTCCAACAATGGAAAAAATTCCATTGACCAATTTTGATACCGTTTCAAGAATGGACAATATTTAAAACGTGAAAATGTCACTATCCTTTAACAATGGAAAAAACTATAGTGACAAATTTTCCAAAGCGTTCAACAATGAATAAATCTTAAAATAAGAAATATTAACGACAAAATTGAAAAATTTGTCTTTAAGTCATCATTTTTCAATTGTTATTATGAAAAATTTATTTATAATTATATTAGAAGTTTTTTCTAATGACAACTTTCCTGCACTTCCAACAATGGGAAAAATTCCATTGACAAATATTGATTTCGTTTCAACAATGGACGACATTTAAAACGTGAAAATGTCACTATTCTTTAAAAAATGAAAAAAAATATAGTGACAAGTTTTTCCACACTTTCAACTATTAACAAATCTTAAAATAAGAAATTTTAACGGCAACAATGAAAAATTCGTCATTAAGTCATCATTTTTCAATTGTTATTATGAAAAATTTATTTATAATTATATTAGAAATTGTCTATAATGACAATTTTCTTCACTTCCAACAATGGAAAAAATTCCATTGACAAATATTGATACTGTTTCAACAATGGACAACATTTAACACGTGAAAATTTCACTATCCTTTAACAAAGGAAAAATTATAGTGACATATTTTCCCACACTTACAACAATGAACAAATCTCAAAATAAGAAATTTTTCTGGCAACAATAAAAACTTCGTCTTAAGTCATCATTTTTCAATTGTTATTATGAAAAATTTATTTATAATTATATTAGAAATTATCTATAATGACAACTTTCTGGCACTTCCAATAATGGAAAAAATTCGTTTGACCAATTTTGATACCATTTCAACAATGGACAATATTTAAAACGTGAAAATGTCACTATCCTTTAACAATGGAAAAAATTATGGTGACAAATTTTCCCACGCTTTCAACAATGAAGAAAATTCAACATAAGAAATTTTTCCCGCAACAATGAACAATTCTATTTTGAGTCTTTTTTTTTTTCAATTGTTATTATGAAAAATTTATTTATAATTATATTAGAAATTATCTATAATGACAACTTTCCCGCAATTCCAACAATGGAAAAAATTCCATTGCAAATATTGATACCGTTTCAACAATGAACAATATTTAAAACGTAAAAATGTCCCTATCCTTTAACAATGGAAAAAATTATAGTGACAAATTATCCCACGCCTTCAACAATGAAGAAATCTTAAAATAAGAAATTTTAACGACAACATTGAAAAATTTGTCTTTAATTCATCATTTTTCAATTGTTATTATGAAAAATTTATTTATAATTATATTAGAAGTTATCTATAATGACAACTTTCTTCACTTCCAACAATGGAAAAAATTCCATTGACAAATATTGATACTGTTTCAACAATGGACAACATTTAACACGTGAAAATTTCACTATCCTTTAACAAAGGAAAAATTATAGTGACATATTTTCCCACACTTACAACAATGAACAAATCTCAAAATAAGAAAATTTTCTGGCAACAATAAAAACTTCGTCTTAAGTCATCATTTTTCAATTGCTATTATGAAAAATTTATTTATAATTATATTAGAAATTATCTATAATGACAACTTTCTGGCACTTCCAATAATGGAAAAAATTCGTTTGACCAATTTTGATACCATTTCAACAATGGACAATATTTAAAACGTGAAAATGTCACTATCCTTTAACAATGGAAAAAATTATAGTGACAAATTTTCCCTCGCTTTCAACAATGAAGAAAATTTAAAATAAGAAAATTATCCCGCCACAATGTACAATTATATTTTGAGTCATCCCTTTTCAATTGTTTTTATGAAAAATTTATTTATAATTATATTAGAAGTTTTTTATAATGACAAATTTCCCACACTTCCAACAATGGAAAAAATTCCATTGACAAATATTGATGCCGTTTCAACAATGGACAACATTTAAAACGTGAAAATGTCACTATTCTTTAAAAAATGAAAAAAATATAGTGCCAAGATTTCCCACACTTTCAACAATTAACAAATCTCAAAATAAGAAATTTTTCTGGAAACAATGAAAAATTCGTCTTTAAGTCATCATTTTTCAACTGTTATTATGAAAAAAGTATTTATAATTATATTAGAAGTTATCTATAATGACAACTTTCCCGCACTTCCAACAATGGAAACAATTCCATTGACAAATATTGATACCGTTTCAACAATGGACAATATTTAAAACGTAAAAGTGTCCCTATACTTTAGCAATAGAAAAAATTATGACAAATTTTCCCACTCTTTCAACAATGAAGAAATCTTAAATATGAAATTTTTCCGGCAACAATGGAAAGTTCGTCTTAACTCATCATTTTTCAATTGTTATTAAGAAAAATTTATTTATAATTATATTAGAAGTTATCTATAATGACAATATTCCGGCACTTCCAACAATGGAAATAATTCCTTTGACAAATATTGATAGAGTTTCAACAATTGACTATATTTAAAACGTGAAAATGTCACTATCCTTTAACAATGGAAAAAACTATAGTGACAAATTTTCCAAATCTTTCAACAATGAACAAATCTTAAATTAAGAAATTTTAACGACAACATTGACAAATTCGTCTTTAATTAATCATTTTTCAATTGTTATTATGAAAAATTTATTTATAATTATATTAGAAGTTATCTATAATGATAACTTTCCGGCACTTCCAACAATGGAAAAAATTCCATTGACCAATTTTGACACCGTTTCAACAATGGACAATATTTAAAACGAGAAAATGTCACTATCCTTTAACAATGGAAAAAATTATAGTGACAAATTTTCCCACGTTTTCAGCAGTGAAGAAAACTTAAAGAAAGAAAATTTTCCCGCAACAATGAACAATTCTACTTTGAGACATCTGTTTTCAATTGTTATTATGAAAAATTTATTTATAATTATATTAGAAGTTATCTATAATGACAAATTTCTTCACTTCCAACAATGGAAAAAATTCCATTGACAAATATTGATACTGTTTCAACAATGGACAACATTTAACACGTGAAAATTTCACTATCCTTTAACAAAGGAAAAATTATAGTGACATATTTTCCCACACTTTCAACAATGAACAAATCTCAAAATAAGAAATTTTTCTGGCAACAATAAAAACTTCGTCTTAAGTCATCATTTTTCAATTGTTATTAAGAAAAATTTATTTATAATTATATTAGAAGTTATCTATAATGACAACATTCCGGCACTTCCAACAATGGAAAAAATTCCATTCACAAATATTGATAGAGTTTCAACAATTGACTATATTTAAAACGTGAAAATGTCACTATCCTTTAACAATGGAAAAAATTATAGTGACAAATTTTCCCACGCTTTCAACAATGAAGAAAACTCAAAATAAGAAATTTTTCTCGCAACAATGAACAATTATATTTTGAGTCATCTTTTTTCGATTGTTATTATGAAAAATTTATTTATAATTATATTAGAAATTATCTATAATGACAACTTTCTGGCACTTCCAATAATGGAAAAAATTCCTTTGACCAATTTTGATACCATTTCAACAATGGACAATATTTAAAACGTGAAAATTTTACTATCCTTTAACAATGGAAAAAATTATGGTGACAAATTTTCCCACACTTTCAATAATGAAGAAAATTCAACATAAGAAATTTTTCCCGCAACAATGAACAATTCTATTTTGAGTCGTCATTTTCCAATTGTTATTATAAAAAATTTATTTATAATTATATTAGAAGTTATCTATAATGACAACTTTCCCGCACTTCCAACAATGGAAAAAATTCCATTGAGAAATATTGATACTGTTTCAACAATGGACAACATTTAACACGTGAAAATTTCACTATCCTTTAACAAAAGAAAAATTATAGTGACATATTTTCCCACGCTTTCAACAATGAACAAATCTCAAAATAAGAAAATTTTTCTGGCAACAATAAAAACTTCGTCTTAAGTCATCATTTTTCAATTGTTATTATGAAAAATTTATTTATAATAATATTAGAAGTTATCTATAATGACAACATTCCGGAACTTCCAACAATGGAAAAAATTCCATTGACAAATATTGATACCGTTTCAACAATGGACGACATTTAAAACGTGAAAATGTCACTATTCTTTAAAAAATGAAAAAAAAATATAGTGACAAGTTTTCCCACACTTTCAACAATTAACAAATCTTAAAATAAGAAATTTTAACGGCAACAATGAAAAATTCGTCATTAAGTCATCATTTTTCAATTGTTATTATGAAAAATTTATTTATAATTATATTAGAAATTGTCTATAATGACAACTTTCTTCACTTCCAACAATGGAAAAAATTCCATTGACAAATATTGATACTGTTTCAACAATGGACAACATTTAACACGTGAAAATTTCACTATCCTTTAACAAAGGAAATATTATAGTGACATATTTTCCCACACTTACAACAATGAACAAATCTCAAAATAAGAAATTTTTCTGGCAACAATAAAAACTTCGTCTTAAGTCATCATTTTTCAATTGTTATTATGAAAAATTTATTTATAATTATATTAGAAATTATCTATAATGACAACTTTCTGGCACTTCCAATAATGGAAAAAATTCGTTTGACCAATTTTGATACCATTTCAACAATGGACAATATTTAAAACGTGAAAATGTCACTATCCTTTAACAATGGAAAAATTATGGTGACAAATTTTCCCACGCTTTTAACAATGAAGAAAATTCAACATAAGAAATTTTTCCCGCAACAATGAACAATTCTATTTTGAGTCATCTTTTTTCAATTGTTATTATGAAAAATTTATTTATAATTATATTAGAAATTATCTATAATGACAACTTTCCCGCAATTCCAACAATGGAAAAAATTCCATTGCAAATATTGATACCGTTTCAACAATGAACAATATTTAAAACGTAAAAATGTCCCTATCCTTTAACAATGGAAAAAATTATAGTGACAAATTATCCCACGCCTTCAACAATGAAGAAATCTTAAAATAAGAAATTTTAACGACAACATTGAAAAATTTGTCTTTAATTCATCATTTTTCAATAGTTATTATGAAAAATTTATTTGTAATTATATTAGAAGTTATCTATAATGACAACTTTCCGGCACTTCCAACAATGGAAAGAATTCCATTGACCAATTTTGATACCGTTTCAACAATGGACAATATTTAAAACGAGAAAATGTCACTATCCTTTAACAATGGAAAAAATTATAGAGACAAATTTTCCCACGCTTTCAGCAGTGAAGAAAACTTAAAGAAAGAAAATTTTCCCGCAACAATGAACAATTCTATTTTGAGACATCTGTTTTCAATTGTTATTATGAAAAATTTATTTATAATTATATTAGAAATTATCTATAATGACAACTTTCCCGCAATTCCAACAATGGAAAAAATTCCATTGCAAATATTGATACCGTTTCAACAATGAACAATATTTAAAACGTAAAAATGTCCCTATCCTTTAACAATGGAAAAAATTATAGTGACAAATTATCCCACGCCTTCAACAATGAAGAAATCTTAAAATAAGAAATTTTAACGACAACATTGAAAAATTTGTCTTTAATTCATCATTTTTCAATTGTTATTATGAAAAATTTATTTATAATTATATAAGAAGTTTTTTATAATGACAAATTTCCCACACTTCCAACAATGGAAAAAATTCCATTGACAAATATTGATGCCGTTTCAACAATGGACAACATTTAAAACGTGAAAATGTCACTATTCTTTAAAAAATGAAAAAAATATAGTGACAAGATTTCCCACACTTTCAACAATTAACAAATCTCAAAATAAGAAATTTTTCTGGCAACAATGAAAAATTCGTCTTTAAGTCATCATTTTTCAACTGTTATTATGAAAAATGTATTTATAATTATATTAGAAGTTATCTATAATGACAACTTTCCCGCACTTCCAACAATGGAAACAATTCCATTGACAAATATTGATACCGTTTCAACAATGGACAATATTTAAAACGTAAAAGTGTCCCTATACTTTAGCAATAGAAAAAATTATGACAAATGTTCCCACTCTTTCAACAATGAAGAAATCTTAAATATGAAATTTTTCCGGCAACAATGGAAAGTTCGTCTTAACTCATCATTTTTCAATTGTTATTATCAAAAATTTATTTATAATTATATTAGAAGTTATCTATAATGACAACATTCCGGAACTTCAACAATGGAAAAAATTCCATTGACAAATATTGATACCGTTTCAACAATGGACAACATTTAACACGAGAAAATTTCACTATCCTTTAACAATGGAAAAAATTATAGTGACAAATTTTCCCACGCTTTCAACAATGAAGAAAACTCAAAATAAGAAAATTTTCCCGCAACAATGAACAATTATATTTTGAGTCATCTTTTTTCGATTGTTATTATGAAAAATTTATTTATAATTATATTAGAAATTATCTATAATGACAATTTTCTGGCACTTCCAATAATGGAAAAAATTCCTTTGACCAATTTTGATACCATTTCAACAATGGACAATATTTAAAACGTAAAAATGTCCCTATCCTTTAACAATGGAAAAAATTATAGTGACAAATTATCCCACGCTTTCAACAATGAAGAAATCTTAAATATGAAATTTTTCCGGCAACAACGGAAAATTCGTCTTTAAGTCGTCATTTTCCAATTGTTATTATGTAAAATTTATTTATAATTATATTAGAAGTTATCTATAATGACAACTTTCCCGCACTTCTAACAATGGAAAAAATTCCATTGACCAATTTTGATACCGTTTCAAGAATGGACAATATTTAAAACGTGAAAATGTCACTATCCTTTAACAATGAAAAAAACTATAGTGACATATTTTCCCACACTTACAACAATGAACAAATCTCAAAATAAGAAATTTTTCTGGCAACAATAAAAACTTCGTCTTAAGTCATCATTTTTCAATTGTTATTATGAAAAATTTATTTATAATTATATTAGAAATTATCTATAATGACAACTTTCTGGCACTTCCAATAATGGAAAAAATTCCTTTGACCAATTTTGATACCATTTAAACAATGGACAATATTTAAAACGTGAAAATGTCACTATCCTTTAACAATGGAAAAAACTATAGTGACAAATTTTCCAAAGCGTTCAACAATGAACAAATCTTAAAATAAGAAATTTTAACGACAACATTGAAAAATTTGTCTTTAAGTCATCATTTTTCAATTGTTATTATGAAAAATTTATTTATAATTATATTAGAAGTTTTTTGTAATGACAACTTTCCTGCACTTCCAACAATGGGAAAAATTCCATTGACAAATATTGATACCGTTTCAACAATGGACGACATTTAAAACGTGAAAATGTCATTATTCTTTAAAAAATGAAAAAAAAAATATAGTGACAAGTTTTCCCACACTTTCAACAATTAACAAATCTTAAAATAAGAAATTTTAACGGCAACAATGAAAAATTCGTCATTAAGTCATCATTTTTCAATTGTTATTATGAAAAATTTATTTATAATTATATTAGAAATTGTCTATAATGACAACTTTCTTCACTTCCAACAATGGAAAAAATTCCATTGACAAATATTGATACTGTTTCAACAATGGACAACATTTAACACGTGAAAATTTCACTATCCTTTAACAATGGAAAAAATTATAGTGACAAATTTTCCCTCGCTTTCAACAATGAAGAAAATTTAAAATAAGAAAATTATCCCGCCACAATGTACAATTATATTTTGAGTCATCCCTTTTCAATTGTTTTTATGAAAAATTTATTTATAATTATATTAGAAGTTTTTTATAATGACAAATTTCCCACACTTCCAACAATGGAAAAAATTCCATTGACAAATATTGATGCCGTTTCAACAATGGACAACATTTAAAACGTGAAAATGTCACTATTCTTTAAAAAATGAAAAAAATATAGTGACAAGATTTCCCACACTTTCAACAATTAACAAATCTCAAAATAAGAAATTTTTCTGGCAACAATGAAAAATTCGTCTTTAAGTCATCATTTTTCAACTGTTATTATGAAAAAAGTATTTATAATTATATTAGAAGTTATCTATAATGACAACTTTCCCGCACTTCCAACAATGGAAACAATTCCATTGACAAATATTGATACCGTTTCAACAATGGACAATATTTAAAACGTAAAAGTGTCCCTATACTTTAGCAATAGAAAAAATTATGACAAATTTTCCCACTCTTTCAACAATGAAGAAATCTTAAATATGAAATTTTTCCGGCAACAATGGAAAGTTCGTCTTAACTCATCATTTTTCAATTGTTATTATGAAAAATTTATTTATAATTATATTAGAAGTTATCTATAATGACAACATTCCGGAACTTCCAACAATGGAAAAAATTCCATTGACAAATATTGATACCGTTTCAACAATGGACAACATTTAAAGCCTGAAAATTTCACTATCCTTTAACAAAGGAAAAATTATAGTGACAAATTTTCCCACACTTTCAACAATGAACAAATCTCAAAATAAGAAATTTTTCTGGCAACAATGAAAAATTCGTCTTTAAGTCATCAATTTTCAACTGTTATTATGAAAAATGTATTTATAATTATATTAGAAGTTATCTATAATGTCAACTTTCCCGCACTTCCACCAATGGAAAAAATTCCATTGACAAATAATGATACCGTTTCAACAATTGACAATATTTAAAACGTGAAAATGTCCCTATCCTTTAACAATGGAAAAAATTATAGTGACAAATTTTCCCTCGCTTTCAACAATGAAGAAAACTTAAAAAAAGAAAATTATCCCGCAACAATGTACAATTATATTTTGAGTCATCCCTTTTCAATTGTTTTTATGAAAAATTTATTTATAATTATATTAGAAGTTTTTTATAATGACAAATTTCGCACACTTCCAACAATGGAAAAAATTCCATTGACAAATATTGATGCCGTTTCAACAATGGACAACATTTAAAACGTGAAAATGTCACTATTCTTTAAAAAATGAAAAAAATATAGTGATAAGATTTCCCACACTTTCAACAATTAACAAATCTCAAAATAAGAAATTTTAACGGCAACAATGAAAAATTCGTCTTTAAGTCATCATTTTTCAATTGTTATTATGAAAAATTTATTTATAATTATATTAGAAATTGTCTATAATGAACACTTTCCTGCATTTTCAACAACGGAAAAAATTCCATTGACAAATATTGATACCGTTTCAATAATGGACAATATTTAAAACGTAAAAGTGTCCCTATCCTTTAACAATGGAAAAAATTATAATGACAAAATTTCCCACTCTTTCAACAATGAAGAAATCTTAAAATATGAAATTTTTCTGGCAACAATGGAAAATTCGTCTTAAGTCATCATTTTTCAATTGTTATTAAGAAAAATTTATTTATAATTATATTAGAAGTTATCTATAATGACAACTTTCTTCACTTCCAACAATGGAAAAAATTCCATTGACAAATATTGATACTGTTTCAACAATGGACAACATTTAACACGAGAAAATTTCACTATCCTTTAACAATGGAAAAAATTATAGTGACAAATTTTCCCACGCTTTCAACAATGAAGAAAACAAAAAATAAGAAAAATTTCCCGCAACAATGAACAATTATATTTTGAGTCATCTTTTTTCGATTGTTATTATGAAAAATTTATTTATAATTATATTAGAAATTATCTATAATGACAATTTTCTGGCACTTCCAATAATGGAAAAAATTCCTTTGACCAATTTTGATACCATTTCAACAATGGACAATATTTAAAACGTGAAAATGTCACTATCCTTTAACAATGGAAAAATTATGGTGACAAATTTTCCCACGATTTCAACAATGAAGAAAATTCAACATAAGAAATTTTTCCCCCAACAATGAACATTTCTATTTTGAGTCATCTTTTTTCAATTGTTATTATGAAAAATTTATTCATAATTATATTAGAAATTATCTATAATGACAACTTTCCCGCAATTCCAACAATGGAAAAAATTCCATTGCAAATATTGATACCGTTTCAACAATGAACAATATTTAAAACGTAAAAATGTCCCTATTCTTTAACAATGGAAAAAATTATAGTGACAAATTATCCCACGCTTTCAACAATGAAGAAATCTTAAATATGAAATTTTTCCGGCAACAACGGAAAATTCGTCTTTAAGTCGTCATTTTCCAATTGTTATTATGAAAAACTTATTTATAATTATATTAGAAGTTATCTATAATGACAACTTTCCCGCACTTCCAACAATGGAAAAAATTCCATTGACCAATTTTGATACCGTTTCAAGAATGGACAATATTTAAAACGTGAAAATGTCACTATCCTTTAACAATGGAAAAAACTATAGTGACAAATTTTCCAAAGCGTTCAACAATGAATAAATCTTAAAATAAGAAATATTAACGACAAAATTGAAAAATTTGTCTTTAAGTCATCATTTTTCAATTGTTATTATGAAAAATTTATTTATAATTATATTAGAAGTTTTTTCTAATGACAACTTTCCTGCACTTCCAACAATGGGAAAAATTCCATTGACAAATATTGATTTCGTTTCAACAATGGACGACATTTAAAACGTGAAAATGTCACTATTCTTTAAAAAATGAAAAAAAATATAGTGACAAGTTTTTCCACACTTTCAACTATTAACAAATCTTAAAATAAGAAATTTTAACGGCAACAATGAAAAATTCGTCATTAAGTCATCATTTTTCAATTGTTATTATGAAAAATTTATTTATAATTATATTAGAAATTGTCTATAATGACAATTTTCTTCACTTCCAACAATGGAAAAAATTCCATTGACAAATATTGATACTGTTTCAACAATGGACAACATTTAACACGTGAAAATTTCACTATCCTTTAACAAAGGAAAAATTATAGTGACATATTTTCCCACACTTACAACAATGAACAAATCTCAAAATAAGAAATTTTTCTGGCAACAATAAAAACTTCGTCTTAAGTCATCATTTTTCAATTGTTATTATGAAAAATTTATTTATAATTATATTAGAAATTATCTATAATGACAACTTTCTGGCACTTCCAATAATGGAAAAAATTCGTTTGACCAATTTTGATACCATTTCAACAATGGACAATATTTAAAACGTGAAAATGTCACTATCCTTTAACAATGGAAAAAATTATGGTGACAAATTTTCCCACGCTTTCAACAATGAAGAAAATTCAACATAAGAAATTTTTCCCGCAACAATGAACAATTCTATTTTGAGTCTTTTTTTTTTTCAATTGTTATTATGAAAAATTTATTTATAATTATATTAGAAATTATCTATAATGACAACTTTCCCGCAATTCCAACAATGGAAAAAATTCCATTGCAAATATTGATACCGTTTCAACAATGAACAATATTTAAAACGTAAAAATGTCCCTATCCTTTAACAATGGAAAAAATTATAGTGACAAATTATCCCACGCCTTCAACAATGAAGAAATCTTAAAATAAGAAATTTTAACGACAACATTGAAAAATTTGTCTTTAATTCATCATTTTTCAATTGTTATTATGAAAAATTTATTTATAATTATATTAGAAGTTATCTATAATGACAACTTTCTTCACTTCCAACAATGGAAAAAATTCCATTGACAAATATTGATACTGTTTCAACAATGGACAACATTTAACACGTGAAAATTTCACTATCCTTTAACAAAGGAAAAATTATAGTGACATATTTTCCCACACTTACAACAATGAACAAATCTCAAAATAAGAAAATTTTCTGGCAACAATAAAAACTTCGTCTTAAGTCATCATTTTTCAATTGCTATTATGAAAAATTTATTTATAATTATATTAGAAATTATCTATAATGACAACTTTCTGGCACTTCCAATAATGGAAAAAATTCGTTTGACCAATTTTGATACCATTTCAACAATGGACAATATTTAAAACGTGAAAATGTCACTATCCTTTAACAATGGAAAAAATTATAGTGACAAATTTTCCCTCGCTTTCAACAATGAAGAAAATTTAAAATAAGAAAATTATCCCGCCACAATGTACAATTATATTTTGAGTCATCCCTTTTCAATTGTTTTTATGAAAAATTTATTTATAATTATATTAGAAGTTTTTTATAATGACAAATTTCCCACACTTCCAACAATGGAAAAAATTCCATTGACAAATATTGATGCCGTTTCAACAATGGACAACATTTAAAACGTGAAAATGTCACTATTCTTTAAAAAATGAAAAAAATATAGTGCCAAGATTTCCCACACTTTCAACAATTAACAAATCTCAAAATAAGAAATTTTTCTGGAAACAATGAAAAATTCGTCTTTAAGTCATCATTTTTCAACTGTTATTATGAAAAAAGTATTTATAATTATATTAGAAGTTATCTATAATGACAACTTTCCCGCACTTCCAACAATGGAAACAATTCCATTGACAAATATTGATACCGTTTCAACAATGGACAATATTTAAAACGTAAAAGTGTCCCTATACTTTAGCAATAGAAAAAATTATGACAAATTTTCCCACTCTTTCAACAATGAAGAAATCTTAAATATGAAATTTTTCCGGCAACAATGGAAAGTTCGTCTTAACTCATCATTTTTCAATTGTTATTATGAAAAATTTATTTATAATTATATTAGAAGTTATCTATAATGACAACATTCCGGAACTTCCAACAATGGAAAAAATTCCATTGACAAATATTGATACCGTTTCAACAATGGACAACATTTAAAGCCTGAAAATTTCACTATCCTTTAACAAAGGAAAAATTATAGTGACAAATTTTCCCACACTTTCAACAATGAACAAATCTCAAAATAAGAAATTTTTCTGGCAACAATGAAAAATTCGTCTTTAAGTCATCAATTTTCAACTGTTATTATGAAAAATGTATTTATAATTATATTAGAAGTTATCTATAATGTCAAATTTCCCGCACTTCCACCAATGGAAAAAATTCCATTGACAAATAATGATACCGTTTCAACAATTGACAATATTTAAAACGTGAAAATGTCCCTATCCTTTAACAATGGAAAAAATTATAATGACAAAATTTCCCACTCTTTCAACAATGAAGAAATCTTAAAATATGAAATTTTTCTGGCAACAATGGAAAATTCGTCTTAAGTCATCATTTTTCAATTGTTATTAAGAAAAATTTATTTATAATTATATTAGAAGTTATCTATAATGACAACTTTCTTCACTTCCAACAATGGAAAAAATTCCATTGACAAATATTGATACTGTTTCAACAATGGACAACATTTAACACGAGAAAATTTCACTATCCTTTAACAATGGAAAAAATTATAGTGACAAATTTTCCCACGCTTTCAACAATGAAGAAAACTCAAAATAAGAAAATTTTCCCGCAACAATGAACAATTATATTTTGAGTCATCTTTTTTCGATTGTTATTATGAAAAATTTATTTATAATTATATTAGAAATTATCTATAATGACAACTTTCCCGCACTTCCAATAATGGAAAAAATTCCTTTGACCAATTTTGATACCATTTCAACAATGGACAATATTTAAAACGTAAAAATATCCCTATCCTTTAACAATGGAAAAAATTATAGTGACAAATTATCCCACGCTTTCAACAATGAAGAAATCTTAAATATGAAATTTTTCCGGCAACAACGGAAAATTCGTCTTTAAGTCGTCATTTTCCAATTGTTATTATGTAAAATTTATTTATAATTATATTAGAAGTTATCTATAATGACAACTTTCCCGCACTTCCAACAATGGAAAAAATTCCATTGACCAATTTTGATACCGTTTCAAGAATGGACAATATTTAAAACGTGAAAATGTCACTATCCTTTAACAATGGAAAAAACTATAGTGACAAATTTTCCAAAGCGTTCAACAATGAATAAATCTTAAAATAAGAAATTTTAACGACAAAATTGAAAAATTTGTCTTTAAGTCATCATTTTTCAATTGTTATTATGAAAAATTTATTTATAATTATATTAGAAGTTTTTTCTAATGACAACTTTCCTGCACTTCCAACAATGGGAAAAATTCCATTGACAAATATTGATTTCGTTTCAACAATGGACGACATTTAAAACGTGAAAATGTCACTATTCTTTAAAAAATGAAAAAAAGTATAGTGACAAGTTTTCCCACATTTTCAACAATTAACAAATCTTAAAATAAGAAATTTTAACGGCAACAATGAAAAATTCGTCATTAAGTCATCATTTTTCAATTGTTATTATGAAAAATTTATTTATAATTATATTAGAAATTGTCTATAATGACAACTTTCTTCACTTCCAACAATGGAAAAAATTCCATTGACAAATATTGATACTGTTTCAACAATGGACAAGATTTAACACGTGAAAATTTCACTATCCTTTAACAAAGGAAAAATTATAGTGACATATTTTCCCACACTTACAACAATGAACAGATCTCAAAATAAGAAATTTTTCTGGCAACAATAAAAACTTCGTCTTAAGTCATCATTTTTCAATTGTTATTATGAAAAATTTATTTATAATTATATTAGAAATTATCTATAATGACAACTTTCTGGCACTTCCAATAATGGAAAAAATTCGTTTGACCAATTTTGATACCATTTCAACAATGGACAATATTTAAAACGTGAAAATGTCACTATCCTTTAACAATGGAAAAAATTATGGTGACAAATTTTCCCACGCTTTCAACAATGAAGAAAATTCAACATAAGAAATTTTTCCCGCAACAATGAACAATTCTATTTTGAGTCTTTTTTTTTTCAATTGTTATTATGAAAAATTTATTTATAATTATATTAGAAATTATCTATAATGACAACTTTCCCGCAATTCCAACAATGGAAAAAATTCCATTGCAAATATTGATACCGTTTCAACAATGAACAATATTTAAAACGTAAAAATGTCCCTATCCTTTAACAATGGAAAAAATTATAGTGACAAATTATCCCACGCCTTCAACAATGAAGAAATCTTAAAATAAGAAATTTTAACGACAACATTGAAAAATTTGTCTTTAATTCATCATTTTTCAATTGTTATTATGAAAAATTTATTTATAATTATATTAGAAGTTATCTATAATGACAACTTTCTTCACTTCCAACAATGGAAAAAATTCCATTGGCAAATATTGATACTGTTTCAACAATGGACAACATTTAACACGTGAAAATTTCACTATCCTTTAACAAAGGAAAAATTATAGTGACATATTTTCCCACACTTACAACAATGAACAAATCTCAAAATAAGAAAATTTTCTGGCAACAATAAAAACTTCGTCTTAAGTCATCATTTTTCAATTGTTATTATGAAAAATTTATTTATAATTATATTAGAAATTATCTATAATGACAACTTTCTGGCACTTCCAATAACGGAAAAAATTCGTTTGACCAATTTTGATACCATTTCAACAATGGACAATATTTAAAACGTGAAAATGTCACTATCCTTTAACAATGGAAAAAATTATAGTGACAAATTTTCCCTCGCTTTCAACAATGAAGAAAATTTAAAATAAGAAAATTATCCCGCCACAATGTACAATTATATTTTGAGTCATCCCTTTTCAATTGTTTTTATGAAAAATTTATTTATAATTATATTAGAAGTTTTTTATAATGACAAATTTCCCACACTTCCAACAATGGAAAAAATTCCATTGACAAATATTGATGCCGTTTCAACAATGGACAACATTTAAAACGTGAAAATGTCACTATTCTTTAAAAAATGAAAAAAATATAGTGACAAGATTTCCCACACTTTCAACAATTAACAAATCTCAAAATAAGAAATTTTTCTGGCAACAATGAAAAATTCGTCTTTAAGTCATCATTTTTCAACTGTTATTATGAAAAAAGTATTTATAATTATATTAGAAGTTATCTATAATGACAACATTCCGGAACTTCCAACAATGGAAAAAATTCCATTGACAAATATTGATACCGTTTCAACAATGGACAACATTTAAAGCCTGAAAATTTCACTATCCTTTAACAAAGGAAAAATTATAGTGACAAATTTTCCCACACTTTCAACAATGAACAAATCTCAAAATAAGAAATTTTTCTGGCAACAATGAAAAATTCGTCTTTAAGTCATCAATTTTCAACTGTTATTATGAAAAATGTATTTATAATTATATTAGAAGTTATCTATAATGTCAAATTTCCCGCACTTCCACCAATGGAAAAAATTCCATTGACAAATAATGATACCGTTTCAACAATTGACAATATTTAAAACGTGAAAATGTCCCTATCCTTTAACAATGGAAAAAATTATAGTGACAAATTTTCCCTCGCTTTCAACAATGAAGAAAACTTAAAATAAGAAAATTATCCCGCAACAATGTGCAATTATATTTTGAGTCATCCCTTTTCAATTGTTTTTATGAAAAATTTATTTATAATTATATTAGAAATTGTCTATAATGAACACTTTCCTGCATTTTCAACAACGGAAAAAATTCCATTGACAAATATTGATACCGTTTCAATAATGGACAATATTTAAAACGTAAAAGTGTCCCTATCCTTTAACAATGGAAAAAATTATAATGACAAAATTTCCCACTCTTTCAACAATGAAGAAATCTTAAAATATGAAATTTTTCTGGCAACAATGGAAAATTCGTCTTAAGTCATCATTTTTCAATTGTTATTAAGAAAAATTTATTTATAATTATATTAGAAGTTATCTATAATGACAACTTTCTTCACTTCCAACAATGGAAAAAATTCCATTGACAAATATTGATACTGTTTCAACAATGGACAACATTTAACACGAGAAAATTTCACTATCCTTTAACAATGGAAAAAATTATAGTGACAAATTTTCCCACGCTTTCAACAATGAAGAAAACTCAAAATAAGAAAATTTTCCCGCAACAATGAACAATTATATTTTGAGTCATCTTTTTTCGATTGTTATTATGAAAAATTTATTTATAATTATATTAGAAATTATCTATAATGACAATTTTCTGGCACTTCCAATAATGGAAAAAATTCCTTTGACCAATTTTGATACCATTTCAACAATGGACAATATTTAAAACGTGAAAATGTCACTATCCTTTAACAATGGAAAATATTATGGTGACAAATTTTCCCACGATTTCAACAATGAAGAAAATTCAACATAAGAAATTTTTCCCGCAACAATGAACAATTCTATTTTGAGTCATCTTTTTTCGATTGTTATTATGAAAAATTTATTTATAATTATATTAGAAATTATCTATAATGACAACTTTCCCGCACTTCCAACAATGGAAAAAATTCCATTGCAAATATTGATACTGTTTCAACAATGAACAATATTTAAAACGTAAAAATATCCCTATCCTTTAACAATGGAAAAAATTATAGTGACAAATTATCCCACGCTTTCAACAATGAAGAAATCTTAAATATGAAATTTTTCCGGCAACAACGGAAAATTCGTCTTTAAGTCGTCATTTTCCAATTGTTATTATGTAAAATTTATTTATAATTATATTAGAAGTTATCTATAATGACAACTTTCCCGCACTTCCAACAATGGAAAAAATTCCATTGACCAATTTTGATACCGTTTCAAGAATGGACAATATTTAAAACGTGAAAATGTCACTATCCTTTAACAATGGAAAAAACTATAGTGACAAATTTTCCAAAGCGTTCAACAATGAATAAATCTTAAAATAAGAAATTTTAACGACAAAATTGAAAAATTTGTCTTTAAGTCATCATTTTTCAATTGTTATTATGAAAAATTTATTTATAATTACATTAGAAGTTTTTTCTAATGACAACTTTCCTGCACTTCCAACAATGGGAAAAATTCCATTGACAAATATTGATTTCGTTTCAACAATGGACGACATTTAAAACGTGAAAATGTCACTATTCTTTAAAAAATGAAAAAAAGTATAGTGACAAGTTTTCCCACATTTTCAACAATTAACAAATCTTAAAATAAGAAATTTTAACGGCAACAATGAAAAATTCGTCATTAAGTCATCATTTTTCAATTGTTATTATGAAAAATTTATTTATAATTATATTAGAAATTGTCTATAATGACAACTTTCTTCACTTCCAACAATGGAAAAAATTCCATTGACAAATATTGATACTGTTTCAACAATGGACAAGATTTAACACGTGAAAATTTCACTATCCTTTAACAAAGGAAAAATTATAGTGACATATTTTCCCACACTTACAACAATGAACAGATCTCAAAATAAGAAATTTTTCTGGCAACAATAAAAACTTCGTCTTAAGTCATCATTTTTCAATTGTTATTATGAAAAATTTATTTATAATTATATTAGAAATTATCTATAATGACAACTTTCTGGCACTTCCAATAATGGAAAAAATTCGTTTGACCAATTTTGATACCATTTCAACAATGGACAATATTTAAAACGTGAAAATGTCACTATCCTTTAACAATGGAAAAAATTATGGTGACAAATTTTCCCACGCTTTCAACAATGAAGAAAATTCAACATAAGAAATTTTTCCCGCAACAATGAACAATTCTATTTTGAGTCTTTTTTTTTTTCAATTGTTATTATGAAAAATTTATTTATAATTATATTAGAAATTATCTATAATGACAACTTTCCCGCAATTCCAACAATGGAAAAAATTCCATTGCAAATATTGATACCGTTTCAACAATGAACAATATTTAAAACGTAAAAATGTCCCTATCCTTTAACAATGGAAAAAATTATAGTGACAAATTATCCCACGCCTTCAACAATGAAGAAATCTTAAAATAAGAAATTTTAACGACAACATTGAAAAATTTGTCTTTAATTCATCATTTTTCAATTGTTATTATGAAAAATTTATTTATAATTATATTAGAAGTTATCTATAATGACAACTTTCTTCACTTCCAACAATGGAAAAAATTCCATTGACAAATATTGATACTGTTTCAACAATGGACAACATTTAACACGTGAAAATTTCACTATCCTTTAACAAAGGAAAAATTATAGTGACATATTTTCCCACACTTACAACAATGAACAAATCTCAAAATAAGAAAATTTTCTGGCAACAATAAAAACTTCGTCTTAAGTCATCATTTTTCAATTGTTATTATGAAAAATTTATTTATAATTATATTAGAAATTATCTATAATGACAACTTTCTGGCACTTCCAATAATGGAAAAAATTCGTTTGACCAATTTTGATACCATTTCAACAATGGACAATATTTAAAACGTGAAAATGTCACTATCCTTTAACAATGGAAAAAATTATAGTGACAAATTTTCCCTCGCTTTCAACAATGAAGAAAATTTAAAATAAGAAAATTATCCCGCCACAATGTACAATTATATTTTGAGTCATCCCTTTTCAATTGTTTTTATGAAAAATTTATTTATAATTATATTAGAAGTTTTTTATAATGACAAATTTCCCACACTTCCAACAATGGAAAAAATTCCATTGACAAATATTGATGCCGTTTCAACAATGGACAACATTTAAAACGTGAAAATGTCACTATTCTTTAAAAAATGAAAAAAATATAGTGACAAGATTTCCCACACTTTCAACAATTAACAAATCTCAAAATAAGAAATTTTTCTGGCAACAATGAAAAATTCGTCTTTAAGTCATCATTTTTCAACTGTTATTATGAAAAAAGTATTTATAATTATATTAGAAGTTATCTATAATGACAACATTCCGGAACTTCCAACAATGGAAAAAATTCCATTGACAAATATTGATACCGTTTCAACAATGGACAACATTTAAAGCCTGAAAATTTCACTATCCTTTAACAAAGGAAAAATTATAGTGACAAATTTTCCCACACTTTCAACAATGAACAAATCTCAAAATAAGAAATTTTTCTGGCAACAATGAAAAATTCGTCTTTAAGTCATCAATTTTCAACTGTTATTATGAAAAATGTATTTATAATTATATTAGAAGTTATCTATAATGTCAAATTTCCCGCACTTCCACCAATGGAAAAAATTCCATTGACAAATAATGATACCGTTTCAACAATTGACAATATTTAAAACGTGAAAATGTCCCTATCCTTTAACAATGGAAAAAATTATAGTGACAAATTTTCCCTCGCTTTCAACAATGAAGAAAACTTAAAATAAGAAAATTATCCCGCAACAATGTACAATTATATTTTGAGTCATCCCTTTTCAATTGTTTTTATGAAAAATTTATTTATAATTATATTAGAAATTGTCCATAATGAACACTTTCCTGCATTTTCAACAACGGAAAAAATTCCATTGACAAATATTGATACCGTTTCAATAATGGACAATATTTAAAACGTAAAAGTGTCCCTATCCTTTAACAATGGAAAAAATTATAATGACAAAATTTCCCACTCTTTCAACAATGAAGAAATCTTAAAATATGAAATTTTTCTGGCAACAATGGAAAATTCGTCTTAAGTCATCATTTTTCAATTGTTATTAAGAAAAATTTATTTATAATTATATTAGAAGTTATCTATAATGACAACTTTCTTCACTTCCAACAATGGAAAAAATTCCATTGACAAATATTGATACTGTTTCAACAATGGACAACATTTAACACGAGAAAATTTCACTATCCTTTAACAATGGAAAAAATTATAGTGACAAATTTTCCCACGCTTTCAACAATGAAGAAAACTCAAAATAAGAAAATTTTCCCGCAACAATGAACAATTATATTTTGAGTCATCTTTTTTCGATTGTTATTATGAAAAATTTATTTATAATTATATTAGAAATTATCTATAATGACAATTTTCTGGCACTTCCAATAATGGAAAAAATTTCTTTGACCAATTTTGATACCATTTCAACAATGGACAATATTTAAAACTTGAAAATGTCACTATCCTTTAACAATGGAAAATATTATGGTGACAAATTTTCCCACGATTTCAACAATGAAGAAAATTCAACGTAAGAAATTTTTCCCGCAACAATGAACAATTCTATTTTGAGTCATCTTTTTTCGATTATTATTATGAAAAATTTATTTATAATTATATTAGAAATTATCTATAATGACAACTTTCCCGCACTTCCAACAATGGAAAAAATTCCATTGACCAATTTTGATACCGTTTCAAGAATGGACAATATTTAAAACGTGAAAATGTCACTATCCTTTAACAATGGAAAAAACTATAGTGACAAATTTTCCAAAGCGTTCAACAATGAACAAATCTTAAAATAAGAAATTTTAACGACAACATTGAAAAATTTGTCTTTAAGTCATCATTTTTCAATTGTTATTATGAAAAATTTATTTATAATTATATTAGAAGTTTTTTCTAATGACAACTTTCCTGCACTTCCAACAATGGGAAAAATTCCATTGACAAATATTGATACCGTTTCAACAATGGACGACATTTAAAACGTGAAAATGTCACTATTCTTTAAAAAATGAAAAAAAAATATAGTGACAAGTTTTCCCACACTTTCAACAATTAACAAATCTTAAAATAAGAATTTTTAACGGCAACAATGAAAAATTCGTCATTAAGTCATCATTTTCCAATTGTTATTATGAAAAATTTATTTATAATTATATTAGAAATTATCTATAATGACAACTTTCCCGCAATTCCAACAATGGAAAAAATTCCATTGCAAATATTGATACCGTTTCAACAATGAACAATATTTAAAACGTAAAAATGTCCCTATCCTTTAACAATGGAAAAAATTATAGTGACAAATTATCCCACGCCTTCAACAATGAAGAAATCTTAAAATAAGAAATTTTAACGACAACATTGAAAAATTTGTCTTTAATTCATCATTTTTCAATTGTTATTATGAAAAATTTATTTATAATTATATTAGAAGTTATCTATAATGCCAACTTTCTTCACTTCCAACAATGGAAAAAATTCCATTGACAAATATTGATACTGTTTCAACAATGGACAACATTTAACACGTGAAAATTTCACTATCCTTTAACAAAGGAAAAATTATAGTGACATATTTTCCCACACTTACAACAATGAACAAATCTCAAAATAAGAAAATTTTCTGGCAACAATAAAAACTTCGTCTTAAGTCATCATTTTTCAATTGTTATTATGAAAAATTTATTTATAATTATATTAGAAATTATCTATAATGACAACTTTCTGGCACTTCCAATAATGGAAAAAATTCGTTTGACCAATTTTGATACCATTTCAACAATGGACAATATTTAAAACGTGAAAATGTCACTATCCTTTAACAATGGAAAAAATTATAGTGACAAATTTTCCCTCGCTTTCAACAATGAAGAAAATTTAAAATAAGAAAATTATCCCGCCACAATGTACAATTATATTTTGAGTCATCCCTTTTCAATTGTTTTTATGAAAAATTTATTTATAATTATATTAGAAGTTTTTTATAATGACAAATTTCCCACACTTCCAACAATGGAAAAAATTCCATTGACAAATATTGATGCCGTTTCAACAATGGACAACATTTAAAACGTGAAAATGTCACTATTCTTTAAAAAATGAAAAAAATATAGTGACAAGATTTCCCACACTTTCAACAATTAACAAATCTCAAAATAAGAAATTTTTCTGGCAACAATGAAAAATTCGTCTTTAAGTCATCATTTTTCAACTGTTATTATGAAAAAAGTATTTATAATTATATTAGAAGTTATCTATAATGACAACATTCCGGAACTTCCAACAATGGAAAAAATTCCATTGACAAATATTGATACCGTTTCAACAATGGACAACATTTAAAGCCTGAAAATTTCACTATCCTTTAACAAAGGAAAAATTATAGTGACAAATTTTCCCACACTTTCAACAATGAACAAATCTCAAAATAAGAAATTTTTCTGGCAACAATGAAAAATTCGTCTTTAAGTCATCAATTTTCAACTGTTATTATGAAAAATGTATTTATAATAATATTAGAAGTTATCTATAATGTCAAATTTCCCGCACTTCCACCAATGGAAAAAATTCCATTGACAAATAATGATACCGTTTCAACAATTGACAATATTTAAAACGTGAAAATGTCCCTATCCTTTAACAATGGAAAAAATTATAGTGACAAATTTTCCCTCGCTTTCAACAATGAAGAAAACTCAAAATAAGAAAATTATCCCGCAACAATGTACAATTATATTTTGAGTCATCTTTTTTCGATTGTTATTATGAAAAATTTATTTATAATTATATTAGAAATTATCTATAATGACAATTTTCTGGCACTTCCAATAATGGAAAAAATTCCTTTGACCAATTTTGATACCATTTCAACAATGGACAATATTTAAAACTTGAAAATGTCACTATCCTTTAACAATGGAAAATATTATGGTGACAAATTTTCCCACGATTTCAACAATGAAGAAAATTCAACATAAGAAATTTTTCCCGCAACAATGAACAATTCTATTTTGAGTCATCTTTTTTCGATTGTTATTATGAAAAATTTATTTATAATTATATTAGAAATTATCTATAATGACAACTTTCCCGCACTTCCAACAATGGAAAAAATTCCATTGACCAATTTTGATACCGTTTCAAGAATGGACAATATTTAAAACGTGAAAATGTCACTATCCTTTAACAATGGAAAAAACTATAGTGACAAATTTTCCAAAGCGTTCAACAATGAACAAATCTTAAAATAAGAAATTTTAACGACAACATTGAAAAATTTGTCTTTAAGTCATCATTTTTCAATTGTTATTATGAAAAATTTATTTATAATTATATTAGAAGTTTTTTCTAATGACAACTTTCCTGCACTTCCAACAATGGGAAAAATTCCATTGACAAATATTGATAAAGTTTCAACAATGGACGACATTTAAAACGTGAAAATGTCACTATTCTTTAAAAAATGAAAAAAAAAATATAGTGACAAGTTTTCCCACACTTTCAACAATTAACAAATCTTAAAATAAGAATTTTTAACGGCAACAATGAAAAATTCGTCATTAAGTCATCATTTTCCAATTGTTATTATGAAAAATTTATTTATAATTATATTAGAAATGGCCTATAATGACAACTTTCTTCACTTCCAACAATGGAAAAAATTCCATTGACAAATATTGATATTGTTTCAACAATGGACAACATTTAACACGTGAAAATTTCACTATCCTTTAACAAAGGAAAAATTATAGTGACATATTTTCCCACAATTACAACAATGAACAAATCTCAAAATAAGAAATTTTTCTGGCAACAATAAAAACTTCGTCTTAAGTCATCATTTTTCAATTGTTATTATGAAAAATTTATTTATAATTATATTAGAAATTATCTATAATGACAACTTTCTGGCACTTCCAATAATGGAAAAAATTCGTTTGACCAATTTTGATACCATTTCAACAATGGACAATATTTAAAACGTGAAAATGTCACTATCCTTTAACAATGGAAAAAATTATGGTGACAAATTTTCCCACGCTTTCAACAATGAAGAAAATTCAACATAAGAAATTTTTCCCGCAACAATGAACAATTCTATTTTGAGTCTTTTTTTTTCAATTGTTATTATGAAAAATTTATTTATAATTATATTAGAAATTATCTATAATGACAACTTTCCCGCAATTCCAACAATGGAAAAAATTCCATTGCAAATATTGATACCGTTTCAACAATGAACAATATTTAAAACGTAAAAATGTCCCTATCCTTTAACAATGGAAAAAATTATAGTGACAAATTATCCCACGCCTTCAACAATGAAGAAATCTCAAAATAAGAAATTTTAACGACAACATTGAAAAATTTGTCTTTAATTCATCATTTTTCAATTGTTATTATGAAAAATTTATTTATAATTATATTAGAAATTGTCTATAATGAACACTTTCCTGCATTTTCAACAACGGAAAAAATTCCATTGACAAATATTGATACCGTTTCAATAATGGACAATATTTAAAACGTAAAAGTGTCCCTATCCTTTAACAATGGAAAAAATTATAATGACAAAATTTCCCACTCTTTCAACAATGAAGAAATCTTAAAATATGAAATTTTTCTGGCAACAATGGAAAATTCGTCTTAAGTCATCATTTTTCAATTGTTATTAAGAAAAATTTATTTATAATTATATTAGAAGTTATCTATAATGACAACTTTCTTCACTTCCAACAATGGAAAAAATTCCATTGACAAATATTGATACTGTTTCAACAATGGACAACATTTAACACGAGAAAATTTCACTATCCTTTAACAATGGAAAAAATTATAGTGACAAATTTTCCCACGCTTTCAACAATGAAGAAAACAAAAAATAAGAAAATTTTCCCGCAACAATGAACAATTATATTTTGAGTCATCTTTTTTCGATTGTTATTATGAAAAATTTATTTATAATTATATTAGAAATTATCTATAATGACAATTTTCTGGCACTTCCAATAATGGAAAAAATTCCTTTGACCAATTTTGATACCATTTCAACAATGGACAATATTTAAAACGTGAAAATGTCACTATCCTTTAACAATGGAAAAAATTATGGTGACAAATTTTCCCACGATTTCAACAATGAAGATAATTCAACAAAAGAAAATTTTCCCGCAACAATGAACAATTATATTTTGAGTCATCTTTTTTCGATTGTTATTATGAAAAATTTATTTATAATTATATTAGAAATCATCTATAATGACAATTTTCTGGCACTTCCAACAATGGGAAAAATTCCATTGACAAATATTGATACCGTTTCAACAATGGACGACATTTAAAACGTGAAAATGTCACTATTCTTTAAAAAATGAAAAAAAATATAGTGACAAGATTTCCCACACTTTCAACAATTAACAAATCTTAAAATAAGAAATTTTAACGGCAACAGTGAAAAATTCGTCATTAAGTCATCATTTTTCAATTGTTATTATGAAAAATTTATTTATAATTATATTAGAAATTGTCTATAATGACAACTTTCTTCACTTCCAACAATGGAAAAAATTCCATTGACAAATATTGATACTGTTTCAACAATGGACAACATTTAACACGTGAAAATTTCACTATCCTTTAACAAAGGAAAAATTATAGTGACATATTTTCCCACACTTACAACAATGACCAAATCTCAAAATAAGAAATTTTTCTGGCAACAATAAAAACTTCGTCTTAAGTCATCATTTTTCAATTGTTATTATGAAAAATTTATTTATAATTATATTAGAAATTACCTATAATGACAACTTTCTGGCACTTCCAGTAATGGAAAAAATTCCTTTGACCAATTTTGATACCATTTCAACAATGGACAATATTTAAAACGTGAAAATGTCACTATCCTTTAACAATGGAAAAAATTATGGTGACAAATTTTCCCACGCTTTCAACAATGAAGAAAATTCAACATAAGAAATTTTTCCCCCAACAAGGAATAATTCTATTTTGAGTCATCTTTTTTCAATTGTTATTATGAAAAATTTATTCATAATTATATTATAAATTATCTATAATGACAACTTTCCCGCAATTCCAACAATGGAAAAAATTCCATTGCAAATATTGATACCGTTTCAACAATGAACAATATTTAAAACGTAAAAATGTCCCTATTCTTTAACAATGGAAAAAATTATAGTGACAAATTATCCCACGCTTTCAACAATGAAGAAATCTTAAATATGAAATTTTTCCGGCAACAACGGAAAATTCGTCTTTAAGTCGTCATTTTCCAATTGTTATTATGAAAAATTTATTTATAATTATATTAGAAGTTATCTATAATGACAACTTTCCCGCACTTCCAACAATGGAAAAAATTCCATTGACCAATTTTGATACCGTTTCAAGAATGGACAATATTTAAAACGTGAAAATGTCACTATCCTTTAACAATGGAAAAAATTATAGTGACAAATTATCCCACGCCTTCAACAATGAAGAAATCTTAAAATAAGAAATTTTAACGACAACATTGAAAAATTTGTCTTTAATTCATCATTTTTCAATTGTTATTATGAAAAATTTATTTATAATTATATTAGAAGTTATCTATAATGACAACTTTCTTCACTTCCAACAATGGAAAAAATTCCATTGACAAATATTGATACTGTTTCAACAATGGATAACATTTAACACGTGAAAATTTCACTATACTTTAACAATAGAAAAAATTATGACAAATTTTCCCACTCTTTCAACAATGAAGAAATCTTAAATATGAAATTTTTCCGGCAACAATGGAAAGTTCGTCTTAACTCATCATTTTTCAATTGTTATTATGAAAAATTTATTTATAATTATATTAGAAGTTATCTATAATGACAACATTCCGGAACTTCCAACAATGGAAAAAATTCCATTGACAAATATTGATACCGTTTCAACAATGGACAACATTTAAAGCCTGAAAATTTCACTATCCTTTAACAAAGGAAAAATTATAGTGGCAAATTTTCCCACACTTTCAACAATGAACAAATCTCAAAATAAGAAATTTTTCTGGCAACAATGAAAAATTCGTCTTTAAGTCATCATTTTTCAACTGTTATTATGAAAAATGTATTTATAATTATATTAGAAGTTATCTATAATGTCAACTTTCCCGCACTTCCACCAATGGAAAAAATTCCATTGACAAATAATGATACCGTTTCAACAATTGACAATATTTAAAACGTGAAAATGTCCCTATCCTTTAACAATGGAAAAAATTATAGTGACAAATTTTCCCTCGCTTTCAACAATGAAGAAAACTTAAAATAAGAAAATTATCCCGCAACAATGTACAATTATATTTTGAGTCATCCCTTTTCAATTGTTTTTATGAAAGATTTATTTATAATTATATTAGAAATTATCTATAATGACAACTTTCTGGCACTTCCAATAATGGAAAAAATTCCTTTGACCAATTTTGATACCATTTCAACAATGGACAATATTTAAAACGTGAAAATGTCACTATCCTTTAACAATGGAAAAAATTATGGTGACAAATTTTCCCACGCTTTCAACAATGAAGAAAATTCAACATAAGAAATTTTTCCCGCAACAATGTACAATTATATTTTGAGTCATCCCTTTTCAATTGTTTTTATGAAAAATTTATTTATAATTATATTAGAAATTATCTATAATGACAACTTTCCCGAAATTCCAACAATGGAAAAAATTCCATTGCAAATATTGATACCGTTTCAAGAATGGACAATATGTAAAACGTGAAAATGTCACTATCCTTTAACAATGGAAAAAACTATAGTGAAAAATTTTCCAAAGCGTTCAACAATGAACAAATCTTAAAATAAGAAATTTTAACGACAACATTGAAAAATTTGTCTTTAAGTCATCATTTTTCAATTGTTATTATGAGAAATTTATTTATAATTATATTAGAAGTTTTTTCTAATGACAACTTTCCTGCACTTCCAACAATGGGAAAAATTCCATTGACAAATATTGATACCGTTTCAACAATGGACGACATTTAAAACGTGAAAATGTCACTATTCTTTAAAAAATGAAAAAAAATATAGTGACAAGTTTTCCCACACTTTCAACAATTAACAAATCTTAAAATAAGAAATTTTAACGGCAACAATGATTAATTCGTCATTAAGTCATCATTTTTCAATTGTTATTATGAAAAATTTATTTATAATTACATTAGAAGTTATCTATAATGACAACTTTCCGGCACTTCCAACAATGGAAAGAATTCCATTGACCAATTTTGATACCGTTTCAACAATGGACAATATTTAAAACGAGAAAATGTCACTATCCTTTAACAATGGAAAAAATTATAGAGACAAATTTTCCCACGCTTTCAGCAGTGAAGAAAACTTAAAGAAAGAAAATTTTCCCGCAACAATGAACAATTCTATTTTGAAACATCTGTTTTCAATTGTTATTATGAAAAATTTATTTATAATTATATTAGAAATTATCTATAATGACAACTTTCCCGCAATTCCAACAATGGAAAAAATTCCATTGCAAATATTGATACCGTTTCAACAATGAACAATATTTAAAACGTAAAAATGTCCCTATCCTTTAATAATGGAAAAAATTATAGTGACAAATTATCCCACGCCTTCAACAATGAAGAAATCTTAAAATAAGAAATTTTAACGACAACATTGAAAAATTTGTCTTTAATTCATCATTTTTCAATTGTTATTATGAAAAATTTATTTATAATTATATTAGAAGTTATCTATAATGACAACTTTCTTCACTTCCAACAATGGAAAAAATTCCATTGACAAATATTGATACTGTTTCAACAATGGACAACATTTAACACGTGAAAATTTCACTATCCTTTAACAAAGGAAAAATTATAGTGACATATTTTCCCACACATTCAACAATGAACAAATCTCAAAATAAGACATTTTAACGACAACATTGAAAAATTTGTCTTTAATTCATCATTTTTCAATTGTTATTATGAAAAATTTATTTATAATTATATTAGAAGTTATCTATAATGACAACTTTCCCGCACTTCCAACAATGGAAAAAATTCCATTGACCAATTTTGATACCGTTTCAATAATGGACAATATTTAAAACGTGAAAATGTCCCTATCCTTTAACAATGGAAAAAATTATAGTGACAAATTTTCCCTCGCTTTCAACAATGAAGAAAAACTTAAAATAAGAAAATTATCCTGCAACAATGTACAATTATATTTTGAGTCATCTCTTTTCAATTGTTTTTATGAAAAAGTTATTTATAATTATATTAGAAGTTTTTTATAATGACAACTTTCCTGCACTTCCAACAATGGGGAAAATTCCATTGACAAATATTGATATCGTTTCAACAATGGACGACATTTAAAACGTGAAAATGTTACTATTCTTTAAAAAATGAAAAAAAATATAGTGACAAGTTTTCCCACACTTTCAACAATTAACAAATCTTAAAATAAGAAATTTTAACGGCAACAATGAAAAATTCGTCATTAAGTCATCATTTTTCAATTGTTATTATGAAAAATTTATTTATAATTGTATTAGAAATTGTCTATAATGACAACTTTCCCGCACTTCCAACAATGGAAAAAATTCCATTGACAAATAATGATACCGTTTCAACAATTGACAATATTTAAAACGTGAAAATGTCCCTATCCTTTAACAATGGAAAAAATCATAGTGACAAATTTTCCCTCGCTTTCAACAATGAAGAAAACTTAAAATAAGAAAATTATCCCGCAACAATGTACAATTATATTTTGAGTCATCCCTTTTCAATTGTTTTTATGAAAAATTTATTTATATTTATATTAGAAGTTTTTTATAATGACAAATTTCCCACACTTCCAACAATGGAAAAAATTCCATTGACAAATATTGATGCCGTTTCAACAATGGACAACATTTAAAACGTAAAAGTGTCCCTATCCTTTAACAATGGAAAAAATTATAATGACAAAATTTCCCAATCTTTCAACAATGAAGAAATCTTAAAATATGAAATTTTTCTGGCAACAATGGAAAATTCGTCTTAAGTCATCATTTTTCAATTGTTATTAAGAAAAATTTATTTGTAATTATATTAGAAGTTATCTATAATGACAACATTCCGGCACTTCCAACAATGGAAAAAATTCCATTGACAAATATTGATATAGTTTCAACAATTGACTATATTTAAAACGTGAAAATGTCACTATCCTTTAACAATGGAAAAAATTATAGTGACAAATTTTCCCACGATTTCAACAATGAAGAAAGCTCAAAATAAGAAATTTTTCCCGCAACAATGAACAATTATATTTTGAGTCATCTTTTTTCGATTGTTATTATGAAAAATTTATTTATAATTATATTAGAAATTATCTATAATGACAACTTTCTGGCACTTCCAATAATGGAAAAAATTCCTTTGACCAATTTTGATACCATTTCAACCAATGGACAATATTTAAAACGTGAAAATGTCACTATCCTTTAACAATGGAAAAAATTATGGTGACAAATTTTCCCACGCTTTCAACAATGAAGAAAATTCAACATAAGAAATTTTTCCCGCAACAATGTACAATTATATTTTGAGTCATCCCTTTTCAATTGTTTTTATGAAAAATTTATTTATAATTATATTAGAAATTATCTATAATGACAACTTTCCCGAAATTCCAACAATGGAAAAAATTCCATTGCAAATATTGATACCGTTTCAAGAATGGACAATATGTAAAACGTGAAAATGTCACTATCCTTTAACAATGGAAAAAACTATAGTGAAAAATTTTCCAAAGCGTTCAACAATGAACAAATCTTAAAATAAGAAATTTTAACGACAACATTGAAAAATTTGTCTTTAAGTCATCATTTTTCAATTGTTATTATGAGAAATTTATTTATAATTATATTAGAAGTTTTTTCTAATGACAACTTTCCTGCACTTCCAACAATGGGAAAAATTCCATTGACAAATATTGATACCGTTTCAACAATGGACGACATTTAAAACGTGAAAATGTCACTATTCTTTAAAAAATGAAAAAAAATATAGTGACAAGTTTTCCCACACTTTCAACAATTAACAAATCTTAAAATAAGAAATTTTAACGGCAACAATGATTAATTCGTCATTAAGTCATCATTTTTCAATTGTTATTATGAAAAATTTATTTATAATTACATTAGAAGTTATCTATAATGACAACTTTCCGGCACTTCCAACAATGGAAAGAATTCCATTGACCAATTTTGATACCGTTTCAACAATGGACAATATTTAAAACGAGAAAATGTCACTATCCTTTAACAATGGAAAAAATTATAGAGACAAATTTTCCCACGCTTTCAGCAGTGAAGAAAACTTAAAGAAAGAAAATTTTCCCGCAACAATGAACAATTCTATTTTGAAACATCTGTTTTCAATTGTTATTATGAAAAATTTATTTATAATTATATTAGAAATTATCTATAATGACAACTTTCCCGCAATTCCAACAATGGAAAAAATTCCATTGCAAATATTGATACCGTTTCAACAATGAACAATATTTAAAACGTAAAAATGTCCCTATCCTTTAATAATGGAAAAAATTATAGTGACAAATTATCCCACGCCTTCAACAATGAAGAAATCTTAAAATAAGAAATTTTAACGACAACATTGAAAAATTTGTCTTTAATTCATCATTTTTCAATTGTTATTATGAAAAATTTATTTATAATTATATTAGAAGTTATCTATAATGACAACTTTCTTCACTTCCAACAATGGAAAAAATTCCATTGACAAATATTGATACTGTTTCAACAATGGACAACATTTAACACGTGAAAATTTCACTATCCTTTAACAAAGGAAAAATTATAGTGACATATTTTCCCACACATTCAACAATGAACAAATCTCAAAATAAGACATTTTAACGACAACATTGAAAAATTTGTCTTTAATTCATCATTTTTCAATTGTTATTATGAAAAATTTATTTATAATTATATTAGAAGTTATCTATAATGACAACTTTCCCGCACTTCCAACAATGGAAAAAATTCCATTGACCAATTTTGATACCGTTTCAATAATGGACAATATTTAAAACGTGAAAATGTCCCTATCCTTTAACAATGGAAAAAATTATAGTGACAAATTTTCCCTCGCTTTCAACAATGAAGAAAAACTTAAAATAAGAAAATTATCCTGCAACAATGTACAATTATATTTTGAGTCATCTCTTTTCAATTGTTTTTATGAAAAAGTTATTTATAATTATATTAGAAGTTTTTTATAATGACAACTTTCCTGCACTTCCAACAATGGGGAAAATTCCATTGACAAATATTGATATCGTTTCAACAATGGACGACATTTAAAACGTGAAAATGTTACTATTCTTTAAAAAATGAAAAAAAATATAGTGACAAGTTTTCCCACACTTTCAACAATTAACAAATCTTAAAATAAGAAATTTTAACGGCAACAATGAAAAATTCGTCATTAAGTCATCATTTTTCAATTGTTATTATGAAAAATTTATTTATAATTGTATTAGAAATTGTCTATAATGACAACTTTCCCGCACTTCCAACAATGGAAAAAATTCCATTGACAAATAATGATACCGTTTCAACAATTGACAATATTTAAAACGTGAAAATGTCCCTATCCTTTAACAATGGAAAAAATCATAGTGACAAATTTTCCCTCGCTTTCAACAATGAAGAAAACTTAAAATAAGAAAATTATCCCGCAACAATGTACAATTATATTTTGAGTCATCCCTTTTCAATTGTTTTTATGAAAAATTTATTTATATTTATATTAGAAGTTTTTTATAATGACAAATTTCCCACACTTCCAACAATGGAAAAAATTCCATTGACAAATATTGATGCCGTTTCAACAATGGACAACATTTAAAACGTAAAAGTGTCCCTATCCTTTAACAATGGAAAAAATTATAATGACAAAATTTCCCAATCTTTCAACAATGAAGAAATCTTAAAATATGAAATTTTTCTGGCAACAATGGAAAATTCGTCTTAAGTCATCATTTTTCAATTGTTATTAAGAAAAATTTATTTATAATTATATTAGAAGTTATCTATAATGACAACATTCCGGTACTTCCAAAAATGGAAAAAATTCCATTGACAAATATTGATACCATTTCAACATTGGACAATATTTAAAACGTGAAAATGTCACTATCCTTTAACAATGGAAAAAATTATGGTGACAAATTTTCCCACGCTTTCAACAATGAAGAAAATTCAACATAAGAAATTTTTCCCGCAACAATGAACAATTATATTTTGAGTCATCTTTTTTCGATTGTTATTATGAAAAATTTATTTATAATTATATTAAAAATTATCTATAATGACAACTTTCTGGCACTTCCAATAATGGAAAAAATTCCTTTGACATATTTTGATACCATTTGAACAATGGACAATATTTAAAACGTGAAAATGTCACTATCCTTTAACAATGGAAAAAATTATGGTGACAAATTTTCCCACGCTTTCAACAATGAAGAAAATTCAACATAAGAAATTTTTCCCGCAACAATGAACAATTCTATTTTGAGTCATCTTTTTTCAATTGTTATTATGAAAAATTTATTTATAATTATATTAGAAATTATCTATAATGACAACTTTCCCGCACTTCCAACAATGGAAAAAATTCCATTGCAAATATTGATACCGTTTCAACAATGAACAATATTTAAAACGTAAAAATGTCCCTATCCTTTAACAATGGAAAAAACTATAGTGACAAATTATCCCACGCTTTCAACAATGAAGAAATCTTAAATATGAAATTTTTCCGGCAACTACGGAAAATTCGTCTTTAAGTCGTCATTTTCCAATTGTTATTATGAAAAATTTATTTATAATTATATTAGAAGTTATCTATAATGACAACTTTCCCGCACTTCCAACAATGGAAAAAATTCCATTGACCAATTTTGATACCGTTTCAAGAATGGACAATATTTAAAACGTGAAAATGTCACTATCCTTTAACAATGGAAAAAGCTATAGTGACAAATTTTCCAAAGCGTTCAACAATGAATAAATCTTAAAATAAGAAATTTTAACGACAAAATTGAAAAATTTGTCTTTAAGTCATCATTTTTCAATTGTTATTATGAAAAATTTATTTATAATTATATTAGAAGTTTTTTCTAATGACAACTTTCCTGCACTTCCAACAATGGGGAAAATTCCATTGACAAATATTGATATCGTTTCAACAATGGACGACATTTAAAACGTGAAAATGTTACTATTCTTTAAAAAATGAAAAAAAATATAGTGACAAGTTTTCCCACACTTTCAACAATGAACAAATCTCAAAATAAGAAATTTTTCTGGCAACAATAAAAACTTCGTCTTAAGTCATCATTTTTCAATTGGTATTATGAAAAATGTATTTATAATTATATTAGAAGTTATCTATAATGTCAACTTTCCCGCACTTCCAACAATGGAAGAAATTCCATTGACAAATAATGATACCGTTTCAACAATTGACAATATTTAAAACGTGAAAATGTCCCTATCCTTTAACAATGGAAAAAATTATAGTGACAAATTTTCCCTCGCTTTCAACAATGAAGAAATCTTAAAATAAGAAAATTATCCCGCAACAATGTACAATTATATTTTGAGTCATCCCTTTTCAATTGTTTTATGAAAAATTTATTTATATTTATATTAGAAGTTTTTTATAATGACAAATTTCCCACACTTCCAACAATGGAAAAAATTCCATTGACAAATATTGATGCCGTTTCAACAATGGACAAGATTTAAAACGTGAAAATGTCACTATTCTTTAAAAAATGAAAAAAATATAGTGACAAGTTTTCCCACACTTTCAACAATTAACAAATTTAAAATAAGAAATTTTAACGGCAACAATGCAAAATTCGTCTTTAAATCATCATTTTTCAATTCTTATTATGAAAAATTTATTTATAATTATATTAGAAATTGTCTATAATGAACACTTTCCTGCATTTTCAACAACGGAAAAAATTCCATTGACAAATATTGATACCGTTTCAATAATGGTCAATATTTAAAACGTAAAAGTGTCCCTATCCTTTAACAATGGAAAAAATTATAATGACAAAATTTCCCATTCTTTCAACAATGAAGAAATCTTAAAATAAGAAATTTTTCTGGCAACAATGGAAAATTCGTCTTAAGTCATCATTTTTCAATTGTTATTAAGAAAAATTTATTTATAATTATATTAGAAGTTATCTATAATGACAACATTCCGGAACTTCCAAAAATGGAAAAAATTCCATTGACAAATATTGATATAGTTTCAACAATTGACTATATTTAAAACGTGAAAATGTCACTATCCTTTAACAATGGAAAAAATTATAGTGACAAATTTTCCCACGCTTTCAACAATGAAGAAAACTCAAAATAAGAAATTTTTCCCGCAACAATGAACAATTATATTTTGAGTCATCTTTTTTCGATTGTTATTAAGAAAAATTTATTTATAATTATATTAGAAGTTTTGTATAATGACAAATTTCCCACACTTCCAACAATGGAAAAAATTCCATTGACAAATATTGATGCCGTTTCAACAATGGACAACATTTAAAACGTGAAAATGTCACTATTCTTTAAAAAATGAAAAAAATATAGTGACAAGTTTTCCCACACTTTCAACAATTAACAAATTTAAAATAAGAAATTTTAACGGCAACAATGAAAAATTCGTCTTTAAATCATCATTTTTCAATTGTTATTATGAAAAATTTATTTATAATTATATTAGAAGTTATCTATAATGTCAACTTTCCCGCACTTCCTACAATGGAAAAAATTCCATTGACAAATAATGATACCGTTTCAACAATTGACAATATTTAAAACGTGAAAATGTCCCTATCCTTTAACAATGGAAAAAATTATAGTGACAAATTTTCCCTCGCTTTCAACAATGAAGAAAACTTAAAATAAGAAAATTATCCCGCAACAATGTACAATTATATTTTGAGTCATCCCTTTTCAATTGTTTTTATGAAAAATTTATTTATAATTATATTAGAAATTATCTATAATGACAACTTTCTGGCACTTCCAATAATGGAAAAAATTCCTTTGACCAATTTTGATACCATTTCAACAATGGACAATATTTAAAACGTGAAAATGTCACTATCCTTTAACAATGGAAAAAATTATGGTGACAAATTTTCCCACGCTTTCAACAATGAAGAAAATTCAACATAAGAAACTTTTCCCGCAACAATGAACAATTCTATTTTGAGTCATCTTTTTTCGATTGTTATTATGAAAAATTTATTTATAATTATATTAGAAATTATCTATAATGACAACTTTCCCGCAATTCCAACAATGGAAAAAATTCCATTGCAAATATTGATACCGTTTCAACAATGAACAATATTTAAAACGTAAAAATGTCCCTATCCTTTAACAATTGAAAAATTTATAGTGACAAATTATCCCACGCCTTCAACAATGAAGAAATCTTAAAATAAGAAATTTTAACGACAACATTGAAAAATTTGTCTTTAATTCATCATTTTTCAATTGTTATTATGAAAAATTTATTTATAATTATATTAGAAGTTATCTATAATGACAACTTTCCGGCACTTCCAACAATGGAAAGAATTCCATTGACCAATTTTGATACCGTTTCAACAATGGACAATATTTAAAACGAGAAAATGTCACTATCCTTTAACAATGGAAAAAATTATAGAGACAAATTTTCCCACGCTTTCAGCAGTGAAGAAAACTTAAAGAAAGAAAATTTTCCCGCAACAATGAACAATTCTATTTTGAAACATCTGTTTTCAATTGTTATTATGAAAAATTTATTTATAATTATATTAGAAATTATCTATAATGACAACTTTCCCGCAATTCCAACAATGGAAAAAATTCCATTGCAAATATTGATACCGTTTCAACAATGAACAATATTTAAAACGTAAAAATGTCCCTATCCTTTAACAATGGAAAAAATTATAGTGACAAATTTTCCCACGCTTTCAACAATGAAGAAAATTCAACATAAGAAATTTTTCCCGCAACAATGAACAATTATATTTTGAGTCATCTTTTTTCGATTGTTATTATGAAAAATTTATTTATAATTATATTAAAAATTATCTATAATGACAACTTTCTGGCACTTCCAATAATGGAAAAAATTCCTTTGACATATTTTGATACCATTTGAACAATGGACAATATTTAAAACGTGAAAATGTCACTATCCTTTAACAATGGAAAAAATTATGGTGACAAATTTTCCCACGCTTTCAACAATGAAGAAAATTCAACATAAGAAATTTTTCCCGCAACAATGAACAATTCTATTTTGAGTCATCTTTTTTCAATTGTTATTATGAAAAATTTATTTATAATTATATTAGAAATTATCTATAATGACAACTTTCCCGCACTTCCAACAATGGAAAAAATTCCATTGCAAATATTGATACCGTTTCAACAATGAACAATATTTAAAACGTAAAAATGTCCCTATCCTTTAACAATGGAAAAAACTATAGTGACAAATTATCCCACGCTTTCAACAATGAAGAAATCTTAAATATGAAATTTTTCCGGCAACTACGGAAAATTCGTCTTTAAGTCGTCATTTTCCAATTGTTATTATGAAAAATTTATTTATAATTATATTAGAAGTTATCTATAATGACAACTTTCCCGCACTTCCAACAATGGAAAAAATTCCATTGACCAATTTTGATACCGTGTCAAGAATGGACAATATTTAAAACGTGAAAATGTCACTATCCTTTAACAATGGAAAAAGCTATAGTGACAAATTTTCCAAAGCGTTCAACAATGAATAAATCTTAAAATAAGAAATTTTAACGACAAAATTGAAAAATTTGTCTTTAAGTCATCATTTTTCAATTGTTATTATGAAAAATTTATTTATAATTATATTAGAAGTTTTTTCTAATGACAACTTTCCTGCACTTCCAACAATGGGGAAAATTCCATTGACAAATATTGATATCGTTTCAACAATGGACGACATTTAAAACGTGAAAATGTTACTATTCTTTAAAAAATGAAAAAAAATATAGTGACAAGTTTTCCCACACTTTCAACAATGAACAAATCTCAAAATAAGAAATTTTTCTGGCAACAATAAAAACTTCGTCTTAAGTCATCATTTTTCAATTGGTATTATGAAAAATGTATTTATAATTATATTAGAAGTTATCTATAATGTCAACTTTCCCGCACTTCCAACAATGGAAGAAATTCCATTGACAAATAATGATACCGTTTCAACAATTGACAATATTTAAAACGTGAAAATGTCCCTATCCTTTAACAATGGAAAAAATTATAGTGACAAATTTTCCCTCGCTTTCAACAATGAAGAAATCTTAAAATAAGAAAATTATCCCGCAACAATGTACAATTATATTTTGAGTCATCCCTTTTCAATTGTTTTATGAAAAATTTATTTATATTTATATTAGAAGTTTTTTATAATGACAAATTTCCCACACTTCCAACAATGGAAAAAATTCCATTGACAAATATTGATGCCGTTTCAACAATGGACAAGATTTAAAACGTGAAAATGTCACTATTCTTTAAAAAATGAAAAAAATATAGTGACAAGTTTTCCCACTTTTTCAACAATTAACAAATTTAAAATAAGAAATTTTAACGGCAACAATGCAAAATTCGTCTTTAAATCATCATTTTTCAATTCTTATTATGAAAAATTTATTTATAATTATATTAGAAATTGTCTATAATGAACACTTTCCTGCATTTTCAACAACGGAAAAAATTCCATTGACAAATATTGATACCGTTTCAATAATGGTCAATATTTAAAACGTAAAAGTGTCCCTATCCTTTAACAATGGAAAAAATTATAATGACAAAATTTCCCATTCTTTCAACAATGAAGAAATCTTAAAATAAGAAATTTTTCTGGCAACAATGGAAAATTCGTCTTAAGTCATCATTTTTCAATTGTTATTAAGAAAAATTTATTTATAATTATATTAGAAGTTATCTATAATGACAACATTCCGGAACTTCCAAAAATGGAAAAAATTCCATTGACAAATATTGATATAGTTTCAACAATTGACTATATTTAAAACGTGAAAATGTCACTATCCTTTAACAATGGAAAAAATTATAGTGACAAATTTTCCCACGCTTTCAACAATGAAGAAAACTCAAAATAAGAAATTTTTCCCGCAACAATGAACAATTATATTTTGAGTCATCTTTTTTCGATTGTTATTAAGAAAAATTTATTTATAATTATATTAGAAGTTTTGTATAATGACAAATTTCCCACACTTCCAACAATGGAAAAAATTCCATTGACAAATATTGATGCCGTTTCAACAATGGACAACATTTAAAACGTGAAAATGTCACTATTCTTTAAAAAATGAAAAAAATATAGTGACAAGTTTTCCCACACTTTCAACAATTAACAAATTTAAAATAAGAAATTTTAACGGCAACAATGAAAAATTCGTCTTTAAATCATCATTTTTCAATTGTTATTATGAAAAATTTATTTATAATTATATTAGAAGTTATCTATAATGTCAACTTTCCCGCACTTCCACCAATGGAAAAAATTCCATTGACAAATAATGATACCGTTTCAACAATTGACAATATTTAAAACGTGAAAATGTCCCTATCCTTTAACAATGGAAAAAATTATAGTGACAAATTTTCCCTCGCTTTCAACAATGAAGAAAACTTAAAATAAGAAAATTATCCCGCAACAATGTACAATTATATTTTGAGTCATCCCTTTTCAATTGTTTTTATGAAAAATTTATTTATAATTATATTAGAAATTATCTATAATGACAACTTTCTGGCACTTCCAATAATGGAAAAAATTCCTTTGACCAATTTTGATACCATTTCAACAATGGACAATATTTAAAAAGTGAAAATGTCACTATCCTTTAACAATGGAAAAAATTATGGTGACAAATTTTCCCACGCTTTCAACAATGAAGAAAATTCAACATAAGAAATTTTTCCCGCAACAATGAACAATTCTATTTTGAGTCATCTTTTTTCGATTGTTATTATGAAAAATTTATTTATAATTATATTAGAAATTATCTATAATGACAACTTTCCCGCAATTCCAACAATGGAAAAAATTCCATTGCAAATATTGATACCGTTTCAACAATGAACAATATTTAAAACGTAAAAATGTCCCTATCCTTTAACAATTGAAAAATTTATAGTGACAAATTATCCCACGCCTTCAACAATGAAGAAATCTTAAAATAAGAAATTTTAACGACAACATTGAAAAATTTGTCTTTAATTCATCATTTTTCAATTGTTATTATGAAAAATTTATTTATAATTATATTAGAAGTTATCTATAATGACAACTTTCCGGCACTTCCAACAATGGAAAGAATTCCATTGACCAATTTTGATACCGTTTCAACAATGGACAATATTTAAAACGAGAAAATGTCACTATCCTTTAACAATGGAAAAAATTATAGAGACAAATTTTCCCACGCTTTCAGCAGTGAAGAAAACTTAAAGAAAGAAAATTTTCCCGCAACAATGAACAATTCTATTTTGAAACATCTGTTTTCAATTGTTATTATGAAAAATTTATTTATAATTATATTAGAAATTATCTATAATGACAACTTTCCCGCAATTCCAACAATGGAAAAAATTCCATTGCAAATATTGATACCGTTTCAACAATGAACAATATTTAAAACGTAAAAATGTCCCTATCCTTTAACAATGGAAAAAATTATAGTGACAAATTATCCCACGCCTTCAACAATGAAGAAATCTTAAAATAAGAAATTTTAACGACAACATTGAAAAATTTGTCTTTAATTCATCATTTTTCAATTGTTATTATGAAAAATTTATTTATAATTATATTAGAAGTTATCTATAATGACAACTTTCTTCACTTCCAACAATGGAAAAAATTCCATTGACAAATATTGATACTGTTTCAACAATGGACAACATTTAACACGTGAAAATTTCACTATCCTTTAACAAAGGAAAAATTATAGTGACATATTTTCCCACACTTTTAACAATGAACAAATCTCAAAATAAGAAATTTTAACGACAACATTGAAAAATTTGTCTTTAATTCATCATTTTTCAATTGTTATTATGAAAAATTTATTTATAATTATATTAGAAGTTATCTATAATGACAACTTTCCCGCACTTCCAACAATAGAAAAAATTCCATTGACCAATTTTGATACCGTTTCAATAATGGACAATATTTAAAACGTGAAAATGTCCCTATCCTTTAACAATGGAAAAAATTATAGTGACAAATTTTCCCTCGCTTTCAACAATGAAGAAAAACTTAAAATAAGAAAATTATCCTGGAACAATGTACAATTATATTTTGAGTCATCCCTTTTCAATTGTTTTTATGAAAAATTTATTTATAATTATATTAGAAGTTTTTTATAATGACAAATTTCCCACACTTCCAACAATGGAAAAAATTCCATTGACAAATATTGATACCGTTTCAATAATGGACAATATTTAAAACGTAAAAGTGTCCCTATCCTTTAACAATGGAAAAAATTATAATGACAAAATTTCCCACTCTTTCAACAATGAAGAAATCTTAAAATATGAAATTTTTCTGGCAACAATGGAAAATTCGTCTTAAGTCATCATTTTTCAATTGTTATTAAGAAAAATTTATTTATAATTATATTAGAAGTTATCTATCATGACAACATTCCAGCACTTCCAACAATGGAAAAAATTCCATTGACAAATATTGATATAGTTTCAACAATTGACTATATTTAAAACGTGAAAATGTCACTATCCTTTAACAATGGAAAAAATTATAGTGACAAATTTTCCCACGCTTTCAACAATGAAGAAAATTCAACATAAGACATTTTTCCCGCAACAATGAAAAATTCTATTTTGAGTCATCTTTTTTCAATTGTTATTATGAAAAATTTATTTATAATTATATTAGAAATTATCTATAATGACAACTTTCCCGCACTTCCAAGCATGGAAAAAATTCCATTGCAAATATTGATACCGTTTCAACAATGAACAATATTTAAAACGTAAAAATGTCCCTATCCTTTAACAATGGAAAAAATTATAGTGACAAATTATCCCACGCTTTCAACAATGAAGAAATCTTAAATATGAAATTTTTCCGCCAACAACGGAAAATTCGTCTTTAAGTCGTCATTTTCCAATTGTTATTATGAAAAATTTATTTATAATTATATTAGAAGTTATATATAATGACAACTTTCCCGCACTTCCAACAATGGAAAAAATTCCATTGACCAATTTTGATACCGTTTCAAGAATGGACAATATTTAAAACGTGAAAATGTCACTATCCTTTAACAATGGAAAAACTATAGTGACAAATTTTCCAAAGCTTTCAACAATGAACAAATCTTATAATAAGAAATTTTAACGACAACGTTGAAAAATTCTTCTTTAAGTCATCATTTTTCAATTGTTATTATGAAAAATTTATTTATAATTATATTAGAAGTTTTTTCTAATGACAACTTTCCTGCACTTCCAACAATGGGAAAAATTCCATTGACAAATATTGATACCGTTTCAACAATGGACGACATTTAAAACGTGAAAATGTCACTATTCTTTAAAAAATGAAAAAAAAAAATATAGTGACAAGTTTTCCCACACTGTCAACAATTAACAAATCTTAAAATAAGAAATTTTAACGGCAACAATGAAAAATTCGTCATTAAGTCATCATTTTTCAATTGTTATTATGAAAAATTTATTTATAATTATATTAGAAATTGTCTATAATAAACACTTTCCCGCACTTCCAACAATGGAAAAAATTCCATTGACAAATATTGATACCGTTTCAACAATTGACAATATTTAAAACGTGAAAATGTCCCTATCCTTTAACAATGGAAAAAATTATAGTGACAAATTTTCCCTCGCTTTCCAGAATGAAGAAAACTAAAAATATGAAATTTTTCCGGCAACAATGGAAAATTCGTCTTAACTCATCATTTTTCAATTGTTATTATGAAAAATTTATTTATAATTATATTAGAAGTTATCTATAATGACAACATTCCGGAACTTCCAACAATGGAAAAAATTCCATTGACAAATATTGATACAGTTTCAACAATTGACTGTATTTAAAACGTGAAAATGTTCCCATTCTTTAACAATGGAAAAAAATTATAGTGACAAATTTTCCTACGTTTTCATCAATGAAGAAATCTTAAAATATGAAACTTTTCCGGCAACAATGAAAAATTCGTCTTTAAGTCATCATTTTTCAACTGTTATTATGAAAAATGTGTTTATAATTATATTAGAAGTTATCTATAATGACAACTTTCCCGCACTTCCAACAATGGAAAAAATTCCATTGACCAATTTTGATACCGTTTCAAGAATGGACAATATTTAAAACGTGAAAATGTCCCTATCCTTTAACAATGGAAAAAATTATAGTGGCAAATTTTCCCTCGCTTTCAACAATGAAGAAAACTTAAAATAAGAAATTTATCCCGCAACAATGTACAATTATATTTTGAGTCATCTTTTTTCGATTGTTATTATGAAAAATTTATTTATAATTATATTAGAAATTATCTATAATGACAACTTTCTGGCACTTCCAATAATGGAAAAAATTCCTTTGACCAATTTTGATACCATTTCAACAATGGACAATATTTAAAACGTGAAAATGTCACTATACTTTAACAATGGAAAAAATTATGGTGACAAATTTTCCCACGCTTTCAACAATGACGAAATCTTAAATATGAAATTTTTCCGGCAACAACGGAAAATTCGTCTATAAGTCGTCATTTTCCAATTGTTATTACGAAAAATTTATTTATAATTATATTAGAAGTTATCTACAATGACAACTTTCCCGCACTTCCAACAATGGAAAAAATTCCATTGACCAATTTTGATACCGTTTCAAGAATGGACAATATTTAAAACGGGAAAATGTCACTATCCTTTAACAATGGAAAAAACTATAGTGACAAATTTTCCAAAGCTTTCAACAATGAACAAATCTTAAAATAAGAAATTTTAACGACAACATTGAAAAATTTGTCTTTAAGTCATCATTTTTCAATTGTTATTATGAAAAATTTATTTATAATTATATTAGAAGTTTTTTCTAATGACAACTTTCCTGCACTTCCAACAATGGGAAAAATTCCATTGACAAATATTGATACCGTTTCAACAATGGACGACATTTAAAACGTGAAAATGTCACTATTCTTTAAAAAATGAAAAAAAAATATAGTGACAAGTTCTCCCTCACTTTCAACAATTAACAAATCTTAAAATAAGAAATTTTAACGGCAACAATGAAAAATTCGTCTTAAGTCATCATTTTTCAATTATTATTATGAAAAAATTATTTATAATTATATTAGAAGTTATCTATAATGACAACATTCCGGAACTTCCAACAATGGAAAAAATTCCATTGACAAATATTGATACCGTTTCAACAATGGACAACATTTAAAGCCTGAAAATTTCACTAACCTTTAACAAAGGAAAAATTATAGTGACAAATTTTCCCACACTTTAAACAATGAACAAATCTCAAAATAAGAAATTTTTCTGGCAACAATGAAAAATTCGTCTTTAAGTCATCATTTTTCAACTGTTATTATGAAAAATTTATTTATAATTATATTAGAAGTTATCTATAATGACAACTTTCCCGCACTTCCAACAATGGAAAAAATTCCATTGACCAATTTTGATACCGTTTCAAGAATGGACAATATTTAAAACGTGAAAATGTCCCTATCCTTTAACAATGGAAAAAATTATACTGACAAATTTTCCCTCGCTTTCAACAATGAAGAAAACTTAAAATAAGAAAATTATCCCGCAACAATGTACAATTATATTTTGAGTCATCCCTTTTCAATTGTTTTTATGAAAAATTTATTTATAATTATATTAGAAGTTTTTTATAATGACAAATTTCCCACACTTCCAACAATGGAAAAAATTCCATTGACAAATATTGATGCCGTTTCAACAATGGACAACATTTAAAACGTGAAAATGTCACTATTCTTTAAAAAATGAAAAAAATATAGTGACAAGTTTTCCCACTTTTTCAACAATTAACAAATTTAAAATAAGAAATTTTAACGGCAACAATGAAAAATTCGTTTTTAAATCAACATTTTTCAATTGTTATTATGAAAAATTTATTTATAATTATATTAGAAATTGTCTATAATGAACACTTTCCTGCATTTTCAACAACGGAAAAAATTCCATTGACAAATATTGATACCGTTTCAATAATGGACAATATTTAAAACGTAAAAGTGTCCCTATCCTTGAACAATGGAAAAAATTATAATGACAAAATTTCCCACTCTTTCAACAATGAAGAAATCTTAAAATATGAAATTTTTCTGGCAACAATGGAAAATTCGTCTTAAGTCATCATTTTTCAATTGTTATTAAGAAAAATTTATTTATAATTATATTAGAAGTTATCTATAATAACAACATTCCGGCACTTCCAAGAATGGAAAAAATTCCATTGACAAATATTGATATAGTTTCAACAATTGACTATATTTAAAACGTGAAAATGTCACTATCCTTTAACAATGGAAAAAATTATAGTGACAAATTTTCCCACGCTTTCAACAATGAAGAAAGCTCAAAATAAGAAATTTTTCCCGCAACAATGAACAATTCTATTTTGAGTCATCTTTTTTCAATTGTTATTATGAAAAATTTATTTATAATTATATTAGAAATTATCTATAATGACAACTTTCCCGCACTTCCAAGAATGGAAAAAATTCCATTGCAAATATTGATACCGTTTCAACAATGAACAATATTTAAAACGTAAAAATGTCCCTATCCTTTAACAATGGAAAGAATTATAGTGACAAATTATCCCACGCTTTCAACAATGAAGAAATCTTAAATATGAAATTTTCCCGGCAACAACGGAAAATTCGTCTTTAAGTCGTCATTTTCCAATTGTTATTATGAAAAATTTATTTATAATTATATTAGAAGTTATCTATAATGACAACTTTCCCGCACTTCCAACAATGGAAAAAATTCCATTGACCAATTTTGATACCGTTTCAAGAATTGACAATATTTAAAACGTGAAAATGTCACTATCCTTTAACAATGGAAAAACTATAGTGACAAATTTTCCAAAGCTTTCAACAATGAACAAATCTTATAATAAGAAATTTTTACGACAACGTTGAAAAATTCGTCTTTAATTCATCATTTTTCAATTGTTATTATGAAAAATTTATTTATAATTATATTAGAAGTTTTTTCTAATGACAACTTTCCTGCACTTCCAACAATGGGAAAAATTCCATTGACGAATATTGATACCGTTTCAACAATGGACGACATTTAAAACGTGAAAATGTCACTATTCTTTAAAAAATGAAAAAAAAATATAGTGACAAGTTTTCCCACACTGTCAACAATTAACAAATCTTAAAATAAGAAATTTTAACGGCAACAATGAAAAATTCGTCATTAAGTCATCATTTTTCAATTGTTATTATAGAAAAAATTATTTATAATTATATTAGAAATTGTCTATAATAAACACTTTCCCGCACTTCCAACAATGGAAAAAATTCCATTGACAAATATTGATACCGTTTCAACAATTGACAATATTTAAAACGCGAAAATGTCCCTATCCTTTAACAATGGAAAAAATTATAGTGACAAATTTTCCCTCGCTTTCAAGAATGAAGAAAACTTAAAATATTAAATTTTTCCGGCAACAATGGAAAATTCGTCTTAACTCATCATTTTTCAATTGTTATTATGAAAAATTTATTTATAATTATATTAGAAGTTATCTATAATGACAACATTCCGGAACTTCCAACAATGGAAAAAATTCCATTGACAAATATTGATACAGTTTCAACCAATTGACTATATTTAAAACGTGAAAATGTTCCCATTCTTTAACAATGGAAAAAAATTATAGTGACAAATTTTCCTACGTTTTCATCAATGAAGAAATCTTAAAATATGAAACTTTTCCGGCAACAATGAAAAATTCGTCTTTAAGTCATCATTTTTCAACTGTTATTATGAAAAATGTATTTATAATTATATTAGAAGTTATCTATAATGACAACTTTCCCGCAATTCCAACAATGGAAAAAATTCCATTGACCAATTTTGATACCGTTTCAAGAATGGACAATATTTAAAACGTGAAAATGTCACTATCCTTTAACAATGGAAAAACTATAGTGACAAATTTTCCAAAGCTTTCAACAATGAACAAATCTTATAATAAGAAATTTTAACGACAAAGTTGAAAAATTCTTCTTTAAGTCATCATTTTTCAATTGTTATTATGAAAAATTTATTTATAATTATATTAGAAGTTTTTTCTAATGACAACTTTCCTGCACTTCCAACAATGGGAAAAATTCCATTGACAAATATTGATACCGTTTCAACAATGGACGACATTTAAAACGTGAAAATGTCACTATTCTTTAAAAAATGAAAAAAAAATATAGTGACAAGTTTTCAAACACTGTCAACAATTAACAAATCTTAAAATAAGAAATTTTAACGGCAACAATGAAAAATTCGTCATTAAGTCATCATTTTTCAATTGTTATTATGAAAAATTTATTTATAATTATATTAGAAATTGTCTATAATAAACACTTTCCCGCACTTCCAACAATGGAAAAAATTCCATTGACAAATATTGATACCGTTTCAACAATTGACAATATTTAAAACGTGAAAATGTCCCTATCCTTTAACAATGGAAAAAATTATAGTGACAAATTTTCCCTCGCTTTCCAGAATGAAGAAAACTAAAAATATGAAATTTTTCCGGCAACAATGGAAAATTCGTCTTAACTCATCATTTTTCAATTGTTATTATGAAAAATTTATTTATAATTATATTAGAAGTTTTTTATAATGACAAATTTCCCACACTTCCAACAATGGAAAAAATTCCATTGACAAATATTGATGCCGTTTCAACAATGGACAACATTTAAAACGTGAAAATGTCACTATTCTTTAAAAAATGAAAAAAATATAGTGACAAGTTTTCCCACTTTTTCAACAATTAACAAATTTAAAATAAGAAATTTTAACGGCAACAATGAAAAATTCGTTTTTAAATCAACATTTTTCAATTGTTATTATGAAAAATTTATTTATAATTATATTAGAAATTGTCTATAATGAACACTTTCCTGCATTTTCAACAACGGAAAAAATTCCATTGACAAATATTGATACCGTTTCAATAATGGACAATATTTAAAACGTAAAAGTGTCCCTATCCTTGAACAATGGAAAAAATTATAATGACAAAATTTCCCACTCTTTCAACAATGAAGAAATCTTAAAATATGAAATTTTTCTGGCAACAATGGAAAATTCGTCTTAAGTCATCATTTTTCAATTGTTATTAAGAAAAATTTATTTATAATTATATTAGAAGTTATCTATAATAACAACATTCCGGCACTTCCAAGAATGGGAAAAATTCCATTGACAAATATTGATATAGTTTCAACAATTGACTATATTTAAAACGTGAAAATGTCACTATCCTTTAACAATGGAAAAAATTATAGTGACAAATTTTCCCACGCTTTCAACAATGAAGAAAACTCAAAATAAGAAATTTTTCCCGCAACAATGAACAATTATATTTTGAGTCATCTTTTTTCGATTGTTATTAAGAAAAATTTATTTATAATTATATTAGAAGTTTTGTATAATGACAAATTTCCCACACTTCCAACAATGGGAATTTGCAATGGAATTTTTTCCATTCTTGGAAGTGCGGGAAAGTTGTCATTATAGATAATTTCTAATATAATTATAAATAAATTTTTCATAATAACAATTGAAAAAAGATGACTCAAAATAGAATTGTTCATTGTTGCGGGAAAAATTTCTTATTTTGAGCTTTCTTCATTGTTGAAAGCGTGGGAAAATTTGTCACTATAATTTTTTCCATTGTTAAAGGATAGTGACATTTTCACGTTTTAAATATAGTCAATTGTTGAAACTATATCAATATTTGTCAATGGAATTTTTTCCATTCTTGGAAGTGCCGGAATGTTGTTATTATAGATAACTTCTAATATAATTATAAATAAATTTTTCTTAATAACAATTGAAAAATGATGACTTAAGACGAATTTTCCATTGTTGCCAGAAAAATTTCATATTTTAAGATTTCTTCATTGTTGAAAGAGTGGGAAATTTTGTCATTATAATTTTTTCCATTGTTCAAGGATAGGGACACTTTTACGTTTTAAATATTGTCCATTATTGAAACGGTATCAATATTTGTCAATGGAATTTTTTCCGTTGTTGAAAATGCAGGAAAGTGTTCATTATAGACAATTTCTAATATAATTATAAATAAATTTTTCATAATAACAATTGAAAAATGTTGATTTAAAAACGAATTTTTCATTGTTGCCGTTAAAATTTCTTATTTTAAATTTGTTAATTGTTGAAAAAGTGGGAAAACTTGTCACTATATTTTTTTCATTTTTTAAAGAATAGTGACATTTTCACGTTTTAAATGTTGTCCATTGTTGAAACGGCATCAATATTTGTCAATGGAATTTTTTCCATTGTTGGAAGTGTGGGAAATTTGTCATTATAAAAAACTTCTAATATAATTATAAATAAATTTTTCATAAAAACAATTGAAAAGGGATGACTCAAAATATAATTGTACATTGTTGCGGGATAATTTTCTTATTTGAAGTTTTCTTCATTGTTGAAAGCGAGGGAAAATTTGTCAGTATAATTTTTTCCATTGTTAAAGGATAGGGACATTTTCACGTTTTAAATATTGTCCATTCTTGAAACGGTATCAAAATTGGTCAATGGAATTTTTTCCATTGTTGGAAGTGCGGGAAAGTTGTCATTATAGATAACTTCTAATATAATTATAAATAAATTTTTCATAATAACAGTTGAAAAATGATGACTTAAAGACGAATTTTTCATTGTTGCCAGAAAAATTTCTTATTTTGAGATTTGTTCATTGTTTAAAGTGTGGGAAAATTTGTCACTATAATTTTTCCTTTGTTAAAGGTTAGTGAAATTTTCAGGCTTTAAATGTTGTCCATTGTTGAAACGGTATCAATATTTGTCAATGGAATTTTTTCCATTGTTGGAAGTTCCGGAATGTTGTCATTATAGATAACTTCTAATATAATAATAAATAATTTTTTCATAATAATAATTGAAAAATGATGACTTAAGACGAATTTTTCATTGTTGCCGTTAAAATTTCTTATTTTAAGATTTGTTAATTGTTGAAAGTGAGGGAGAACTTGTCACTATATTTTTTTTCATTTTTTAAAGAATAGTGACATTTTCACGTTTTAAATGTCGTCCATTGTTGAAACGGTATCAATATTTGTCAATGGAATTTTTCCCATTGTTGGAAGTGCAGGAAAGTTGTCATTAGAAAAAACTTCTAATATAATTATAAATAAATTTTTCATAATAACAATTGAAAAATGATGACTTAAAGACAAATTTTTCAATGTTGTCGTTAAAATTTCTTATTTTAAGATTTGTTCATTGTTGAAAGCTTTGGAAAATTTGTCACTATAGTTTTTTCCATTGTTAAAGGATAGTGACATTTTCCCGTTTTAAATATTGTCCATTCTTGAAACGGTATCAAAATTGGTCAATGGAATTTTTTCCATTGTTGGAAGTGCGGGAAAGTTGTCATTATAGATAACTTCTAATATAATTATAAATAAATTTTTCGTAATAACAATTGGAAAATGACGACTTAAAGACGAATTTTCCGTTGTTGCCGGAAAAATTTCATATTTAAGATTTCTTCATTGTTGAAAGCGTGGGATAATTTGTCACTATAATTTTTCCATTGTTAAAAGATAGGGACATTATTACGTTTTAAATATTGTTCATTGTTGAAACGGTATCAATATTTGCAATGGAATTTTTTCCATTGTTGGAAGTGCGGGAAAGTTGTCATTATAGATAATTTCTAATACAATTATAAATAAATTTTTCATAATAACAATTGAAAAAAGATGACCCAAAATAGAATTGTTCATTGTTGCGGGAAAAATTTCTTACGTTGAATTTTCTTCATTGTTGAAAGCGTGGGAAAATTTGTCACCATAATTTTTTCCATTGTTAAAGTATAGTGACATTTTCACGTTTTAAATATTGTCCATTGTTGAAATGGTATCAAAATTGGTCAAAGGAATTTTTTCCATTATTGGAAGTGCCAGAAAGTTGTCATTATAGATAATTTCTAATATAATTATAAATAAATTTTTCATAATAACAATCGAAAAAAGATGACTCAAAATATAATTGTACATTGTTGCGGGATAAATTTCTTATTTTAAGTTTTCTTCATTGTTGAAAGCGAGGGAAAATTTGCCACCATAATTTTTTCCATTGTTAAAGTATAGTGACATTTTCACGTTTTAAATATTGTCCATTGTTGAAATGGTATCAAAATTGGTCAAAGGAATTTTTTCCATTATTGGAAGTGCGGGAAAGTTGTCATTATAGATAACTTCTAATATAATTATAAACACATTTTTCATAATAACAGTTGAAAAATGATGACTTAAAGACGAATTTTTCATTGTTGCCGGAAAAGTTTCATATTTTAAGATTTCTTCATTGATGAAAACGTAGGAAAATTTGTCACTATAATTTTTTTCCATTGTTAAAGAATGGGAACATTTTCACGTTTTAAATACAGTCAATTGTTGAAACTGTATCAATATTTGTCAATGGAATTTTTTCCATTGTTGGAAGTTCCGGAATGTTGTCATTATAGATAACTTCTAATGTAATTATAAATAAATTTTTCATAATAACAATTGAAAAATGATGAGTTAAGACGAATTTTCCATTGTTGCCGGAAAAATTTCATATTTTTAGTTTTCTTCATTCTGGAAAGCGAGGGAAAATTTGTCACTATAATTTTTTCCATTGTTAAAGGATAGGGACATTTTCACGTTTTAAATATTGTCAATTGTTGAAACGGTATCAATATTTGTCAATGGAATTTTTTCCATTGTTGGAAGTGCGGGAAAGTGTTTATTATAGACAATTTCTAATATAATTATAAATAAATTTTTCATAATAACAATTGAAAAATGATGACTTAATGACGAATTTTTCATTGTTGCCGTTAAAATTTCTTATTTTAAGATTTGTTAATTGTTGACAGTGTGGGAAAACTTGTCACTATATATTTTTTTTCATTTTTTAAAGAATAGTGACATTTTAACGTTTTAAATGTCGTCCATTGTTGAAACGGTATCAATATTTGTCAATGGAATTTTTCCCATTGTTGGAAGTGCAGGAAAGTTGTCATTAGAAAAAACTTCTAATATAATTATAAATAAATTTTTCATAATAACAATTGAAAAATGATGACTTAAAGAAGAATTTTTCAACGTTGTCGTTAAAATTTCTTATTATAAGATTTGTTCATTGTTGAAAGCTTTGGAAAATTTGTCACTATAGTTTTTCCATTGTTAAAGGATAGTGACATTTTCACGTTTTAAATATTGTCCATTCTTGAAACGGTATCAAAATTGGTCAATGGAATTTTTTCCATTGTTGGAAGTGCGGGAAAGTTGTCATTATATATAACTTCTAATATAATTATAAATAAATTTTTCATAATAACAATTGGAAAATGACGACTTAAAGACGAATTTTCCGTTGTTGGCGGAAAATTTCATATTTAAGATTTCTTCATTGTTGAAAGCGTGGGATAATTTGTCACTATAATTTTTTCCATTGTTAAAGGATAGGGACATTTTTACGTTTTAAATATTGTTCATTGTTGAAACGGTATCAATATTTGCAATGGAATTTTTTCCATGCTTGGAAGTGCGGGAAAGTTGTCATTATAGATAATTTCTAATATAATTATAAATAAATTTTTCATAATAACAATTGAAAAAAGATGACTCAAAATAGAATTGTTCATTGTTGCGGGAAAAATGTCTTATGTTGAATTTTCTTCATTGTTGAAAGCGTGGGAAAATTTGTCACTATAATTTTTTCCATTGTTAAAGGATAGTGACATTTTCACGTTTTAAATATAGTCAATTGTTGAAACTATATCAATATTTGTCAATGGAATTTTTTCCATTGTTGGAAGTGCTGGAATGTTGTCATGATAGATAACTTCTAATATAATTATAAATAAATTTTTCTTAATAACAATTGAAAAATGATGACTTAAGACGAATTTTCCATTGTTGCCAGAAAAATTTCATATTTTAAGATTTCTTCATTGTTGAAAGAGTGGGAAATTTTGTCATTATAATTTTTTCCATTGTTAAAGGATAGGGACACTTTTACGTTTTAAATATTGTCCATTATTGAAACGGTATCAATATTTGTCAATGGAATTTTTTCCATTGTTGGAAGTGTGGGAAATTTGTCATTATAAAAAACTTCTAATATAATTATAAATAAATTTTTCATAAAAACAATTGAAAAGGGATGACTCAAAATATAATTGTACATTGTTCCAGGATAATTTTCTTATTTTAAGTTTTTCTTCATTGTTGAAAGCGAGGGAAAATTTGTCACTATAATTTTTTCCATTGTTAAAGGATAGGGACATTTTCACGTTTTAAATATTGTCCATTCTTGAAACGGTATCAAAATTGGTCAATGGAATTTTTTCCATTGTTGGAAGTGCGGGAAAGTTGTCATTATAGATAACTTCTAATATAATTATAAATAAATTTTTCGTAATAACAATTGGAAAATGACGACTTAAAGACGAATTTTCCGTTGTTGCCGGAAAAATTTCATATTTAAGATTTCTTCATTGTTGAAAGCGTGGGATAATTTGTCACTATAATTTTTCCATTGTTAAAAGATAGGGACATTATTACGTTTTAAATATTGTTCATTGTTGAAACGGTATCAATATTTGCAATGGAATTTTTTCCATTGTTGGAAGTGCGGGAAAGTTGTCATTATAGATAATTTCTAATACAATTATAAATAAATTTTTCATAATAACAATTGAAAAAAGATGACCCAAAATAGAATTGTTCATTGTTGCGGGAAAAATTTCTTACGTTGAATTTTCTTCATTGTTGAAAGCGTGGGAAAATTTGTCACCATAATTTTTTCCATTGTTAAAGTATAGTGACATTTTCACGTTTTAAATATTGTCCATTGTTGAAATGGTATCAAAATTGGTCAAAGGAATTTTTTCCATTATTGGAAGTGCCAGAAAGTTGTCATTATAGATAATTTCTAATATAATTATAAATAAATTTTTCATAATAACAATCGAAAAAAGATGACTCAAAATATAATTGTACATTGTTGCGGGATAAATTTCTTATTTTAAGTTTTCTTCATTGTTGAAAGCGAGGGAAAATTTGCCACCATAATTTTTTCCATTGTTAAAGTATAGTGACATTTTCACGTTTTAAATATTGTCCATTGTTGAAATGGTATCAAAATTGGTCAAAGGAATTTTTTCCATTATTGGAAGTGCGGGAAAGTTGTCATTATAGATAACTTCTAATATAATTATAAACACATTTTTCATAATAACAGTTGAAAAATGATGACTTAAAGACGAATTTTTCATTGTTGCCGGAAAAGTTTCATATTTTAAGATTTCTTCATTGATGAAAACGTAGGAAAATTTGTCACTATAATTTTTTTCCATTGTTAAAGAATGGGAACATTTTCACGTTTTAAATACAGTCAATTGTTGAAACTGTATCAATATTTGTCAATGGAATTTTTTCCATTGTTGGAAGTTCCGGAATGTTGTCATTATAGATAACTTCTAATGTAATTATAAATAAATTTTTCATAATAACAATTGAAAAATGATGAGTTAAGACGAATTTTCCATTGTTGCCGGAAAAATTTCATATTTTTAGTTTTCTTCATTCTGGAAAGCGAGGGAAAATTTGTCACTATAATTTTTTCCATTGTTAAAGGATAGGGACATTTTCACGTTTTAAATATTGTCAATTGTTGAAACGGTATCAATATTTGTCAATGGAATTTTTTCCATTGTTGGAAGTGCGGGAAAGTGTTTATTATAGACAATTTCTAATATAATTATAAATAAATTTTTCATAATAACAATTGAAAAATGATGACTTAATGACGAATTTTTCATTGTTGCCGTTAAAATTTCTTATTTTAAGATTTGTTAATTGTTGACAGTGTGGGAAAACTTGTCACTATATATTTTTTTTCATTTTTTAAAGAATAGTGACATTTTAACGTTTTAAATGTCGTCCATTGTTGAAACGGTATCAATATTTGTCAATGGAATTTTTCCCATTGTTGGAAGTGCAGGAAAGTTGTCATTAGAAAAAACTTCTAATATAATTATAAATAAATTTTTCATAATAACAATTGAAAAATGATGACTTAAAGAAGAATTTTTCAACGTTGTCGTTAAAATTTCTTATTATAAGATTTGTTCATTGTTGAAAGCTTTGGAAAATTTGTCACTATAGTTTTTCCATTGTTAAAGGATAGTGACATTTTCACGTTTTAAATATTGTCCATTCTTGAAACGGTATCAAAATTGGTCAATGGAATTTTTTCCATTGTTGGAAGTGCGGGAAAGTTGTCATTATATATAACTTCTAATATAATTATAAATAAATTTTTCATAATAACAATTGGAAAATGACGACTTAAAGACGAATTTTCCGTTGTTGGCGGAAAATTTCATATTTAAGATTTCTTCATTGTTGAAAGCGTGGGATAATTTGTCACTATAATTTTTTCCATTGTTAAAGGATAGGGACATTTTTACGTTTTAAATATTGTTCATTGTTGAAACGGTATCAATATTTGCAATGGAATTTTTTCCATGCTTGGAAGTGCGGGAAAGTTGTCATTATAGATAATTTCTAATATAATTATAAATAAATTTTTCATAATAACAATTGAAAAAAGATGACTCAAAATAGAATTGTTCATTGTTGCGGGAAAAATGTCTTATGTTGAATTTTCTTCATTGTTGAAAGCGTGGGAAAATTTGTCACTATAATTTTTTCCATTGTTAAAGGATAGTGACATTTTCACGTTTTAAATATAGTCAATTGTTGAAACTATATCAATATTTGTCAATGGAATTTTTTCCATTGTTGGAAGTGCTGGAATGTTGTCATGATAGATAACTTCTAATATAATTATAAATAAATTTTTCTTAATAACAATTGAAAAATGATGACTTAAGACGAATTTTCCATTGTTGCCAGAAAAATTTCATATTTTAAGATTTCTTCATTGTTGAAAGAGTGGGAAATTTTGTCATTATAATTTTTTCCATTGTTAAAGGATAGGGACACTTTTACGTTTTAAATATTGTCCATTATTGAAACGGTATCAATATTTGTCAATGGAATTTTTTCCATTGTTGGAAGTGTGGGAAATTTGTCATTATAAAAAACTTCTAATATAATTATAAATAAATTTTTCATAAAAACAATTGAAAAGGGATGACTCAAAATATAATTGTACATTGTTCCAGGATAATTTTCTTATTTTAAGTTTTTCTTCATTGTTGAAAGCGAGGGAAAATTTGTCACTATAATTTTTTCCATTGTTAAAGGATAGGGACATTTTCACGTTTTAAATATTGTCCATTATTGAAACGGTATCAAAATTGGTCAATGGAATTTTTTCTATTGTTGGAAGTGCGGGAAAGTTGTCATTATAGATAACTTCTAATATAATTATAAATAAATTTTTCATAATAACAATTGAAAAATGATGAATTAAAGACAAATTTTTCAATGTTGTCGTTAAAATTTCTTATTTTGAGATTTGTTCATTGTTAAAAGTGTGGGAAAATATGTCACTATAATTTTTCCTTTGTTAAAGGATAGTGAAATTTTCACGTGTTAAATGTTGTCCATTGTTGAAACAGTATCAATATTTGTCAATGGAATTTTTTCCATTGTTGGAAGTGAAGAAAGTTGTCATTATAGATAACTTCTAATATAATTATAAATAAATTTTTCATAATAACAATTGAAAAATGATGAATTAAAGACAAATTTTTCAATGTTGTCGTTAAAATTTTTTATTTTAAGATTTCTTCATTGTTGAAGGCGTGGGATAATTTGTCACTATAATTTTTTCCATTGTTAAAGGATAGGGACATTTTTACGTTTTAAATATTGTTCATTGTTGAAACGGTATCAATATTTGCAATGGAATTTTTTCCATTGTTGGAATTGCGGGAAAGTTGTCATTATAGATAATTTCTAATATAATTATAAATAAATTTTTCATAATAATAATTGAAAACAGATGTTTCAAAATAGAATTGTTCATTGTTGCGGGAAAATTTTCTTTCTTTAAGTTTTCTTCACTGCTGAAAGCGTGGGAAAATTTGTCTCTATAATTTTTTCCATTGTTAAAGGATAGTGACATTTTCTCGTTTTAAATATTGTCCATTGTTGAAACGGTATCAAAATTGGTCAATGGAATTCTTTCCATTGTTGGAAGTGCCGGAAAGTTGTCATTATAGTTAACTTCTAATATAATTATAAATAAATTTTTCATAATAACAATTGAAAAATGATGAATTAAAGACAAATTTTTCAATGTTGTCGTTAAAATTTCTTATTTTAAGATTTCTTCATTGTTGAAGGCGTGGGATAATTTGTCACTATAAATTTTTCAATTGTTAAAGGATAGGGACATTTTTACGTTTTAAATATTGTTCATTGTTGAAACGGTATCAATATTTGCAATGGAATTTTTTCCATTGTTGGAATTGCGGGAAAGTTGTCATTATAGATAATTTCTAATATAATTATAAATAAATTTTTCATAATAACAATCGAAAAAAGATGACTCAAAATAGAATTGTTCATTGTTGCGGGAAAAATTTCTTATGTTGAATTTTCTTCATTGTTGAAAGCGTGGGAAAATTTGTCACCATAATTTTTTCCATTGTTAAAGGATAGTGACATTTTCACGTTTTAAATATTGTCCATTGTTGAAATGGTATCAAAATTGGTCAAAGGAATTTTTTCCATTATTGGAAGTGCCAGAAAGTTGTCATTATAGATAATTTCTAATATAATTATAAATAAATTTTTCATAAAAACAATTGAAAAGGGATGACTCAAAATATAATTGTACATTGTTGCGGGATAATTTTCTTATTTTAAGTTTTCTTCATTGTTGAAAGCGAGGGAAAATTTGTCACTATAATTTTTTCCATTGTTAAAGGATAGGGACATTTTCACGTTTTAAATGTTGTCCATTGTTGAAACGGCATCAATATTTGTCAATGGAATTTTTTCCATTGTTGGAAGTGTGGGAAATTTGTCATTATACAAAACTTCTAATATAATTATAAATAAATTTTTCTTAATAACAATCGAAAAAAGATGACTCAAAATATAATTGTTCATTGTTGCGGGAAAAATTTCTTATTTTGAGTTTTCTTCATTGTTGAAAGCGTGGGAAAATTTGTCACTATAATTTTTTCCATTGTTAAAGGATAGTGACATTTTCACGTTTTAAATATAGTCAATTGTTGAAACTATATCAATATTTGTCAATGGAATTTTTTCCATTTTTGGAAGTTCCGGAATGTTGTCATTATAGATAACTTCTAATATAATTATAAATAAATTTTTCTTAATAACAATTGAAAAATGATGACTTAAGACGAAGTTTTTATTGTTGCCAGAAAAATTTCTTATTTTGAGATTTGTTCATTGTTGAAAGTGTGGGAAAACTTGTCACTATATTTTTTTTCATTTTTTAAAGAATAGTAACATTTTCACGTTTTAAATGTCGTCCATTGTTGAAACGGTATCAATATTTGTCAATGGAATTTTTCCCATTGTTGGAAGTGCAGGAAATTTGTCATTAGAAAAAACTTCTAATATAATTATAAATAAATTTTTCATAATAACAATTGAAAAATGATGACTTAAAGACAAATTTTTCAATGTTGTCTTTAAAATTTCTTATTTTAAGATTTGTTCATTGTTGAAAGCTTTGGATAATTTGTCACTATAGTTTTTTCCATTGTTAAAGGATAGGGACATTTTTACGTTTTAAATATTGTTCATTGTTGAAACGGTATCAATATTTGCAATGGATTTTTTCCATTGTTGGAAGTGCGGGAAAGTTGTCATTATAGATAATTTCTAATATAATTATAAATAAATTTTTCATAATAACAATTGAAAAAAGATGACTCAAAATAGAATTGTTCATTGTTGCGGGAAAATTTTCTTATGTTGAATTTTCTTCATTGTTGAAAGCGTGGGAAAATTTGTCACCATAATTTTTTCCATTGTTAAAGGATAGTGACATTTTCACGTTTTAAATATTGTCCATTGTTCAAATGGTATCAAAATATGTCAAAGGAATTTTTTCCATTATTGGAAGTGCCAGAAAGTTGTCATTATAGATAATTTTTAATATAATTATAAATAAATTTTTCATAATAACAATCGAAAAAAGATGACTCAAAATATAATTGTTCATTGTTGCGGGAAAAATTTCTTATGTTGAATTTTCTTCATTGTTGAAAGCGTGGGAAAATTTGTCACCATAATTTTTTCCATTGTTAAAGGATAGTGACATTTTCACGTTTTAAATATTGTCCATTGTTGAAATGGTATCAATATTTGTCAATGGAATTTTTTCCATTTTTGGAAGTACCGGAATGTTGTCATTATAGATAACTTCTAATATAATTATAAATAAATTTTTCTTAATAACAATTGAAAAATGATGACTTAAGACGAATTTTCCATTGTTGCCAGAAAAATTTCATATTTTAAGATTTCTTCATTGTTGAAAGATTGGGAAATTTTGTCATTATAATTTTTTCCATTGTTAAAGGATAGGGACACTTTTACGTTTTAAATATTGTCCATTATTGAAACGGTATCAATAATTGTCAATGGAATTTTTTCCGTTGTTGAAAATGCAGGAAAGTGTTCATCATAGACAATTTCTAATATAATTATAAATAATTTTTTCATAATAACAATTGAAAAATGATGATTTAAAGACGAATTTTTCATTGTTGCCGTTAAAATTTCTTATTTTAAATTTGTTAATTGTTGAAAGTGTGGGAAAACTTGTTACTATATTTTTTTCATTTTTTAAAGAATAGTGACATTTTCACGTTTTAAATGTTGTCCATTGTTGAAACGGCATCAATATTTGTCAATGGAATTTTTTCCATTGTTGGAAGTGTGGGAAATTTGTCATTATAAAAAACTTCTAATATAATTATAAATAAATTTTTCTTAATAACAATCGAAAAAAGATGACTCAAAATATAATTGTTCATTGTTGCGGGAAAAATTTCTTATTTTGAGTTTTCTTCATTGTTGAAAGCGAGAGAAAATTTGTCACTATAATTTTTTCCATTGTTAAAGGATAGTGACATTTTCACGTTTTAAATATAGTCAATTGTTGAAACTATATCAATATTTGTCAATGGAATTTTTCCATTTTTGGAAGTACCGGAATGTTGTCATTATAGATAACTTCTAATATAATTATAAATAAATTTTTCTTAATAACAATTGAAAAATGATGACTTAAGACGAATTTTCCATTGTTGCCAGAAAAATTTCATATTTTAAGATTTCTTCATTGTTGAAAGAGTGGGAAATTTTGTCATTATAATTTTTTCCATTGTTAAAGGATAGGGACACTTTTACGTTTTAAATATTGTCCATTATTGAAACGGTATCAATATTTGTCAATGGAATTTTTTCCGTTGTTGAAAATGCAGGAAAGTGTTCATTATAGACAATTTCTAATATAATTATAAATAAATTTTTCATAATAACAATTGAAAAATGATGATTTAAAGACGAATTTTTCATTGTTGCCGTTAAAATTTCTTATTTTAAATTTGTTAATTGTTGAAAGTGTGGGAAAACTTGTCACTATATTTTTTTTCAATTTTTAAAGAATAGTAACATTTTCACGTTTTAAATGTCGTCCATTGTTGAAACGATATCAATATTTGTCAATGGAATTTTCCCCATTGTTGGAAGTGCAGGAAAGTTGTCATTATAAAAAACTTCTAATATAATTATAAATAAATTTTTCATAAAAACAATTGAAAAGAGATGACTCAAAATATAATTGTACATTGTTGCAGGATAATTTTCTTATTTTAAGTTTTTCTTCATTGTTGAAAGCGAGGGAAAATTTGTCACTATAATTTTTTCCATTGTTAAAGGATAGGGACATTTTCACGTTTTAAATATTGTCCATTATTGAAACGGTATTAAAATTGGTCAATGGAATTTTTTCCATTGTTGGAAGTGCGGGAAAGTTGTCATTATAGATAACTTCTAATATAATTATAAATAAATTTTTCATAATAACAATTGAAAAATGATGAATTAAAGACAAATTTTTCAATGTTGTCGTTAAAATGTCTTATTTTGAGATTTGTTCATTGTTGAATGTGTGGGAAAATATGTCACTATAATTTTTCCTTTGTTAAAGGATAGTGAAATTTTCACGTGTTAAATGTTGTCCATTGTTGAAACAGTATCAATATTTGTCAATGGAATTTTTTCCATTGTTGGAAGTGAAGAAAGTTGTCATTATAGATAACTTCTAATATAATTATAAATAAATTTTTCATAATAACAATTGAAAAATGATGAATTAAAGACAAATTTTTCAATGTTGTCGTTATAATTTCTTATTTTAAGATTTCTTCATTGTTGAAGGCGTGGGATAATTTGTCACTATAATTTTTTCCATTGTTAAAGGATAGGGACATTTTTACGTTTTAAATATTGTTCATTGTTGAAACGGTATCAATATTTGCAATGGAATTTTTTCCATTGTTGGAATTGCGGGAAAGTTGTCATTATAGATAATTTCTAATATAATTATAAATAAATTTTTCATAATAACAATTGAAAACAGATGTTTCAAAATAGAATTGTTCATTGTTGCGGGAAAATTTTCTTTCTTTAAGTTTTCTTCACTGCTGAAAGCGTGGGAAAATTTGTCTCTATAATTTTTTCCATTGTTAAAGGATAGTGACATTTTCTCGTTTTAAATATTGTCCATTGTTGAAACGGTATCAAAATTGGTCAATGGAATTCTTTCCATTGTTGGAAGTGCCGGAAAGTTGTAATTATAGATAACTTCTAATATAATTATAAATACATTTTTCATAATAACAATGGAAAAATGATGAATTAAAGACAAATTTTTCAATGTTGTCGTTAAAATTTCTTATTTTAAGATTTCTTCATTGTTGAAGGCGTGGGATAATTTGTCACTATAAATTTTTCAATTGTTAAAGGATAGGGACATTTTTACGTTTTAAATATTGTTCATTGTTGAAACGGTATCAATATTTGCAATGGAATTTTTTCCATTGTTGGAATTGCGGGAAAGTTGTCATTATAGATAATTTCTAATATAATTATAAATAAATTTTTCATAATAACAATCGAAAAAAGATGACTCAAAATAGAATTGTTCATTGTTGCGGGAAAAATTTCTTATGTTGAATTTTCTTCATTGTTGAAAGCGTGGGAAAATTTGTCACCATAATTTTTTCCATTGTTAAAGGATAGTGACATTTTCACGTTTTAAATATTGTCCATTGTTGAAATGGTATCAAAATTGGTCAAAGGAATTTTTTCCATTATTGGAAGTGCCAGAAAGTTGTCATTATAGATAATTTCTAATATAATTATAAATAAATTTTTCATAAAAACAATTGAAAAGGGATGACTCAAAATATAATTGTACATTGTTGCGGGATAATTTTCTTATTTTAAGTTTTCTTCATTGTTGAAAGCGAGGGAAAATTTGTCACTATAATTTTTTCCATTGTTAAAGGATAGGGACATTTTCACGTTTTAAATATTGTCAATTGTTGAAACGGTATCATTATTTGTCAATGGAATTTTTTCCATTGGTGGAAGTGCGGGAAAGTTGACATTATAGATAACTTCTAATATAATTATAAATAAATTTTTCATAATAACAATTGAAAAATGATGATTTAAAGACGAATTTTTCATTGTTGCCGTTAAAATTTCTTATTTTAAATTTGTTAATTGTTGAAAGTGTGGGAAAACTTGTCACTATATTTTTTTTCATTTTTTAAAGAATAGTAACATTTTCACGTTTTAAATGTCGTCCATTGTTGAAACGATATCAATATTTGTCAATGGAATTTTCCCCATTGTTGGAAGTGCAGGAAAGTTGTCATTATAAAAAACTTCTAATATAATTATAAATAAATTTTTCATAAAAACAATTGAAAAGAGATGACTCAAAATATAATTGTACATTGTTGCAGGATAATTTTCTTATTTTAAGTTTTTCTTCATTGTTGAAAGCGAGGGAAAATTTGTCACTATAATTTTTTCCATTGTTAAAGGATAGGGACATTTTCACGTTTTAAATATTGTCCATTATTGAAACGGTATCAAAATTGGTCAATGGAATTTTTTCCATTGTTGGAAGTACGGGAAAGTTGTCATTATAGAGAACTTCTAATATAATTATAAATAAATTTTTCATAATAACAATTGAAAAATGATGAATTAAAGACAAATTTTTCAATGTTGTCGTTAAAATGTCTTATTTTGAGATTTGTTCATTGTTGAATGTGTGGGAAAATATGTCACTATAATTTTTCCTTTGTTAAAGGATAGTGAAATTTTCACGTGTTAAATGTTGTCCATTGTTGAAACAGTATCAATATTTGTCAATGGAATTTTTTCCATTGTTGGAAGTGAAGAAAGTTGTCATTATAGATAACTTCTAATATAATTATAAATAAATTTTTCATAATAACAATTGAAAAATGATGAATTAAAGACAAATTTTTCAATGTTGTCGTTATAATTTCTTATTTTAAGATTTCTTCATTGTTGAAGGCGTGGGATAATTTGTCACTATAATTTTTTCCATTGTTAAAGGATAGGGACATTTTTACGTTTTAAATATTGTTCATTGTTGAAACGGTATCAATATTTGCAATGGAATTTTTTCCATTGTTGGAATTGCGGGAAAGTTGTCATTATTGATAATTTCTAATATAATTATAAATAAATTTTTCATAATAACAATTGAAAACAGATGTTTCAAAATAGAATTGTTCATTGTTGCGGGAAAATTTTCTTTCTTTAAGTTTTCTTCACTGCTGAAAGCGTGGGAAAATTTGTCTCTATAATTTTTTCCATTGTTAAAGGATAGTGACATTTTCTCGTTTTAAATATTGTCCATTGTTGAAACGGTATCAAAATTGGTCAATGGAATTCTTTCCATTGTTGGAAGTGCCGGAAAGTTGTAATTATAGATAACTTCTAATATAATTATAAATACATTTTTCATAATAACAATTGAAAAATGATGAATTAAAGACAAATTTTTCAATGTTGTCGTTAAAATTTCTTATTTTAAGATTTCTTCATTGTTGAAGGCGTGGGATAATTTGTCATATAAATTTTTCAATTGTTAAAGGATAGGGACATTTTTACGTTTTAAATATTGTTCATTGTTGAAACGGTATCAATATTTGCAATGGAATTTTTTCCATTGTTGGAATTGCGGGAAAGTTGTCATTATAGATAATTTCTAATATAATTATAAATAAATTTTTCATAATAACAATCGAAAAAAGATGACTCAAAATAGAATTGTTCATTGTTGCGGGAAAAATTTCTTATGTTGAATTTTCTTCATTGTTGAAAGCGTGGGAAAATTTGTCACCATAATTTTTTCCATTGTTAAAGGATAGTGACATTTTCACGTTTTAAATATTGTCCATTGTTGAAATGGTATCAAAATTGGTCAAAGGAATTTTTTCCATTATTGGAAGTGCCAGAAAGTTGTCATTATAGATAATTTCTAATATAATTATAAATAAATTTTTCATAAAAACAATTGAAAAGGGATGACTCAAAATATAATTGTACATTGTTGCGGGATAATTTTCTTATTTTAAGTTTTCTTCATTGTTGAAAGCGAGGGAAAATTTGTCACTATAATTTTTTCCATTGTTAAAGGATAGGGACATTTTCACGTTTTAAATATTGTCAATTGTTGAAACGGTATCATTATTTGTCAATGGAATTTTTTCCATTGGTGGAAGTGCGGGAAAGTTGACATTATAGATAACTTCTAATATAATTATAAATAAATTTTTCATAATAACAATTGAAAAATGATGATTTAAAGACGAATTTTTCATTGTTGCCGTTAAAATTTCTTATTTTAAATTTGTTAATTGTTGAAAGTGTGGGAAAACTTGTCACTATATTTTTTTTCATTTTTTAAAGAATAGTAACATTTTCACGTTTTAAATGTCGTCCATTGTTGAAACGATATCAATATTTGTCAATGGAATTTTCCCCATTGTTGGAAGTGCAGGAAAGTTGTCATTATAAAAAACTTCTAATATAATTATAAATAAATTTTTCATAAAAACAATTGAAAAGAGATGACTCAAAATATAATTGTACATTGTTGCAGGATAATTTTCTTATTTTAAGTTTTTCTTCATTGTTGAAAGCGAGGGAAAATTTGTCACTATAATTTTTTCCATTGTTAAAGGATAGGGACATTTTCACGTTTTAAATATTGTCCATTATTGAAACGGTATCAAAATTGGTCAATGGAATTTTTTCCATTGTTGGAAGTGCGGGAAAGTTGTCATTATAGAGAACTTCTAATATAATTATAAATAAATTTTTCATAATAACAATTGAAAAATGATGAATTAAAGACAAATTTTTCAATGTTGTCGTTAAAATGTCTTATTTTGAGATTTGTTCATTGTTGAATGTGTGGGAAAATATGTCACTATAATTTTTCCTTTGTTAAAGGATAGTGAAATTTTCACGTGTTAAATGTTGTCCATTGTTGAAACAGTATCAATATTTGTCAATGGAATTTTTTCCATTTTTGGAAGTGAAGAAAGTTGTCATTATAGATAACTTCTAATATAATTATAAATAAATTTTTCATAATAACAATTGAAAAATGATGAATTAAAGACAAATTTTTCAATGTTGTCGTTAAAATTTCTTATTTTAAGATTTCTTCATTGTTGAAGGCGTGGGATAATTTGTCACTATAATTTTTTCCATTGTTAAAGGATAGGGACATTTTTACGTTTTAAATATTGTTCATTGTTGAAACGGTATCAATATTTGCAATGGAATTTTTTCCATTGTTGGAATTGCGGGAAAGTTGTCATTATAGATAATTTCTAATATAATTATAAATAAATTTTTCATAATAACAATTGAAAACAGATGTTTCAAAATAGAATTGTTCATTGTTGCGGGAAAATTTTCTTTCTTTAAGTTTTCTTCACTGCTGAAAGCGTGGGAAAATTTGTCTCTATAATTTTTTCCATTGTTAAAGGATAGTGACATTTTCTCGTTTTAAATATTGTCCATTGTTGAAACGGTATCAAAATTGGTCAATGGAATTCTTTCCATTGTTGGAAGTGCCGGAAAGTTGTAATTATAGATAACTTCTAATATAATTATAAATAAATTTTTCATAATAACAATTGAAAAATGATGAATTAAAGACAAATTTTTCAATGTTGTCGTTAAAATTTCTTATTTTAAGATTTCTTCATTGTTGAAGGCGTGGGATAATTTGTCACTATAAATTTTTCAATTGTTAAAGGATAGGGACATTTTTACGTTTTAAATATTGTTCATTGTTGAAACGGTATCAATATTTGCAATGGAATTTTTTCCATTGTTGGAATTGCGGGAAAGTTGTCATTATAGATAATTTCTAATATAATTATAAATAAATTTTTCATAATAACAATCGAAAAAAGATGACTCAAAATAGAATTGTTCATTGTTGCGGGAAAAATTTCTTATGTTGAATTTTCTTCATTGTTGAAAGCGTGGGAAAATTTGTCACCATAATTTTTTCCATTGTTAAAGGATAGTGACATTTTCACGTTTTAAATATTGTCCATTGTTGAAATGGTATCAAAATTGGTCAAAGGAATTTTTTCCATTATTGGAAGTGCCAGAAAGTTGTCATTATAGATAATTTCTAATATAATTATAAATAAATTTTTCATAAAAACAATTGAAAAGGGATGACTCAAAATATAATTGTACATTGTTGCGGGATAATTTTCTTCTTTTAAGTTTTCTTCATTGTTGAAAGCGAGGGAAAATTTGTCACTATAATTTTTTCCATTGTTAAAGGATAGGGACATTTTCACGTTTTAAATATTGTCAATTGTTGAAACGGTATCATTATTTGTCAATGGAATTTTTTCCATTGGTGGAAGTGCGGGAAAGTTGACATTATAGATAACTTCTAATATAATTATAAATAAATTTTTCATAATAACAATTGAAAAATGATGATTTAAAGACGAATTTTTCATTGTTGCCGTTAAAATTTCTTATTTTAAATTTGTTAATTGTTGAAAGTGTGGGAAAACTTGTCACTATATTTTTTTCATTTTTTAAAGAATAGTGACATTTTCACGTTTTAAATGTTGTCCATTGTTGAAACGGCATCAATATTTGTCAATGGAATTTTTTCCATTGTTGGAAGTGTGGGAAATTTGTCATTATACAAAACTTCTAATATAATTATAAATAAATTTTTCTTAATAACAATCGAAAAAAGATGACTCAAAATATAATTGTTCATTGTTGCGGGAAAAATTTCTTATTTTGAGTTTTCTTCATTGTTGAAAGCGTGGGAAAATTTGTCACTATAATTTTTTCCATTGTTAAAGGATAGTGACAAATTATCCCACGCTTTCAACAATGAAGAAATCTTAAATATGAAATTTTCCCGGCAACAACGGAAAATTCGTCTTTAAGTCGTCATTTTCCAATTGTTATTATGAAAAATTTATTTATAATTATATTAGAAGTTATCTATAATGACAACTTTCCCGCACTTCCAACAATGGAAAAAATTCCATTGACCAATTTTGATACCGTTTCAAGAATTGACAATATTTAAAACGTGAAAATGTCACTATCCTTTAACAATGGAAAAACTATAGTGACAAATTTTCCAAAGCTTTCAACAATGAACAAATCTTATAATAAGAAATTTTTACGACAACGTTGAAAAATTCGTCTTTAATTCATCATTTTTCAATTGTTATTATGAAAAATTTATTTATAATTATATTAGAAGTTTTTTCTAATGACAACTTTCCTGCACTTCCAACAATGGGAAAAATTCCATTGACGAATATTGATACCGTTTCAACAATGGACGACATTTAAAACGTGAAAATGTCACTATTCTTTAAAAAATGAAAAAAAAATATAGTGACAAGTTTTCCCACACTGTCAACAATTAACAAATCTTAAAACAAGAAATTTTAACGGCAACAATGAAAAATTCGTCATTAAGTCATCATTTTTCAATTGTTATTATAGAAAAAATTATTTATAATTATATTAGAAATTGTCTATAAAAACACTTTCCCGCACTTCCAACAATGGAAAAAATTCCATTGACAAATATTGATACCGTTTCAACAATTGACAATATTTAAAACGCGAAAATGTCCCTATCCTTTAACAATGGAAAAAATTATAGTGACAAATTTTCCCTCGCTTTCAAGAATGAAGAAAACTTAAAATATTAAATTTTTCCGGCAACAATGGAAAATTCGTCTTAACTCATCATTTTTCAATTGTTATTATGAAAAATTTATTTATAATTATATTAGAAGTTATCTATAATGACAACATTCCGGAACTTCCAACAATGGAAAAAATTCCATTGACAAATATTGATACAGTTTCAACCAATTGACTATATTTAAAACGTGAAAATGTTCCCATTCTTTAACAATGGAAAAAAATTATAGTGACAAATTTTCCTACGTTTTCATCAATGAAGAAATCTTAAAATATGAAACTTTTCCTGCAACAATGAAAAATTCGTCTTTAAGTCATCATTTTTCAACTGTTATTATGAAAAATGTATTTATAATTATATTAGAAGTTATCTATAATGACAACTTTCCCGCAATTCCAACAATGGAAAAAATTCCATTGACCAATTTTGATACCGTTTCAAGAATGGACAATATTTAAAACGTGAAAATGTCACTATCCTTTAACAATGGAAAAACTATAGTGACAAATTTTCCAAAGCTTTCAACAATGAACAAATCTTATAATAAGAAATTTTAACGACAACGTTGAAAAATTCTTCTTTAAGTCATCATTTTTCAATTGTTATTATGAAAAATTTATTTATAATTATATTAGAAGTTTTTTCTAATGACAACTTTCCTGCACTTCCAACAATGGGAAAAATTCCATTGACAAATATTGATACCGTTTCAACAATGGACGACATTTAAAACGTGAAAATGTCACTATTCTTTAAAAAATGAAAAAAAAAATATAGTGACAAGTTTTCCCACACTGTCAACAATGAAGAAATCTTAAAATATGAAATTTTTCTGGCAACAATGAAAAATTCGTCATTAAGTCATCATTTTTCAATTGTTATTATGAAAAATTTATTTATAATTATATTAGAAATTGTCTATAATAAACACTTTCCCGCACTTCCAACAATGGAAAAAATTCCATTGACAAATATTGATACCGTTTCAACAATTGACAATATTTAAAACGTGAAAATGTCCCTATCCTTTAACAATGGAAAAAATTATAGTGACAAATTTTCCCTCGCTTTCCAGAATGAAGAAAACTAAAAATATGAAATTTTTCCGGCAACAATGGAAAATTCGTCTTAACTCATCATTTTTCAATTGTTATTATGAAAAATTTATTTATAATTATATTAGAAGTTATCTATAATGACAACATTCCGGAACTTCTAACAATGGAAAAAATTCCATTGACAAATATTGATACAGTTTCAACAATGGACGACATTTAAAACGTGAAAATGTCCCTATCCTTTAACAATGGAAAAAATTATAGTGGCAAATTTTCCCTCGCTTTCAACAATGAAGAAAACTTAAAATAAGAAATTTATCCCGCAACAATGTACAATTATATTTTGAGTCATCTTTTTTCGATTGTTATTATGAAAAATTTATTTATAATTATATTAGAAATTATCTATAATGACAACTTTCTGGCACTTCCAATAATGGAAAAAATTCCTTTGACCAATTTTGATACCATTTCAACAATGGACAATATTTAAAACGTGAAAATGTCACTATACTTTAACAATGGAAAAAATTATGGTGCCAAATTTTCCCACGCTTTCAACAATGAAGAAAATTCAACGTAAGAAATTTTTCCCGCAACAATGAACAATTCTATTTTGGGTCATCTTTTTTCAATTGTTATTATAAAAAATTTATTTATAATTGTATTATAAATTATCTATAATGACAACTTTCCCGCACTTCCAACAATGGAAAAAATTCCATTGCAAATATTGATACCGTTTCAATAATGGACAATATTTAAAACGTAAAAGTGTCCCTATCCTTTAACAAATTCGTCTTAAGTCATCATTTTTCAATTGTTATTAAGAAAAATTTATTTATAATTATATTAGAAGTTATCTATAATGACAACATAACGGCAACAATGAAAAATTCGTCTTAAGTCATCATTTTTCAATTGTTATTATGAAAAATTTATTTATAATTATATTAGAAGTTTTTTCTAATGAAAACTTTCCTGCACTTCCAACAATGGGAAAAATTCCATTGACAAATATTGATACCGTTTCAACAATGGATGACATTTAAAACGTGAAAATGTCACTATTCTTTAACAATGGAAAAAATTATAGTGACAAATTTTCCCTCGCTTTCAAGAATGAAGAAAACTTAAAATATTAAATTTTTCCGGCAACAATGGAAAATTCGTCTTAACTCATCATTTTTCAATTGTTATTATGAAAAATTTATTTATAATTATATTAGAAGTTATCTATAATGACAACATTCCGGAACTTCCAACAATGGAAAAAATTCCATTGACAAATAATGATACCGTTTCAACAATTGACAATATTTAAAACGTGAAAATGTCCCTATCCTTTAACAATGGAAAAAATTATAGTGACAAATTTTCCCTCGCTTTCAACAATGAAGAAAAATTAAAATAAGAAAATTATCCCGCAACAATGTACAATTATATTTTGAGTCATCCCTTTTCAATTGTTATTATGAAAAATTTATTTATAATTATATTAGAAGTTATCTATAATGACAACATTCCGGAACTTCCAACAATGGAAAAAATTCCATTGACAAATATTGATACAGTTTCAACAATTGACTATATTTAAAACGTGAAAATGTTCCCATTCTTTAACAATGGAAAAAAATTATAGTGACAAATTTTCCTACGTTTTCATCAATGAAGAAATCTTAAAATATGAAACTTTTCCGGCAACAATGAAAAATTCGTCTTTAAGTCATCATTTTTCAACTGTTATTATGAAAAATGTATTTATAATTATATTAGAAGTTATCTATAATGACAACTTTCCCGCATTTTCAACAACGGAAAAAATTCCATTGACAAATATTGATACCGTTTCAATAATGGACAATATTTAAAACGTAAAAGTGTCCCTATCCTTTAACAATGGAAAAAATTATAATGACAAAATTTCCCACTCTTTCAACAATGACGAAATCTTAAGATATGAAATTTTTCTGGCAACAATGGAAAATTCGTCTTTAAGTCCTCATTTTTCAATTGTTATTATGAAAAATTTATTTATAATTATATTAGAAGTTATCTATAATGACAACTTTCCGGCACTTCCAACAATGGAAAAAATTCCATTGACCAATTTTGATACCGTTTCAACAATGGACAATATTTAAAACGCGAAAAATGTCACTATCCTTTAACAATGAAAAAATTATAGTGACAAATTTTCCCACGCTTTCAGCAGTGAAGAAAACTTAAAGAAAAAAAATTTTCCAGCAACAATGAACAATTCTATTTTGAGACATCTGTTTTCAATTGTTATTATGAAAAATTTATTTATAATTATATTAGAAGTGATCTATAATGACAACTTTCTTCACTTCCAACAATGGAAAAAATTCCATTGACAAATATTGATACTGTTTCAACAATGGACAACATTTAACACGTGAAATTTTCACTATCCTTTAACAAAGGAAAAATTATAGTGACATATTTTCCCACACTTTCAACAATGAACAAATCTCAAAATAAGAAATTTTTCTGGCAACAATAAAAAATTCGTCTTTAAGTCATCATTTTTCAACTGTTATTATGAAAAATGTATTTATAATTATATTAGAAGTTATCTATAATGACAACTTTCTGGCACTTCCAATAATGGAAAAAAATCCTTTGACCAATTTTGATACCATTTCAACAATGGACAATATTTAAAACGTGAAAATGTCACTATCCTTTAACAATGGAAAAAATTATGGTGACAAATTTTCCCACGCTTTCAATAATGAAGAAAATTCAACATAAGAAATTTTTCCCGCAACAATGAACAATTCTATTTTGAGTCGTCATTTTCCAATTGTTATTATGAAAAATTTATTTATAATTATATCAGAAGTTATCAATAATGACAACTTTCCCGCACTTCCAACAATGGAAAAAATTCCATTGACAGATATTGATGCCGTTTCAACAATGGACAACATTTAAAACGTGAAAATGTCACTATTCTTTAAAAAATGAAAAAAATATAGTGACAAGTTTTCCCACACTTTCAACAATTATCAAATCTTAAAATAAGAAATTTTAACGGCAACAATGAAAAATTCGTCTTTAAGTCATCATTTTTCAATTGTTATTATGAAAAATTTATTTATAATTATATTAGAAATTGTCTATAATGAACACTTTCCCGCATTTTCAACAACAGAAAAAATTCCATTGACAAATATTGATACCGTTTCAATAATGGACAATATTTAAAACGTAAAAGTGTCCCTATCCTTTAACAATGGAAAAAATTATAATGACAAAATTTCCCACTCTTTCAACAATGACGAAATCTTAAAATATGAAATTTTTCTGGCAACAATGGAAAATTCGTCTTAAGTCATCATTTTTCAATTGTTTATTAAGAAAAATTTATTTATAATTATATTAGAAGTTATCTATAATGACAACTTTCCCGCACTTCCAACAATGGAAAAAATTCCATTGACCAATTTTGATACCGTTTCAAGAATGGACAATATTTAAAACGGGAAAATGTCACTATCCTTTAACAATGGAAAAAACTATAGTGACAAATTTTCCAAAGCTTTCAACAATGAACAAATCTTAAAATAAGAAATTTTAACGACAACATTGAAAAATTTGTCTTTAAGTCATCATTTTTCAATTGTTATTATGAAAAATTTATTTATAATTATATTAGAAGTTTTTTCTAATGACAACTTTCCTGCACTTCCAACAATGGGAAAAATTCCATTGACAAATATTGATACCGTTTCAACAATGGACGACATTTAAAACGTGAAAATGTCACTATTCTTTAAAAAATGAAAAAAAATATAGTGACAAGTTCTCCCTCACTTTCAACAATTAACAAATCTTAAAATAAGAAATTTTAACGGCAACAATGAAAAATTCGTCTTAAGTCATCATTTTTCAATTATTATTATGAAAAAATTATTTATAATTATATTAGAAGTTATCTATAATGACAACATTCCGGAACTTCCAAGAATGGAAAAAATTCCATTGACAAATATTGATACAGTTTCAACCAATTGACTATATTTAAAACGTGAAAATGTTCCCATTCTTTAACAATGGAAAAATTATAGTGACAAATTTTCCTACGATTTCATCAATGAAGAAATCTTAAAATATGAAACTTTTCCGGCAACAATGAAAAATTCGTCTTTAAGTCATCATTTTTCAACTGTTATTATGAAAAATGTATTTATAATTATATTAGAAGTTATCTATAATGTAGACTTTCCCGCACTTCCAACAATGGAAAAAATTCCATTGACAAATAATGATACCGTTTCAACAATTGACAATATTTAAAACGTGAAAATGTCCCTATCCTTTAACAATGGAAAAAATTATAGTGAAAAATTTTCCCTCGCTTTCAACAATGAAGAAAAATTAAAATAAGAAAATTATCCCGCAACAATGTACAATTATATTTTGAGTCATCCCTTTTCAATTGTTTTTATGAAAAATTTATTTATAATTATATTAGAAGTTTTTTATAACGACAAATTTCCCACACTTCCAACAATGGAAAAAATTCCATTGACAAATATTGATGCCGTTTCAACAATGGACAACATTTAAAACGTGAAAATGTCTCTATTCTTTAAAAAATGAAAAAAAAATAGTGACAAGTTTTCCCACACTTTCAACAATTAACAAATTTAAAATAAGAAATTTTAACGGCAACAATGAAAAATTCGTTTTTAAATCATCATTTTTCAATTGTTATTATGAAAAATTTATTTATAATTATATTAGAAATTGTCTATAATGAACACTTTCCTGCATTTTCAACAACGGAAAAAATTCCATTGACAAATATTGATACCGTTTCAATAATGGACAATATTTAAAACGTAAAAGTGTCCCTATCCTTGAACAATGGAAAAAATTATAATGACAAAATTTCCCACTCTTTCAACAATGAAGAAATCTTAAAATATTCAATTTTTCAGGCAACAATGGAAAATTCGTCTTAAGTCATCATTTTTCAATTGTTATTAAGAAAAATTTATTTATAATTATATTAGAAGTTATCTATAATGACAACATTCCGGCACTTCCAAGAATGGAAAAAATTCCATTGACAAATATTGATATAGTTTCAACAATTGACTATATTTAAAACGTGAAAATGTCACTATCCTTTAACAATGGAAAAAATTATAGTGACAAATTTACCCACGCTTTCAACAATGAAGAAAGCACAAAATAAGAAATTTTTCCCGCAACAATGAACAATTCTATTTTGAGACATCTTTTTTCAATTATTATTATGAAAAATTTATTTATAATTATATTAGAAATTGATATTAATTTGATGATTTTGATGAATATGATGAATTTAGGAATTAATTGTTATTATGAAAAATTTATTTATAATTATATTAGAAGTTTTTTCTAATGACAACTTTCCTTCACTTCCAACAATGGGAAAAATTCCATTGACAAATATTGATACCGTTTCAACAATGGACGACATTTAAAACGTGAAAATGTCACTATTCTTTAAAAAATGAAAAAAAAATATAGTGACAAGTTTTCCCACACTGTCAACAATTAACAAATCTTAAAATAAGAAATTTTAACGGCAACAATGAAAAATTCGTCATTAAGTCATCATTTTTCAATTATTATGAAAAAATTATTTATAATTATATTAGAAATTGTCTATAATAAACACTTTCCCGCACTTCCAACAATGGAAAAAATTCCATTGACAAATATTGATACCGTTTCAACAATTGACAATATTTAAAACGTGAAAATGTCCCTATCCTTTAACAATGGAAAAAATTATAGTGACAAATTTTCCCTCGCTTTCCAGAATGAAGAAAACTTAAAATATTAAATTTTTCCGGCAACAATGGAAAATTCGTCTTTAAGTCATCATTTTTCAATTGTTATTATGAAAAATTTATTTATAATTATATTAGAAGTTTTTTCTAATGACAACTTTCCTGTACTTCCAACAATGGGAAAAATTCCATTGACAAATATTGATACCGTTTCAACAATGGATGACATTTAAAACGTGAAAATGTCACTATTCTTTAAAAAATGAAAAACAAATATAGTGACAAGTTTTCCCACACTGTCAACAATTAACAAATCTTAAAATAAGAAATTTTAACGGCAACAATGAAAAATTCTTCATTAAGTCATCATTTTTCAATTGTTATTATGAAAAAATTATTTATAATTATATTAGAAATTGTCTATAATAAACACTTTCTCGCACTTCCAACAATGGAAAAAATTCCATTGACAAATATTGATACCGTTTCAACAATTGACAATATTTAAAACTCGAAAATGTCCCTATCCTTTAACAATGGAAAAAATTATAGTGACAAATTTTCCCTCGCTTTCAAGAATGAAGAAAACTTAAAATATGAAATTTTTCCGGCAACAATGGAAAATTCGTCTTAACTCATCATTTTTCAATTGTTATTATGAAAAATTTATTTATAATTATATTAGAAGTTATCTATAATGACAACATTCCGGAACTTCCAACAATGGAAAAAATTCCATTGACAAATATTGATACAGTTTCAACAATTGACTATATTTAAAACGTGAAAATGTTCCCATTCTTTAACAATGGAAAAAAATTATAGTGACAAATTTTCCTACGTTTTCATCAATGAAGAAATCTTAAAATATGAAACTTTTCCGGCAACAATGAAAAATTCGTCTTTAAGTCATCATTTTTCAACTGTTATTATGAAAAATGTATTTATAATTATATTAGAAGTTATCTATAATGACAACTTTCTCGCATTTTCAACAACGGAAAAAATTCCATTGACAAATATTGATACCGTTTCAATAATGGACAATATTTAAAACGGAAATGTGTCCCTATCCTTTAACAATGGAAAAAATTATAATGACAAAATTTCCCACTCTTTCAACAATGACGAAATCTTAAAATATGAAATTTTTCTGGCAACAATGGAAAATTCGTCTTAAGTCATCATTTTTCAATTGTTATTAAGAAAAATTTATTTATAATTATATTAGAAGTTATCTATAATGACAACATTCCGGCACTTCCAACAATGGAAAAAATTCCATTGACAAATATTGATAGAGTTTCAACAATTGACTATATTTAAAACGTGAAAATGTCACTATCCTTTAACAATGGAAAAAACTATAGTGACAAATTTTCCAAATCTTTCAACAATGAACAAATCTTAAAATAAGAAATTTTAACGACAACATTGAAAAATTCGTCTTTAATTCATCATTTTTCAATTGTTATTATGAAAAATTTATTTATAATTATATTAGAAGTTATCTATAATGACAACTTTCTTCACTTCCAACAATGGAAAAAATTCCATTGACAAATATTGATACTGTTTCAACAATGGACAACATTTAACACGTGAAATTTTCACTATACTTTAACAAAGGAAAAATTATAGTGACATATTTTCCCACACTTTCAACAATGAACAAATCTCAAAATAAGAAATTTTTCTGGCAACAATAAAAAATTCGTCTTTAAGTCATCATTTTTCAACTGTTATTATGAAAAATGTATTTATAATTATATTAGAAGTTATCTATAATGACAACTTTCTGGCACTTCCAATAATGGAAAAAATTCCTTTGACCAATTTTGATACCATTTCAACAATGGACAATATTTAAAACGTGAAAATGTCACTATCCTTTAACAATGGAAAAAATTATGGTGACAAATTTTCCCACGCTTTCAATAATGAAGAAAATTCAACATAAGAATTTTTTCCCGCAACAATGAACAATTCTATTTTGAGTCGTCATTTTCCAATTGTTATTATGAAAAATTTATTTATAATTATATCAGAAGTTATCTATAATGACAACATTCCGGCACTTCAAACAATGGAAAAAATTCCATTGACAAATATTGATAGAGTTTCAACAATTGACTATATTTAAAACGTGAAAATGTCACTATCCTTTAACAATGGAAAAAACTATAGTGACAAATTTTCCAAATCTTTCAACAATGAACAAATCTTAAAATAAGAAATTTTAACGACAACTTTGAAAAATTCGTCTTTAATTCATCATTTTTCAATTGTTATTATGAAAAATTTATTTATAATTATATTAGAAGTTATCTATAATGATAACTTTCCGGCACTTCCAACAATGGAAAAAATTCCATTGACCAATTTTGATACCGTTTCAACAATGGACAATATTTAAAACGAGAAAATGTCACTATCCTTTAACAATGGAAAAAATTATAGTGACAAATTTTAGCACGCTTTCAGCAGTGAAGAAAACTTAAATAAATAAAATTTTCCCGCAACAATGAACAATTCTATTTTGAGACATCTGTTTTCAATTGTTATTATGAAAATTTTATTTATAATTATATTAGAAGTTATCTATAATGACAACTTTCTTCACTTCCAACAATGGAAAAAATTCCATTGACAGATATTGATACTGTTTCAACAATGGACAACATTTAACACGTGAAAATTTCACTATCCTTTAACAAAGGAAAAATTATAGTGACAAATTTTCCCACACTTTCAACAATGAATAAATCTCAAAATAAGAAATTTTTCTGGCAACAATGAAAAATTCGTCTTTAAGTCATCATTTTTCAACTGTTATTATTAAAAATGTATTTATAATTATATTAGAAGTTATCTATAATGTCAATTTTCCCGCACTTCCAACAATGGAAAAAATTCCATTGACAAATAATGATACCGTTTCAACAATTGACAATACTTAAAACGTGAAAATGTCCCTATCCTTTAACAATGGAAAAAATTATAGTGACAAATTTTCCCTCGCTTTCAACAATGAAGAAAACTTAAAATAAGAAAATTATCCCGCAACAATGTACAATTATATTTTGAGTCATCCCTTTTCAATTGTTTTTATGAAAAATTTATTTATAATTATATTAGAAGTTTTTTATAATGACAAATTTCCCACACTTCCAACAATGGAAAAAATTCCATTGACAAATATTGACGCCGTTTCAACAATGGACAACATTTAAAACGTTAAAATGTCACTATTCTTTAAAAAATGAAAAAAATATAGTGACAAGTTTTCCCACACTTTCAATATTTAACAAATCTTAAAATAAGAAATTTTAACGGCAACAATGAAAAATTCGTCTTTAAGTCATCATTTTTCAATTGTTATTATGAAAAATTTATTTATAATTATATTAGAAATTGTCTATAATGAACACTTTCCCGCATTTTCAACAACGGAAAAAATTCCATTGACAAATATTGATACCGTTTCAATAATGGACAATATTTAAAACGTAAAAGTGTCCCTATCCTTTAACAATGGAAAAAATTATAATGACAAAATTTCCCACTCTTTCAAAAATGAAGAAATTTTAAAATATGAAATTTTTCTCGCAACAATGGAAAATTCGTCTTAAATCATCATTTTTCAATTGTTATTAAGAAAAATTTATTTATAATTATATTAGAAGTTATCTATAATGACAACATTCCGGCACTTCCAACAATGGAAAAAATTCCATTGACAAATATTGATAGAGTTTCAACAATTGACTATATTTAAAACGTGAAAATGTCACTAACCTTTAACAATGGAAAAAATTATAGTGACAAATTTTCCCACGCTTTCAACAATGAAGAAAACTCAAAATAAGAAATTTTTCCCGCAACAATGAACAATTATATTTTGAGTCATCTTTTTTCGATTGTTATTATGAAAAATTTATTTATAATTATATTAGAAATTATCTATAATGACAACTTTCCCGCACTTCCAACAATGGAAAAAATTCCATTGCAAATATTGATACCGTTTCAACAATGAACAATATTTAAAACGTAAAAATTTCCCTATCCTTTACCAATGGAAAAAATTATAGTGACAAATTTTCCCACGCTTTCAACAATGAAGAAATCTTAAATATGAAATTTTTTCGGCAACAATGGAAAATTCGTCTTTAAGTCGTCATTTTCCAATTGTTATTATGAAAAATTTATTTATAATTATAATAGAAGTTATCTATAATGACAACTTTCCCGCACTTCCAACAATGGAAAAAATTCCATTGACCAATTTTGATACCGTTTCAAGAATGGACAATATTTAAAACGTGAAAATGTCACTATCCTTTAACAATAGAAAAAACTATAGTGACAAATTTTCCAAAGCATCCAACAATGAACAAATCTTACAATAAGAAATTTTAACGACAACATTGAAAAATTCGTCTTTAAGTCATCATTTTTCAATTGTTATTATGAAAAATTTATTTATAATTATATTAGAAGTTATCTATAATGACAACTTTCCGGCAATTCCAACAATGGAAAAAATTCCATTGACAAATATTGATACCGTTTCAACAATGGACAACATTTAAAACGTGAAAATTTCACTATCCTTTAACAAAGGAAAAATTATAGTGACAAATTTTTCCACACATTCAACAATGAACAAATCTCAAAATAAGAAATTTTTCTGGCAACAACGAAAACTTCGTCGTTAAGTCATCATTTTTCAACTGTTATTATGAAAAATGTATTTATAATTATATTAGAAGTCATGTATAATGACAACTTTCCCGCACTTCCAACAATGGAAACAATTCCATTGACAAATATTGATACCGTTTCAATAATGGTCAATATTTAAAACGTAAAAGTGTCCCTATCCTTTAACAATGGAAAAAATTATGGTGACAAATTTTCCCACGCTTTCAACAATGAAGAAAATTAAACATAAGAAATTTTTCCCGCAACAATCAACAATTCTATTTTGAGTCATCTTTTTTCAATTGTTATTATGAAAAATTTATTTATAATTATATTAGGAATTATCTATAATGACAACTTTCCCGCACTTCCAACAATGGAAAAAATTCCATTGCAAATATTGATACCGTTTCAACAATGAACAAGATTTAAAACGTAAAAATGTCCCTATCCTTTAACAATGGAAAACATTATAGTGACAAATTTTCCCACGCTTTCAACAATGAAGAAATCTTAAATATGAAATTTTTCCAGCAACAACGGAAAATTCGTCATTATGTCGTCATTTTCCAATTGTTATTATGAAAAATTTATTTATAATTATATTAGAAGTCATCTATAATGACAACTTTCCCGCACTTCCAACAATGGAAAAAATTCCATTGACCAATTTTGATACCGTTTAAACAATGGACAATATTTGAAACGTGAAAATGTCACTATCCTTTAACAAAGGAAAAATTATAGTGATATATTTTCCCACGCTTTCAACAATGAACAAATCTCAAAACAAGAAAATTTTTCTGGCAACAATAAAAACTTCGTCTTAAGTCATCATTTTTCAATTGTTATTATGAAAAATTTATTTATAATAATATTAGAAGTTATCTATAATGACAACATTCCGGAACTTCCAACAATGGAAAAAATTCCATTGACAAATATTGATACCGTTTCAACAATGGACAACATTTAACACGTGAAAATTTCAGTATCCTTTAACAAAGGAAAAATTATGGTGACAAATTTTCTCACGCTTTCAATAATGAAGAAAATTCAACATAAGAAATTTTTCCCGCAACAATGAACAATTCTATTTTGAGTCGTCATTTTCCAATTGTTATTATGAAAAATTTATTTATAATTATATTAGAAGTTATCTATAATGACAACTTTCCCGCACTTCCAACAATGGAAAAAATTCCATTGACCAATTTTGATACTGTTTCAACAATGGACAACATTTAACACGTGAAAATTTCACTATCCTTTAACAAAGGAAAAATTATCCAACAATGGAAACTTATCCAACAATGACTTCCAACAATGGAAAAAATTCCATTGACAAATAATGATACCGTTTCAACAATTGACAATATTTAAAACGTGAAAATGTCCCTATCCTTTAACAATGGAAAAAATAATAGTGACAAATTTTCCCTCGCTTTCAACAATGAAGAAAACTTAAAATAAGAAAATTATCTCGCCACAATGTACAATTATATTTTGAGTCATCCCTTTTCAATTGTTTTTATGAAAAATTTATTTATAATTATATTAGAAGTTTTTTATAATGACAAATTTCCCAAACTTCCAACAATGGAAGAAATTCCATTGACTAATATTGATGCCGTTTCAACAATGGACAACATTTAAAACGTGAAAATGTCACTATTCTTTAAAAAATGAAAAAATATATAGTGACAAGTTTTCCTACACTTTCAACAATTAACAAATCTCAAAATAAGAAATTTTTCTGGCAACAATGAAAAATTCGTCTTTAAGTCATCATTTTTCAACTGTTATTATGAAAAATGTATTTATAATTATATTAGAAGTTATCTATAATGACAACGTTCCCGCACTTCCAACAATGGAAAAAATTCCATTGACAAATATTGATACTGTTTCAACAATGGACAACATTTAACACGTGAAAATTTCACTATCCTTTAACAAAGGAAAAATTATAGTGATATATTTTCCCACGCTTTCAACAATGAACAAATCTCAAAACAAGAAAATTTTTCTGGCAACAATAAAAACTTCGTCTTAAGTCATCATTTTTCAATTGTTATTATGAAAAATTTATTTATAATAATATTAGAAGTTATCTATAATGACAACATTCCGGAACTTCCAACAATGGAAAAAATTCCATTGACAAATATTGATACCGTTTCAACAATGGACAACATTTAACACGTGAAAATTTCAGTATCCTTTAACAAAGGAAAAATTATGGTGACAAATTTTCTCACGCTTTCAATAATGAAGAAAATTCAACATAAGAAATTTTTCCCGCAACAATGAACAATTCTATTTTGAGTCGTCATTTTCCAATTGTTATTATGAAAAATTTATTTATAATTATATTAGAAGTTATCTATAATGACAACTTTCCCGCACTTCCAACAATGGAAAAAATTCCATTGACCAATTTTGATACTGTTTCAACAATGGACAACATTTAACACGTGAAAATTTCACTATCCTTTAACAAAGGAAAAATTATCCAACAATGGAAACTTATCCAACAATGACTTCCAACAATGGAAAAAATTCCATTGACAAATAATGATACCGTTTCAACAATTGACAATATTTAAAACGTGAAAATGTCCCTATCCTTTAACAATGGAAAAAATAATAGTGACAAATTTTCCCTCGCTTTCAACAATGAAGAAAACTTAAAATAAGAAAATTATCTCGCCACAATGTACAATTATATTTTGAGTCATCCCTTTTCAATTGTTTTTATGAAAAATTTATTTATAATTATATTAGAAGTTTTTTATAATGACAAATTTCCCAAACTTCCAACAATGGAAGAAATTCCATTGACTAATATTGATGCCGTTTCAACAATGGACAACATTTAAAACGTGAAAATGTCACTATTCTTTAAAAAATGAAAAAATATATAGTGACAAGTTTTCCTACACTTTCAACAATTAACAAATCTCAAAATAAGAAATTTTTCTGGCAACAATGAAAAATTCGTCTTTAAGTCATCATTTTTCAACTGTTATTATGAAAAATGTATTTATAATTATATTAGAAGTTATCTATAATGACAACTTTCCGGCACTTCCAACAATGGAAAAAATTCCATTGACCAATTTTGATACCGTTTCAACAATGGACAGTATTTAAAACGAGAAAATGTCACTATCCTTTAACAATGGAAAAAATTATAGTGACAAATTTTCCCACGCTTTCAGCAGTGAAGAAAACTTAAAGAAAGAAAATTTTCCCGCAACAATGAACAATTCTATTTTAAGACATCTGTTTTCAATTGTTATTATGAAAAATGTATTTATAATTATATTAGAAGTCATGTATAATGACAACTTTCCCGCACTTCCAACAATGGAAACAATTCCATTGACAAATATTGATGCCGTTTCAATAATGGTCAATATTTAAAACGTAAAAGTGTCACTATCCTTTAACAATGGAAAAAATTATAGTGACAAATTTTCCCACGCTTTCAACAATGAAGAAAACTCAAAATAAGAAATTTTTCCCGCAACAATGAACAATTATATTTTGAGTCATCTTTTTTCGATTGTTATTATGAAAAATTTATTTATAATTATATTAGAAATTATCTATAATGACAACTTTCTGGCTCTTCCAATAATGGAAAAAATTCCATTGACAAATATTGATACTGTTTCAACAATGGACAACATTTAACACGTGAAAATTTCACTATCCTTTAACAAAGGAAAAATTATAGTGACATATTTTCCCACGCTTTCAACAATGAACAAATCTCAAAATAAGAAAATTTTTCTGGCAACAATAAAAACTTCGTCTTAAGTCATCATTTTTCAATTGTTATTATGAAAAATTTATTTATAATAATATTAGAAGTTATCTATAATGACAACATTCCGGAACTTCCAACAATGGAAAAAATTCCATTGACAAATATTGATACTGTTTCAACAATGGACAACATTTAAAACGTGAAAATTTCACTATCCTTTAACAAAGGAAAAATTATAGTGACAAATTTTTCCACACATTCAACAATGAACAAATCTCAAAATAAGAAATTTTTCTGGCAACAATGAAAACTTCGTCGTTAAGTCATCATTTTTCAACTGTTATTATGAAAAATGTATTTATAATTATATTAGAAGTCATGTATAATGACAACTTTCCCGCACTTACAACAATGGAAACAATTCCATTGACAAATATTGATACCGTTTCAATAATGGCCAATATTTAAAACGTAAAAGTGTCCCTATCCTTTAACAATGGAAAAAATTATGGTGACAAATTTTCCCACGCTTTCAACAATGAAGAAAATTAAACATAAGAAAATTTTCCCGCAACAATGAACAATTCTATTTTGAGTCATCTTTTTTCAATTGTTATTATGAAAAATTTATTTATAATTATATTAGAAATTATCTATAATGACAACTTTCCCGCACTTCCAACAATGGAAAAAATTCCATTGCAAATATTGATACCGCTTCAACAATGAACAAGATTTAAAACGTAAAAATGTCCCTATCCTTTAACAATGGAAAACATTATAGTGACAAATTTTCCCACGCTTTCAACAATAAAGAAATCTTAAATATGAAATTTTTCCAGCAACAACGGAAAATTCGTCATTATGTCGTCATTTTCCAATTGTTATTATGAAAAATTTATTTATAATTATATTAGAAGTCATCTATAATGACAACTTTCCCGTACTTCCAACAATGGAAAAAATTCCATTGACCAATTTTGATACTGTTTCAACAATGGACAACATTTAACACGTGAAAATTTCACTATCCTTTAACAAAGGAAAAATTATAGTGATATATTTTCCCACGCTTTCAACAATGAACAAATCTCAAAATAAGAAAATTTTTCTGGCAGTAATAAAAACTTCGTCTTAAGTCATCATTTTTCAATTGTTATTATGAAAAATTTATTTATAATAATATTAGAAGTTATCTATAATGACAACATTCCGGAACTTCCAACAATGGAAAAAATTCCATTGACAAATATTGATACCGTTTCAACAATGGACAACATTTAAAGCCTGAAAATTTCACTATCCTTTAACAAAGGAAAAATTATAGTGACAAATTTTCCCACACTTTCAACAATGAACAAATCTCAAAATAAGAAATTTTTCTGGCAACAATGAAAAATTCGTCTTTAATCATCATTTTTCAACTGTTATTATGAAAAATGTATTTATAATTATATTAGAAGTTATCTATAATGTCAACTTTCCCGCACTTCCAACAATGGAAAAAATTCCATTGACAAATAATGATACCGTTTCAACAATTGACAATATTTAAAACGTGAAAATGTCCCTATCCTTTAACAATGGAAAAAATTATAGTGACAAATTTTCCCTCGCTTTCAACAATGAAGAAAACTTAAAATAAGAAAATTATCCCGCCACAATGTACAATTATATTTTGAGTCATCCCTTTTCAATTGTTTTTATGAAAAATTTATTTATAATTATATTAGAAGTTTTTTATAATGACAAATTTCCCACACTTCCAACAATGGAAAAAATTCCATTGACTAATATTGATGCCGTTTCAACAATGGACAACATTTAAAACGTGAAAATGTCACTATTCTTTAAAAAATGAAAAAAATATAGTGACAAGTTTTCCTACACTTTCAACAATTAACAAATCTCAAAATAAGAAATTTTTCTGGCAACAATGAAAAATTCGTCTTTAAGTCATCATTTTTCAATTGTTATTATGAAAAATTTATTTATAATTATATTAGAAGTTATCTATAATGACAACTTTCCGGCACTTCCAACAATGGAAAAAATTCCATTGACCAATTTTGATACCGTTTCAACAATGGACAATTTTTAAAACGAGAAAATGTCACTATCCTTTAACAATGGAAAAACTTATAGTGACAAATTTTCCCACGCTTTCAGCAGTGAAGAAAACTTAAAGAAACAAAAATTTCCCGCAACAATGAACAATTCTATTTTGAGACATCTGTTTTCAATTGTTATTATGAAAAATTTATTTATAATTTTATTAGAAGTTTTTTATAATGACAACTTTCTTCACTTCCAACAATGGAAAAAATTCCATTGACAAATATTGATACTGTTTCAACAATGGACAACATTTAAAACGTGAAAATTTCACTATCTTTTAACAAAGGAAAAATTATAGTGACAAATTTTTCCACACATTCAACAATGAACAAATCTCAAAATAAGAAATTTTTCTGGCAACAATGAAAACTTCGTCGTTAAGTCATCATTTTTCAACTGTTATTATGAAAAATGTATTTATAATTATATTAGAAGTCATGTATAATGACAACTTTCCCGCACTTCCAACAATGGAAACAATTCCATTGACAAATATTGATACCGTTTCAATAATGGTCAATATTTAAAACGTAAAAGTGTCCCTATCCTTTAACAATGGAAAAAATTATGGTGACAAATTTTCCCACGCTTTCAACAATGAAGAAAATTAAACATAAGAAAATTTTCCCGCAACAATGAACAATTCTATTTTGAGTCATCTTTTTTCAATTGTTATTATGAAAAATTTATTTATAATTATATTAGAAATTATCTATAATGACAACTTTCCCGCACTTCCAACAATGGAAAAAATTCCATTGCAAATATTGATACCGTTTCAACAATGAACAAGATTTAACACGTGAAAATTTCACTATCCTTTAACAATGGAAAACATTATAGTGACAAATTTTCCCACGCTTTCAACAATGAAGAAATCTTAAATATGAAATTTTTCCAGCAACAACGGAAAATTCGTCATTATGTCGTCATTTTCCAATTGTTATTATGAAAAATTTATTTATAATTATATTAGAAGTCATCTATAATGACAACTTTCCCGCACTTCCAACAATGGAAAAAATTCCATTGACCAATTTTGATACTGTTTCAACAATGGACAACATTTAACACGTGAAAATTTCACTATCCTTTAACAAAGGAAAAATTATAGTGATATATTTTCCCACGCTTTCAACAATGAACAAATCTCAAAATAAGAAAATTTTTCTGGCAACAATAAAAACTTCGTCTTAAGTCATCATTTTTCAATTGTTATTATGAAAAATTTATTTATAATAATATTAGAAGTTATCTATAATGACAACATTCCGGAACTTCCAACAATGGAAAAAATTCCATTGACAAATATTGATACCGTTTCAACAATGGACAACATTTACAGCCTGAAAATTTCACTATCCTTTAACAAAGGAAAAATTATAGTGACAAATTTTCCCACACTTTCAACAATGAACAAATCTTAAAATAAGAAATTTTTCTGGCAACAATGAAAAATTCGTCTTTAAGTCATCATTTTTCAACTGTTATTATGAAAAATGTATTTATAATTATATTAGAAGTTTTCTATAATGTCAACTTTCCCGCACTTCCAACAATGGAAAAAATTCCATTGACAAATAATGATACCGTTTCAACAATTGACAATATTTAAAACGTGAAAATGTCCATATCCTTTAACAATGGAAAAAATTATAGTGCAAATTTTCCCTCGCTTTCAACAATGAAGAAAACTTAAAGTAAGAAAATTATCCCGCCACAATGTACAATTATATTTTGAGTCATCCCTTTTCAATTGCTTTTATGAAAAATTTATTTATAATTATATTAGAAGTTTTTTATAATGACAAATTTCCCACACTTCCAACAATGGAAAAAATTCCATTGACTAATATTGATGCCGTTTCAACAATGGACAACATTTAAAACGTGAAAATGTCACTATTCTTTAAAAAATGAAAAAAATATAGTGACAAGTTTTCCTACACTTTCAACAATTAACAAATCTCAAAATAAGAAATTTTTCTGGCAACAATGAAAAATTCGTCTTTAAGTCATCATTTTTCAACTGTTATTATGAAAAATGTATTTATAATTATATTAGAAGTTATCTATAATGACAACTTTTCGGCACTTCCAACAATGGAAAAAATTCCATTGACCAATTTTGATACCGTTTCAACAATGGACAGTATTTAAAACGAGAAAATGTCACTATCCTTTAACAATGGAAAAAATTATAGTGACAAATTTTCCCACGCTTTCAGCAGTGAAGAAAACTTAAAGAAAGAAAATTTTCCCGCAACAATGAACAATTCTATTTTAAGACATCTGTTTTCAATTGTTATTATGAAAAATTTATTTATAATTATATTAGAAGTTATCTATAATGACAACTTTCTTCACTTCCAACAATGGAAAAAATTCCATTGACAAATATTGATACTGTTTCAACAATGGACAACATTTAACACGTGAAAATTTCAGTATCCTTTAACAAAGGAAAAATTATGGTGACAAATTTTCTCACGCTTTCAATAATGAAGAAAATTCAACATAAGAAATTTTTCCCGCAACAATGAACAATTCTATTTTGAGTCGTCATTTTCCAATTGTTATTATGAAAAATTTATTTATAATTATATTAGAAGTTATCTATAATGACAACTTTCCCGCACTTCCAACAATGGAAAAAATTCCATTGACCAATTTTGATACTGTTTCAACAATGGACAACATTTAACACGTGAAAATTTCACTATCCTTTAACAAAGGAAAAATTATCCAACAATGGAAACTTATCCAACAATGACTTCCAACAATGGAAAAAATTCCATTGACAAATAATGATACCGTTTCAACAATTGACAATATTTAAAACGTGAAAATGTCCCTATCCTTTAACAATGGAAAAAATAATAGTGACAAATTTTCCCTCGCTTTCAACAATGAAGAAAACTTAAAATAAGAAAATTATCTCGCCACAATGTACAATTATATTTTGAGTCATCCCTTTTCAATTGTTTTTATGAAAAATTTATTTATAATTATATTAGAAGTTTTTTATAATGACAAATTTCCCAAACTTCCAACAATGGAAGAAATTCCATTGACTAATATTGATGCCGTTTCAACAATGGACAACATTTAAAACATGAAAATGTCACTATTCTTTAAAAAATGAAAAAATATATAGTGACAAGTTTTCCTACACTTTCAACAATTAACAAATTTCAAAATAAGAAATTTTTCTGGCAACAATGAAAAATTCGTCTTTAAGTCATCATTTTTCAACTGTTATTATGAAAAATGTATTTATAATTATATTAGAAGTTATCTATAATGACAACTTTCCGGCACTTCCAACAATGGAAAAAATTCCATTGACCAATTTTGATACCGTTTCAACAATGGACAGTATTTAAAACGAGAAAATGTCACTATCCTTTAACAATGGAAAAAATTATAGTGACAAATTTTCCCACGCTTTCAACAATGAAGAAAACTCAAAATAAGAAATTTTTCCCGCAACAATGAACAATTATATTTTGAGTCATCTTTTTTCGATTGTTATTATGAAAAATTTATTTATAATTATATTAGAAATTATCTATAATGACAACTTTCTGGCACTTCCAATAATGGAAAAAATTCCTTTGACCAATTTTGATACCATTTCAACAATGGACAATATTTAAAACGTGAATATGTCACTATCCTTTAACAATGGAAAAAATTATGGTGACAAATTTTCCCACGCTTTCAATAATGAAGAAAATTCAACATAAGAAAATTTTCCCGCAACAATGAACAATTCTATTTTGAGTCGTCATTTTCTAATTGTTATTATGAAAAATTTATTTATAATTATATTAGAAGTTATCTATAATGACAACTTTCCCGCACTTCCAACAATGCAAAAATTCCATTGACAAATATTGATACTGTTTCAACAATGGACAACATTTAACACGTGAAAATTTCACTATCCTTTAACAAAGGAAAAATTATAGTGACATATTTTCCCACGCTTTCAACAATGAACAAATCTCAAAATAAGAAAATTTTTCTGGCAACAATAAAAACTTCGTCTTAAGTCATCATTTTTCAATTGTTATTATGAAAAATTTATTTATAATAATATTAGAAGTTATCTATAATGACAACATTCCGGAACTTCCAACAATGGAAAAAATTCCATTGACAAATATTGATACTGTTTCAACAATGGACAACATTTAAAACGTGAAAATTTCACTATCCTTTAACAAAGGAAAAATTATAGTGACAAATTTTTCCACACATTCAACAATGAACAAATCTCAAAATAAGAAATTTTTCTGGCAACAATGAAAACTTCGTCGTTAAGTCATCATTTTTCAATTGTTATTATGAAAAATTTATTTATAATAATATTAGAAGTTATCTATAATGACAACATTCCGGAACTTCCAACAATGGAAAAAATTCCATTAACAAATATTGATACAGTTTCAACAATTGACTATATTTAAAACGTGAAAATGTTCCCATTCTTTAACAATGGAAAAAAATTATAGTGACAAATTTTCCTACGTTTTCATCAATGAAGAAATCGTAAAATATGAAACTTTTCCGGCAACAATGAAAAATTCGTCTTTAAAGCATCATTTTTCAACTGTTATTATGAAAAATGTATTTATAATTATATTAGAAGTCATGTATAATGACAACTTTCCCGCACTTACAACAATGGAAACAATTCCATTGACAAATATTGATACCGTTTCAATAATGGTCAATATTTAAAACGTAAAAGTGTCCCTATCCTTTAACAATGGAAAAAATTATGGTGACAAATTTTCCCACGCTTTCAACAATGAAGAAAATTAAACATAAGAAAATTTTCCCGCAACAATGAACAATTCTATTTTGAGTCATCTTTTTTCAATTGTTATTATGAAAAATTTATTTATAATTATATTAGAAATTATCTATAATGACAACTTTCCCGCACTTCCAACAATGGAAAAAATTCCATTGCAAATATTGATACCGCTTCAACAATGAACAAGATTTAAAACGTAAAAATGTCCCTATCCTTTAACAATGGAAAACATTATAGTGACAAATTTTCCCACGCTTTCAACAATAAAGAAATCTTAAATATGAAATTTTTCCAGCAACAACGGAAAATTCGTCATTATGTCGTCATTTTCCAATTGTTATTATGAAAAATTTATTTATAATTATATTAGAAGTCATCTATAATGACAACTTTCCCGTACTTCCAACAATGGAAAAAATTCCTTTGACCAATTTTGATACTGTTTCAACAATGGACAACATTTAACACGTGAAAATTTCACTATCCTTTAACAAAGGAAAAATTATAGTGATATATTTTCCCACGCTTTCAACAATGAACAAATCTCAAAATAAGAAAATTTTTCTGGCAGTAATAAAAACTTCGTCTTAAGTCATCATTTTTCAATTGTTATTATGAAAAATTTATTTATAATAATATTAGAAGTTATCTATAATGACAACATTCCGGAACTTCCAACAATGGAAAAAATTCCATTGACAAATATTGATACCGTTTCAACAATGGACAACATTTAAAGCCTGAAAATTTCACTATCCTTTAACAAAGGAAAAATTATAGTGACAAATTTTCCCACACTTTCAACAATGAACAAATCTCAAAATAAGAAATTTTTCTGGCAACAATGAAAAATTCGTCTTTAATCATCATTTTTCAACTGTTATTATGAAAAATGTATTTATAATTATATTAGAAGTTATCTATAATGTCAACTTTCCCGCACTTCCAACAATGGAAAAAATTCCATTGACAAATAATGATACCGTTTCAACAATTGACAATATTTAAAACGTGAAAATGTCCCTATCCTTTAACAATGGAAAAAATTATAGTGACAAATTTTCCCTCGCTTTCAACAATGAAGAAAACTTAAAATAAGAAAATTATCCCGCCACAATGTACAATTATATTTTGAGTCATCCCTTTTCAATTGTTTTTATGAAAAATTTATTTATAATTATATTAGAAGTTTTTTATAATGACAAATTTCCCACACTTCCAACAATGGAAAAAATTCCATTGACTAATATTGATGCCGTTTCAACAATGGACAACATTTAAAACGTGAAAATGTCACTATTCTTTAAAAAATGAAAAAAATATAGTGACAAGTTTTCCTACACTTTCAACAATTAACAAATCTCAAAATAAGAAATTTTTCTGGCAACAATGAAAAATTCGTCTTTAAGTCATCATTTTTCAACTGTTATTATGAAAAATGTATTTATAATTATATTAGAAGTTATCTATAATGACAACTTTCCGGCACTTCCAACAATGGAAAAAATTCCATTGACCAATTTTGATACCGTTTCAACAATGGACAGTATTTAAAACGAGAAAATGTCACTATCCTTTAACAATGGAAAAAATTATAGTGACAAATTTTCCCACGCTTTCAGCAGTGAAGAAAACTTAAAGAAACAAAAATTTCCCGCAACAATGAACAATTCTATTTTGAGACATCTGTTTTCAATTGTTATTATGAAAAATTTATTTATAATTATATTAGAAGTTTTTTATAATGACAACTTTCTTCACTTCCAACAATGGAAAAAATTCCATTGACAAATATTGATACTGTTTCAACAATGGACAACATTTAAAACGTGAAAATTTCACTATCCTTTAACAAAGGAAAAATTATAGTGACAAATTTTTCCACACATTCAACAATGAACAAATCTCAAAATAAGAAATTTTTCTGGCAACAATGAAAACTTCGTCGTTAAGTCATCATTTTTCAACTGTTATTATGAAAAATGTATTTATAATTATATTAGAAGTCATGTATAATGACAACTTTCCCGCACTTCCAACAATGGAAACAATTCCATTGACAAATTTGATACCGTTTCAATAATGGTCAATATTTAAAACGTAAAAGTGTCCCTATCCTTTAACAATGGAAAAAATTATGGTGACAAATTTTCCCACGCTTTCAACAATGAAGAAAATTAAACATAAGAAAATTTTCGCGCAACAATGAACAATTCTATTTTGAGTCATCTTTTTTCAATTGGTATTATGAAAAATTTATTTATAATTATATTAGAAATTATCTATAATGACAACTTTCCCGCACTTCCAACAATGGAAAAAATTCCATTGCAAATATTGATACCGTTTCAACAATGAACAAGTTTTAAAACGTAAAAATGTCCCTATCCTTTAACAATGGAAAACATTATAGTGACAAATTTTCCCACGCTTTCAACAATGAAGAAATCTTAAATATGAAATTTTTCCAGCAACAACGGAAAATTCGTCATTATGTCGTCATTTTCCAATTGTTATTATGAAAAATTTATTTATAATTATATTAGAAGTCATCTATAATGACAACTTTCCCGCACTTCCAACAATGGAAAAAATTCCATTGACCAATTTTGATACCGTTTCAACAATGGACAATATTTGAAACGTGAAAATGTCACTATTCTTTTTACAATGGAAAAAAAAACTATAGCGACAAATTTTCCAAATCTTTCAACAATGAACAAATCTTAAAATAAGAAATTTTAAAGACAACATTCAAAAATTCGTCTTAAATTCATCATTTTTCAATTGTTATTATGAAAAATTTATTTATAATTATATTAGAAGTTAGCTATAATGACAACTTTCCGGCACTTCCAACAATGGAAAAAATTCCATTGACAAATATTGATACTGTTTCAACAATGGACAACATTTAACACGTGAAAATTTCACTATCCTTTAACAAAGGAAAAATTATAGTGACAAATTTTCCCACGCTTTCAGCAGTGAAGAAAACTTAAAGAAAGAAAATTTTCCCGCAACAATGAACAATTCTATTTTAAGACATCTGTTTTCAATTGTTATTATGAAAAATTTATTTATAATTATATTAGAAGTTATCTATAATGACAACTTTCTTCACTTCCAACAATGGAAAAAATTCCATTGACAAATATTGATACTGTTTCAACAATGGACATCATTTAACACGTGAAAATTTCATTATCCTTTAACAAAGGAAAAATTTTAGTGACATATTTTCCCACACTTTTCAACAATGAACAAATCTCTAAATAACAAATTTTTCCCGCAACAATGAACAATTATATTTTGAGTCATCTTTTTTCGATTGTTATTATGAAAAATTTATTTATAATTATATTAGAAATTATCTATAATGACAACTTTCCCGCACTTCCAACAATGGAAAAAATTCCATTGCAAATATTGATACCGTTTCAACAATGAACAAGATTTAAAACGTAAAAATGTCCCTATCCTTTAACAATGGAAAACATTATAGTGACAAATTTTCCCACGCTTTCAACAATGAAGAAATCTTAAATATGAAAATTTTCCAGCAACAATAAAAATTTCGTCATTATGTCGTCATTTTCCAATTGTTATTATGAAAAATTTATTTATAATTATATTCGAAGTCATCTATAATGACAACTTTCCCGCACTTCCAACAATGGAAAAAATTCCATTGACAAATATTGATAGAGTTTCAACAATTGACTATATTTAAAACGTGAAAATGTCACTATCCTTTAACAATGGAAAAAATTATAGTGACAAATTTTCCCTCGCTTTCAACAATGAAGAAAACTTAAAATAAGAAAATTATCCCGCCACAATGTACAATTATATTTTGAGTCATCCCTTTTCAATTGTTTTTATGAAAAATTTATTTATAATTATATTAGAAGTTTTTTATAATGACAAATTTCCCACACTTCCAACAATGGAAAAAATTCCATTGACTAATATTGATGCCGTTTCAACAATGGACAACATTTAAAACGTGAAAATGTCACTATTCTTTAAAAAATGAAAAAAATATAGTGACAAGTTTTCCCACACTTTCAACAATTAACAAATCTTAAAATAAGAAATTTTAACGGCAACAATGAAAAATTCGTCTTTAAGTCATAATTTTTCTATTGTTATTATGAAAAATTTATTTATAATTATATTAGAAGTCATCTATAATGACAACTTTCCCGCACTTCCAACAATGGAAAAAATTCCATTGACCAATTTTGATACCGTTTCAACAATGGACAACATTTAACACGTGAAAATTTCACTATCCTTTAACAAAGGAAAAATTATAGTGATATATTTTCCCACGCTTTCAACAATGAACAAATCTCAAAATAAGAAAATTTTTCTGGCAACAATAAAAACTTCGTCTTAAGTCATCATTTTTCAATTGTTATTATGAAAAATTTATTTATAATAATATTAGAAGTTATCTATAATGACAACATTCCGGAACTTCCAACAATGGAAAAAATTCCATTGACAAATATTGATACCGTTTCAACAATGGACAATATTTGAAACGTGAAAATGTCACTATCCTTTAACAATGGAAAAAAACTATAGTGACAAATTTTCCAAATCTTTCAACAATGAACAAATCTTAAAATAAGAAATTTTAACGACAACATTGAAAAATTCGTCTTTAATTCATGATTTTTCAATTGTTATTATGAAAAATTTATTTATAATTATATTAGAAGTTATCTATAATGACAACTCTCCGGCACTTCCAACAATGGAAAAAATTCCATTGACCAATTTTGATACCGTTTCAACAATGGACAATATTTAAAACGAGAAAATGTCACTATCCTTTAACAATGGAAAAAATTGTAGTGACAAATATTCCCACGCTTTCAGCAGTGAAGAAATCTTAAAGAAACAAAAATTTCCCGCAACAATGAACAATTCTATTTTGAGACATCTGTTTTCAATTGTTATTATGAAAAATTTATTTATAATTATATTAGAAGTTTTTTATAATGACAACTTTCTTCACTTCCAACAATGGAAAAAATTCCATTGACAAATATTGATACTGTTTCAACAATGGACAACATTTAAAACGTGAAAATTTCACTATCCTTTAACAAAGGAAAAATTATAGTGACAAATTTTTCCACACATTCAACAATGAACAAATCTCAAAATAAGAAATTTTTCTGGCAACAATGAAAACTTCGTCGTTAAGTCATCATTTTTCAACTGTTATTATGAAAAATGTATTTATAATTATATTAGAAGTCATGTATAATGACAACTTTCCCGCACTTCCAACAATGGAAACAATTCCATTGACAAATATTGATACCGTTTCAATAATGGTCAATATTTAAAACGTAAAAGTGTCTCTATCCTTTAACAATGGAAAAAAAACTATAGTGACAAATTTTCCAAATCTTTCAACAATGAACAAATCTTAAAATAAGAAATTTTAACGACAACATTGAAAAATTCGTCTTTAATTCATCATTTTTCAATTGTTATTATGAAAAATTTATTTATAATTATATTAGAAGTTTTTTATAATGACAACTTTCTTCACTTCCAACAATGGAAAAAATTCCATTGACAAATATTGATACTGTTTCAACAATGGACAACATTTAAAACGTGAAAATTTCACTATCCTTTAACAAAGGAAAAATTATGGTGACAAATTTTCCCACGCTTTCAACAATGAAGAAAATTAAACATAAGAAAATTTTCGCGCAACAATGAACAATTCTATTTTGAGTCATCTTTTTTCAATTGTTATTATGAAAAATTTATTTATAATTATATTAGAAATTATCTATAATGACAACTTTCCCGCACTTCCAACAATGGAAAAAATTCCATTGCAAATATTGATACCGTTTCAACAATCAACAAGTTTTAAAACGTAAAAATGTCCCTATCCTTTAACAATGGAAAACATTATAGTGACAAATTTTCCCACGCTTTCAACAATGAAGAAATCTTAAATATGAAATTTTTCCAGCAACAACGGAAAATTCGTTATTATGTCGTCATTTTCCAATTGTTATTATGAAAAATTTATTTATAATTATATTAGAAGTCATCTATAATGACAACTTTCCCGCACTTCCAACAATGGAAAAAATTCCATTGACCAATTTTGATACCGTTTCAACAGTGGACAATATTTGAAACGTGAAAATGTCACTATCCTTTAACAATGGAAAAAAAAACTATAGTGACAAATTTTCCAAATCTTTCAACAATGAACAAATCTTAAAATAAGAAATTTTAACGACAACATTGAAAAATTCGTCTTTAATTCATCATTTTTCAATTGTTATTATGAAAAATTTATTTATAATTATATTAGAAGTTAGCTATAATGACAACTTTCCGGCACTTCTAACAATGGAAAAAATTCCATTGACCAATTTTGATACCGTTTCAACAATGGACAATATTTAAAACGAGAAAATGTCACTATCCTTTAACAATGGAAAAAATTATAGTGACAAATTTTCCCACGCTTTCAGCAATGAAGAAAACTTAAAGAAAGAAAATTTTCCCGCAACAATGAACAATTCTATTTTGAGACATCTGTTTTCAATTGTTATTATGAAAAATTTATTTATAATTATATTAGAAGTTATCTATAATGACAACTTTCTTCACTTCCAACAATGGAAAAAATTCCATTGACAATTATTGCTACTGTTTCAACAATGGACAACATTTAACACGTGAAAATTTCACTATCCTTTAACAAAGGAAAAATTATAGTGACATATTCAAAATATATGACAAATATTGATAGAGTTTCAACAATTGACTATATTTAAAACGTGAAAATGTCACTATCCTTTAACAATGGAAAAAATTATAGTGACAAATTTTCCCACGCTTTCAACAATGAAGAAAACTCAAAATAAGAAATTTTTCCCGCAACAATGAACAATTATATTTTGAGTCATCTTTTTTCGATTGTTATTATGAAAAATTTATTTATAATTATATTAGAAATTATCTATAATGACAACTTTCTGGCACTTCCAATAATGGAAAAAATTCCTTTGACCAATTTTGATACCATTTCAACAATGGACAATATTTAAAACGTGAAAATGTCACTATTCTTTAACAATGGAAAAAATTATGGTGACAAAATTTCCCACGCTTTCAATAATGAAGAAAATTCAACATAAGAAATTTTTCCCGCAACAATGAACAATTCTATTTTGAGTCGTGATTTTCTAATTGTTATTATGAAAAATTTATTTATAATTATATTAGAAGTTATCTATAATGACAACTTTCCCGCACTTCCAACAATGGAAAAAATTCCATTGACAAATATTGATAGAGTTTCAACAATTGACTATATTTAAAACGTGAAAATGTCACTATCCTTTAACGAAGGAAAAATTATAGTGACATATTTTCCCACGCTTTCAACAATGAACAAATCTCAAAATAAGAAAATTTTTCTGGCAACAATAAAAACTTCGTCTTAAGTCATCATTTTTCAATTGTTATTATGAAAAATTTATTTATAATAATATTAGAAGTTATCTATAATGACAACATTCCGGAACTTCCAACAATGGAAAAAATTCCATTGACAAATAATGATACCGTTTCAACAATTGACAATATTTAAAACGTGAAAATGTCCCTATCCTTTAACAATGGAAAAAATTATAATGACAAAATTTCCCACTCTTTCAACAATGAAGAAATCTTAAAATATGAAATTTTTCTGGCAACAATGGAAAATTCGTCTTAAGTCATCATTTTTCAATTGTTATTAAGAAAAATTTATTTATAATTATATTAGAAGTTATCTATAATGACAACATTCCGGCACTTCCAACAATGGAAAAAATTCCATTGACAAATATTGATAGAGTTTCAACAATTGACTATATTTAAAACGTGAAAATGTCACTGTCCTTTAACAATGGAAAAAACTATAGTGACAAATTTTCCAAATCTTTCAACAATGAACAAATCTTAAAATAAGAAATTTTAACGACAACTTTGAAAAATTCGTCTTTAATTCATCATTTTTCAATTGTTATTATGAAAAATTTATTTATAATTATATTAGAAGTTATCTATAATGATAACTTTCCGGCACTTCCAACAATGGAAAAAATTCCATTGACCAATTTTGATACCGTTTCAACAATGGACAGTACTTAAAACGAGAAAATGTCACTATCCTTTAACAATGGAAAAAATAATAGTGACAAATTTTCCCACGCTTTCAGCAGTGAAGAAAACTTAAAGAAAGAAAATTTTCCCGCAACAATGAACAATTCTATTTTGAGACATCTGTTTTCAATTGTTATTATGAAAAATTTATTTATAATTATATTAGAAGTTATCTATAATTAAAACTTTCTTCACTTCCAACAATGGAAAAAATTCCATTGACAAATATTGCTACTGTTTCAACAATGGACAACATTTAACACGTGAAAATTTCACTATCCTTTAACAAAGGAAAAATTATAGTGACATATTTTCCCACACTTTCAACAATGAACAAATCTCAAAATAAGAAATTTTTCTAGCAACAATAAAAACTTCGTCTTAAGTCATCATTTTTCAATTGTTATTAAGAAAAATTTATTTATAATTATATTAGAAGTTATCTATAATGACAACATTCCGGCACTTCCAACAATGGAAAAAATTCCATTGACAAACATTGATAGAGTTTCAACAATTGACTATATTTAAAACGTGAAAATGTCACTATCCTTTAACAATGGAAAAAATTATAGTGACAAATTTTCCCACGCTTTCAACAATGAAGAAAACTCAAAATAAGAAATTTTTCCTGCAACAATGAACAATTATATTTTGAGTCATCTTTTTTCGATTGTTATTATGAAAAATTTATTTATAATTATATTAGAAATTATCTATAATGACAACTTTCTGGCACTTCCAATAATGGAAAAAATTCCATTGACAAATATTGATACTGTTTCAACAATGGACAACATTTAACACGTGAAAATTTCACTATCCTTTAACAAAGGAAAAATTATAGTGACATATTTTCCCACGCTTTCAACAATGAACAAATCTCAAAATAAGAAAATTTTTCTGGCAACAATAAAAACTTCGTCTTAAGTCATCATTTTTCAATTGTTATTATGAAAAATTTATTTATAATAATATTAGAAATTATCTATAATGACAACATTCCGGAACTTCCAACAATGGAAAAAATTCCATTGACAAATATTGATACCGTTTCAACAATGGACAACATTTAAAGCCTGAAAATTTCACTATCCTTTAACAAAGGAAAAATTATAGTGACAAATTTTCCCACACTTTCAACAATGAACAAATCTCAAAATAAGAAATTTTTCTGGCAACAATGAAAAATTCGTCTTTAAGTCATCATTTTTCAACTGTTATTATGAAAAATGTATTTATAATTATATTAGAAGTTATCTATAATGTCAACTTTCCCGCACTTCCAACAATGGAAAAAATTCCATTGACAAATAATGATACCGTTTCAACAATTGACAATATTTAAAACGTGAAAATGTCCCTATCCTTTAACAATGGAAAAAATTATAGTGACAAATTTTCCCTCGCTTGCAACAATGAAGAAAACTTAAAATAAGAAAATTATCCCGCCACAATGTACAATTATATTTTGAGTCATCCCTTTTCAATTGTTTTTATGAAAAATTTATTTATAATTATATTAGAAGTTATCTATAATGAAAACTTTCTTCACTTCCAACAATGGAAAAAATTCCATTGACAAATATTGATAGAGTTTCAACAATTGACTATATTTAAAACGTGAAAATGTCACTATCCTTTAACGAAGGAAAAATTATAGTGACATATTTTCCCACGCTTTCAACAATGAACAAATCTCAAAATAAGAAAATTTTTCTGGCAACAATAAAAACTTCGTCTTAAGTCATCATTTTTCAATTATTATTATGAAAAATTTATTTATAATAATATTAGAAGTTATCTATAATGACAACATTCCGGAACTTCCAACAATGGAAAAAATTCCATTGACAAATAATGATACCGTTTCAACAATTGACAATATTTAAAACGTGAAAATGTCCCTATCCTTTAACAATGGAAAAAATTATAATGACAAAATTTCCCACTCTTTTAACAATGAAGAAATCTTAAAATATGAAATTTTTCTGGCAACAATGGAAAATTCGTCTTAAGTCATCATTTTTCAATTGTTATTAAGAAAAATTTATTTATAATTATATTAGAAGTTATCTATAATGACAACATTCCGGCACTTCCAACAATGGAAAAAATTCCATTGACAAATATTGATAGAGTTTCAACAATTGACTATATTTAAAACGTGAAAATGTCACTGTCCTTTAACAATGGAAAAAACTATAGTGACAAATTTTCCAAATCTTTCAACAATGAACAAATCTTAAAATAAGAAATTTTAACGACAACTTTGAAAAATTCGTCTTTAATTCATCATTTTTCAATTGTTATTATGAAAAATTTATTTGTAATTATATTAGAAGTTATCTATAATGATAACTTTCCGGCACTTCCAACAATGGAAAAAATTCCATTGACCAATTTTGATACCGTTTCAACAATGGACAGTATTTAAAACGAGAAAATGTCACTATCCTTTCACAATGGAAAAAATTATAGTGACAAATTTTCCCACGCCTTCAGCAGTGAAGAAAACTTAAAGAAAGAAAATTTTCGCGCAACAATGAACAATTCTATTTTGAGACATCTGTTTTCAATTGTTATTATGAAAAAATTATTTATAATTATATTAGAAGTTATCTATAATGACAACATTCCGGAACTTCCAACAATGGAAAAAATTCCATTGACAAATATTGATACCGTTTCAACAATGGACAACATTTAAAGCCTGAAAATTTTACTATCCTTTAACAAAGGAAAAATTATAGTGACAAATTTTCCCACACTTTCAACAATGAACAAATCTCAAAATAAGAAATTTTTCTGGCAACAATGAAAAATTCGTCTTTAAGTCATCATTTTTCAACTGTTATTATGAAAAATGTATTTATAATTATATTAGAAGTTATCTATAATGTCAACTTTCCCGCACTTCCAACAATGGAAAAAATTCCATTGACAAATAATGATACCGTTTCAACAATTGACAATATTTAAAACGTGAAAATGTCCCTATCCTTTAACAATGGAAAAAATTATAGTGACAAATTTTCCCTCGCTTTCAACAATGAAGAAAACTTAAAATAAGAAAATTATCCCGCCGCAATGTACAATTATATTTTGAGTCATCCCTTTTCAATTGTTTTTATGAAAAATTTATTTATAATTATATTATAAGCTATCTATAATGAAAACTTTCTTCACTTCCAACAATGGAAAAAATTCCATTGACAAATATTGCTACTGTTTCAACAATGGACAACATTTAACACGTGAAAATTTCACTATCCTTTAACAAAGGAAAAATTATAGTGACATATTTTCCCACACTTTCAACAATGAAGAAATCTTAAAATATGAAATTTTTCTGGCAACAATGGAAAATTCGTCTTAAGTCATCATTTTTCAATTGTTATTAAGAAAAATTTATTTATAATTATATTAGAAGTTATCTATAATGACAACATTCCGGCACTTCCTACAATGGAAAAAATTCCATTGACAAATATTGATAGAGTTTCAACAATTGACTATATTTAAAACGTGAAAATGTCACTATCCTTTAACAATGGAAAAAACTATAGTGACAAATTTTCCAAATCTTTCAACAATGAACAAATCTTAAAATAAGAAATTTTAACGACAACTTTGAAAAATTCGTCTTTAATTCATCATTTTTCAATTGTTATTATGAAAAATTTATTTATAATTATATTAGAAGTTATCTATAATGATAACTTTCCGGCACTTCCAACAATGGAAAAAATTCCATTGACCAATTTTGATACCGTTTCAACAATGGACAGTATTTAAAACGAGAAAATGTCACTATCCTTTAACAATGGAAAAAATTATAGTGACAAATTTTCCCACGCTTTCAGCAGTGAAGAAAACTTAAAGAAAGAAAATTTTCCCGCAACAATGAACAATTCTATTTTGAGACATCTGTTTTCAATTGTTATTATGAAAAATTTATTTATAATTATATTAGAAGTTATCTATAATGACAACTTTCTTCACTTCCAACAATGGAAAAAATTCCATTGACAAATATTGCTAGTGTTTCAACAATGGACAACATTTAACACGTGAAAATTTCACTATCCTTTAACAAAGGAAAAATTATAGTGACATATTTTCCCACACTTTCAACAATGAACAAATCTCAAAATAAGAAATTTTTCTGGCAACAATAAAAACTTCGTCTTAAGTCATCATTTTTCAATTGTTATTAAGAAAAATTTATTTATAATTATATTAGAAGTTATCTATAATGACAACATTCCGGCACTTCCAACAATGGAAAAAATTCCATTGACAAATATTGATAGAGTTTCAACAATTGACTATATTTAAAACGTGAAAATGTCACTATCCTTTAACAATGGAAAAAATTATAGTGACAAATTTTCCCACGCTTTCAACAATTAACAAATCTTAAAATAAGAAATTTTAACGGCAACAATGAAAAATTCGTCTTTAAGTCATAATTTTTCTATTGTTATTATGAAAAATTTATTTATAATTATATTAGAAATTTTCTATAATGAACACTTTCCCGCATTTTCAACAACGGAAAAAATTCCATTGACAAATATTGATACCGTTTCAATAATGGACAATATTTAAAACGTAAAAGTGTCCCTATCCTTTAACAATGAAAAAAATTATAATGACAAAATTTCCCACTCTTTCAACAATGAAGAAATCTTAAAATATGAAATTTTTCTGGCAACAATGGAAAATTCGTCTTAAGTCATCATTTTTCAATTGTTATTAAGAAAAATTTATTTATAATTATATTAGAAGTTATCTATAATGACAACATTCCGGCACTTCCAACAATGGAAAAAATTCCATTGACAAACATTGATAGAGTTTCAACAATTGACTATATTTAAAACGTGAAAATGTCACTATCCTTTAACAATGGAAAAAATTATAGTGACAAATTTTCCCACGCTTTCAACAATGAAGAAAACTCAAAATAAGAAATTTTTCCTGCAACAATGAACAATTATATTTTGAGTCATCTTTTTTCGATTGTTATTATGAAAAATTTATTTATAATTATATTAGAAATTATCTATAATAACAACTTTCTGGCACTTCCAATAATGGAAAAAATTCCTTTGACCAATTTTGATACCATTTCAACAATGGACAATATTTAAAACGTGAAAATGTCACTATCCTTTAACAATGGAAAAAATTATGGTGACAAATTTTCCCACGCTTTCAATAATGAAGAAAATTCAACATAAGAAATTTTTCCCGCAACAATGAACAATTCTATTTTGAGTCGTCATTTTCCAATTGTTATTATGAAAAATTTATTTATAATTATATTAGAAGTTATCTATAATGACAACTTTCCCGCACTTCCAACAATGGAAAAAATTCCATTGACAAATATTGATACTGTTTCAACAATGGACAACATTTAACACGTGAAAATTTCACTATCCTTTAACAAAGGAAAAATTATAGTGACATATTTTCCCACGCTTTCAACAATGAACAAATCTCAAAATAAGAAAATTTTTCTGGCAACAATAAAAACTTCGTCTTAAGTCATCATTTTTCAATTGTTATTATGAAAAATTTATTTATAATAATATTAGAAGTTATCTATAATGACAACATTCCGGAACTTCCAACAATGGAAAAAATTCCATTGACAAATATTGATACCGTTTCAACAATGGACAACATTTAAAGCCTGAAAATTTCACTATCCTTTAACAAAGGAAAAATTATAGTGACAAATTTTCCCACACTTTCAACAATGAACAAATCTCAAAATAAGAAATTTTTCTGGCAACAATGAAAAATTCGTCTTTAAGTCATCATTTTTCAACTGTTATTATGAAAAATTTATTTATAATTATATTAGAAGTTATCTATAATGACAACATTCCGGCACTTCCAACAATGGAAAAAATTCCATTGACAAATATTGATAGAGTTTCAACAATTGACTATATTTAAAACGTGAAAATGTCACTGTCCTTTAACAATGGAAAAAACTATAGTGACAAATTTTCCAAATCTTTCAACAATGAACAAATCTTAAAATAAGAAATTTTAACGACAACTTTGAAAAATTCGTCTTTAATTCATCATTTTTCAATTGTTATTATGAAAAATTTATTTGTAATTATATTAGAAGTTATCTATAATGACAACATTCCGGAACTTCCAACAATGGAAAAAATTCCATTGACAAATAATGATACCGTTTCAACAATTGACAATATTTAAAACGTGAAAATGTCCCTATCCTTTAACAATGGAAAAAATTATAATGACAAAATTTCCCACTCTTTCAGCAATGAAGAAATCTTAAAATATGAAATTTTTCTGGCAACAATGGAAAATTCGTCTTAAGTCATCATTTTTCAATTGTTATTAAGAAAAATTTATTTATAATTATATTAGAAGTTATCTATAATGACAACATTCCGGCACTTCCAACAATGGAAAAAATTCCATTGACAAATATTGATAGAGTTTCAACAATTGACTATATTTAAAACGTGAAAATGTCACTATCCTTTAACAATGGAAAAAATTATAGTGACAAATTTTCCCACGCTTTCAACAATTAACAAATCTTAAAATAAGAAATTTTAACGGCAACAATGAAAAATTCGTCTTTAAGTCATAATTTTTCTATTGTTATTATGAAAAATTTATTTATAATTATATTAGAAATTTTCTATAATGAACACTTTCCCGCATTTTCAACAACGGAAAAAATTCCATTGACAAATATTGATACCGTTTCAATAATGGACAATATTTAAAACGTAAAAGTGTCCCTATCCTTTAACAATGGAAAAAATTATAATGACAAAATTTCCCACTCTTTCAACAATGAAGAAATCTTAAAATATGAAATTTTTCTGGCAACAATGGAAAATTCGTCTTAAGTCATCATTTTTCAATTGTTATTAAGAAAAATTTATTTATAATTATATTAGAAGTAATCTATAATGAAAACTTTCTTCACTTCCAACAATGGAAAAAATTCCATTGACAAATATTGCTACTGTTTCAACAATGGACAACATTTAACACGTGAAAATTTCACTATCCTTTAACAAAGGAAAAATTATAGTGACATATTTTCCCACACTTTCAACAATGAACAAATCTCAAAATAAGAAATTTTTCTGGCAACAATAAAAACTTCGTCTTAAGTCATCATTTTTCAATTGTTATTAAGAAAAATTTATTTATAATTATATTAGAAGTTATCTATAATGACAACATTCCGGCACTTCCAACAATGGAAAAAATTCCATTGACAAATAATGATACCGTTTCAACAATTGACAATATTTAAAACGTGAAAATGTCCCTATCCTTTAACAATGGAAAAAATTATAATGACAAAATTTCCCACTCTTTCAACAATGAAGAAATCTTAAAATATGAAATTTTTCTGGCAACAATGGAAAATTCGTCTTAAGTCATCATTTTTCAATTGTTATTAAGAAAAATTTATTTATAATTATATTAGAAGTTATCTATAATGACAACTTTCTTCACTTCCAACAATGGAAAAAATTCCATTGACAAATATTGCTACTGTTTCAACAATGGACAACATTTAACACGTGAAAATTTCACTATCCTTTAACAAAGGAAAAATTATAGTGACATATTTTCCCACACTTTCAACAATGAACAAATCTCAAAATAAGAAATTTTTCTGGCAACAATAAAAACTTCGTCTTAAGTCATCATTTTTCAATTGTTATTAAGAAAAATTTAATTATAATTATATTAGAAGTTATCTATAATGACAACATTCCGGCACTTCCAACAATGGAAAAAATTCCATTGACAAATAATGATACCGTTTCAACAATTGACAATATTTAAAACGTGAAAATGTCCCTATCCTTTAACAATGGAAAAAATTATAATGACAAAATTTCCCACTCTTTCAACAATGAAGAAATCTTAAAATATGAAATTTTTCTGGCAACAATGGAAAATTCGTCTTAAGTCATCATTTTTCAATTGTTATTAAGAAAAATTTATTTATAATTATATTAGAAGTTATCTATAATGACAACATTCCGGCACTTCCAACAATGGAAAAAATTCCATTGACAAATATTGATAGAGTTTCAACAATTGACTATATTTAAAACGTGAAAATGTCACTGTCCTTTAACAATGGAAAAAACTATAGTGACAAATTTTCCAAATCTTTCAACAATGAACAAATCTTAAAATAAGAAATTTTAACGACAACTTTGAAAAATTCGTCTTTAATTCATCATTTTTCAATTGTTATTATGAAAAATTTATTTGTAATTATATTAGAAGTTATCTATAATGATAACTTTCCGGCACTTCCAACAATGGAAAAAATTCCATTGACCAATTTTGATACCGTTTCAACAATGGACAGTATTTAAAACGAGAAAATGTCACTATCCTTTAACAATGGAAAAAATTATAGTGACAAATTTTCCCACGCTTTCAGTAGTGAAGAAAACTTAAAGAAAGAAAATTTTCGCGCAACAATGAACAATTCTATTTTGAGACATCTGTTTTCAATTGTTATTATGAAAAAATTATTTATAATTATATTAGAAGTTATCTATAATGACAACATTCCGGAACTTCCAACAATGGAAAAAATTCCATTGACAAATATTGATACCGTTTCAACAATGGACAACATTTAAAGCCTGAAAATTTTACTATCCTTTAACAAAGGAAAAATTATAGTGACAAATTTTCCCACACTTTCATCAATGAACAAATCTCAAAATAAGAAATTTTTCTGGCAACAATGAAAAATTCGTCTTTAAGTCATCATTTTTCAACTGTTATTATGAAAAATGTATTTATAATTATATTAGAAGTTATCTATAATGTCAACTTTCCCGCACTTCCAACAATGGAAAAAATTCCATTGACAAATAATGATACCGTTTCAACAATTGACAATATTTAAAACGTGAAAATGTCCCTATCCTTTAACAATGGAAAAAATTATAGTGACAAATTTTCCCTCGCTTTCAACAATGAAGAAAACTTAAAATAAGAAAATTATCCCGCCGCAATGTACAATTATATTTTGAGTCATCCCTTTTCAATTGTTTTTATGAAAAATTTATTTATAATTATATTATAAGTTATCTATAATGAAAACTTTCTTCACTTCCAACAATGGAAAAAATTCCATTGACAAATATTGCTACTGTTTCAACAATGGACAACATTTAACACGTGAAAATTTCACTATCCTTTAACAAAGGAAAAATTATAGTGACATATTTTCCCACACTTTCAACAATGAAGAAATCTTAAAATATGAAATTTTTCTGGCAACAATGGAAAATTCGTCTTAAGTCATCATTTTTCAATTGTTATTAAGAAAAATTTATTTATAATTATATTAGAAGTTATCTATAATGACAACATTCCGGCACTTCCTACAATGGAAAAAATTCCATTGACAAATATTGATAGAGTTTCAACAATTGACTATATTTAAAACGTGAAAATGTCACTATCCTTTAACAATGGAAAAAACTATAGTGACAAATTTTCCAAATCTTTCAACAATGAACAAATCTTAAAATAAGAAATTTTAACGACAACTTTGAAAAATTCGTCTTTAATTAATCATTTTTCAATTGTTATTATGAAAAATTTATTTATAATTATATTAGAAGTTATCTATAATGATAACTTTCCGGCACTTCCAACAATGGAAAAAATTCCATTGACCAATTTTGATACCGTTTCAACAATGGACAGTATTTAAAACGAGAAAATGTCACTATCCTTTAACAATGGAAAAAATTATAGTGACAAATTTTCCCACGCTTTCAGCAGTGAAGAAAACTTAAAGAAAGAAAATTTTCCCGCAACAATGAACAATTCTATTTTGAGACATCTGTTTTCAATTGTTATTATGAAAAATTTATTTATAATTATATTAGAAGTTATCTATAATGACAACTTTCTTCACTTCCAACAATGGAAAAAATTCCATTGACAAATATTGCTAGTGTTTCAACAATGGACAACATTTAACACGTGAAAATTTCACTATCCTTTAACAAAGGAAAAATTATAGTGACATATTTTCCCACACTTTCAACAATGAACAAATCTCAAAATAAGAAATTTTTCTGGCAACAATAAAAACTTCGTCTTAAGTCATCATTTTTCAATTGTTATTAAGAAAAATTTATTTATAATTATATTAGAAGTTATCTATAATGACAACATTCCGGCACTTCCAACAATGGAAAAAATTCCATTGACAAATATTGATAGAGTTTCAACAATTGACTATATTTAAAACGTGAAAATGTCACTATCCTTTAACAATGGAAAAAATTATAGTGACAAATTTTCCCACGCTTTCAACAATTAACAAATCTTAAAATAAGAAATTTTAACGGCAACAATGAAAAATTCGTCTTTAAGTCATAATTTTTCTATTGTTATTATGAAAAATTTATTTATAATTATATTAGAAATTTTCTATAATGAACACTTTCCCGCATTTTCAACAACGGAAAAAATTCCATTGACAAATATTGATACCGTTTCAATAATGGACAATATTTAAAACGTAAAAGTGTCCCTATCCTTTAACAATGGAAAAAATTATAATGACAAAATTTCCCACTCTTTCAACAATGAAGAAATCTTAAAATATGAAATTTTTCTGGCAACAATGGAAAATTCGTCTTAAGTCATCATTTTTCAATTGTTATTAAGAAAAATTTATTTATAATTATATTAGAAGTAATCTATAATGAAAACTTTCTTCACTTCCAACAATGGAAAAAATTCCATTGACAAATATTGCTACTGTTTCAACAATGGACAACATTTAACACGTGAAAATTTCACTATCCTTTAACAAAGGAAAAATTATAGTGACATATTTTCCCACACTTTCAACAATGAACAAATCTCAAAATAAGAAATTTTTCTGGCAACAATAAAAACTTCGTCTTAAGTCATCATTTTTCAATTGTTATTAAGAAAAATTTATTTATAATTATATTAGAAGTTATCTATAATGACAACATTCCGGCACTTCCAACAATGGAAAAAATTCCATTGACAAATAATGATACCGTTTCAACAATTGACAATATTTAAAACGTGAAAATGTCCCTATCCTTTAACAATGGAAAAAATTATAATGACAAAATTTCCCACTCTTTCAACAATGAAGAAATCTTAAAATATGAAATTTTTCTGGCAACAATGGAAAATTCGTCTTAAGTCATCATTTTTCAATTGTTATTAAGAAAAATTTATTTATAATTATATTAGAAATTATCTATAATGACAACTTTCCGGCACTTCCAACAATGGAAAAAATTCCATTGACCAATTTTGATACCGTTTCAACAATGGACAAAATTTAAAACGAGAAAATGTCACTATCCTTTAACAATGGAAAAAACTATAGTGACAAATTTTCCAAATCTTTCAACAATGAACAAATCTTAAAATAAGAAATTTTAACGACAACTTTGAAAAATTCGTCTTTAATTCATCATTTTTCAATTGTTATTATGAAAAATTTATTTATAATTATATTAGAAATTATCTATAATGATAACTTTCCGGCACTTCCAACAATGGAAAAAATTCCATTGACCAATTTTGATACCGTTTCAACAATGGACAGTATTTAAAACGAGAAAATGTCACTATCCTTTAACAATGAAAAAAATTATAGTGACAAATTTTCCCACGCTTTCAGCAATGAAGAAAACTTAAAGAAAGAAAATTTTCCCGCAACAATGAACAATTCTATTTTGAGACATCTGTTTTCAATTGTTATTATGAAAAATTTATTTATAATTATATTAGAAGTTATCTATAATGACAACTTTCTTCACTTCCAACAATGGAAAAAATTCCATTGACAATTATTGCTACTGTTTCAACAATGGACAACATTTAACACGTGAAAATTTCACTATCCTTTAACAAAGGAAAAATTATAGTGACATATTTTCCCACCCTTTCAACAATGAACAAATCTCAAAATAAGAAAATTTTTCTGGCAACAATAAAAACTTCGTCTTAAGTCATCATTTTTCAATTGTTATTATGAAAAATTTATTTATAATAATATTAGAAGTTATCTATAATGACAACATTCCGGAACTTCCAACAATGGAAAAAATTCCATTGACAAATATTGATACCGTTTCAACAATGGACAACATTTAAAGCCTGAAAATTTCACTATCCTTTAACAAAGGAAAAATTATAGTGACAAATTTTCCCACACTTTCAACAATGAACAAATCTCAAAATAAGAAATTTTTCTGGCAACAATGAAAAATTCGTCTGTAAGTCATTATTTTTCCACTGTTATTATGAAAAATGTATTTATAATTATATTAGAAGTTATCTATAATGTCAACTTTCCCGCACTTCCAACAATGGAAAAAATTCCATTGACAAATAATGATACCGTTTCAACAATTGACAATATTTAAAACATGAAAATGTCCCTATCCTTTAACAATGGAAAAAATTATAATGACAAAATTTCCCACTCTTTCAACAATGAAGAAATCTTAAAATATGAAATTTTTCTGGCAACAATGGAAAATTCGTCTTAAGTCATCATTTTTCAATTGTTATTAAGAAAAATTTATTTATAATTATATTAGAAGTTATCTATAATGACAACATTCCGGCACTTCCAACAATGGAAAAAATTCCATTGACAAATATTGATAGAGTTTCAACAATTGACTATATTTAAAACGTGAAAATGTCACTATCCTTTAACAATGGAAAAAACTATAGTGACAAATTTTCCAAATCTTTCAACAATGAACAAATCTTAAAATAAGAAATTTTAACGACAACTTTGAAAAATTCGTCTTTAATTCATCATTTTTCAATTGTTATTATGAAAAATTTATTTATAATTATATTAGAAGTTATCTATAATGATAACTTTCCGGCACTTCCAACAATGGAAAAAATTCCATTGACCAATTTTGATACCGTTTCAACAATGGACAGTACTTAAAACGAGAAAATGTCACTATCCTTTAACAATGGAAAAAATTATAGTGACAAATTTTCCCACGATTTCAGCAGTGAAGAAAACTTAAAGAAAGAAAATTTTCCCGCAACAATGAACAATTCTATTTTCAGACATCTGTTTTCAATTGTTATTATGAAAAATTTATTTATAATTATATTAGAAGTTATCTATAATTAAAACTTTCTTCACTTCCAACAATGGAAAAAATTCCATTGACAAATATTGCTACTGTTTCAACAATGGACAACATTTAACACGTGAAAATTTCACTATCCTTTAACAAAGGAAAAATTATAGTGACATATTTTCCCACACTTTCAACAATGAACAAATCTCAAAATAAGAAATTTTTCTGGCAACAATAAAAACTTCGTCTTAAGTCATCATTTTTCAATTGTTATTAAGAAAAATTTATTTATAATTATATTAGAAGTTATCTATAATGACAACATTCCGGCACTTCCAACAATGGAAAAAATTCCATTGACAAACATTGATAGAGTTTCAACAATTGACTATATTTAAAACGTGAAAATGTCACTATCCTTTAACAATGGAAAAAATTATAGTGACAAATTTTCCCACGCTTTCAACAATGAAGAAAACTCAAAATAAGAAATTTTTCCTGCAACAATGAACAATTATATTTTGAGTCATCTTTTTTCGATTGTTATTATGAAAAATTTATTTATAATTATATTAGAAATTATCTATAATGACAACTTTCTGGCACTTCCAATAATGGAAAAAATTCCTTTGACCAATTTTGATACCATTTCAACAATGGACAATATTTAAAACGTGAAAATGTCACTATCCTTTAACAATGGAAAAAATTATGGTGACAAATTTTCCCACGCTTTCAATAATGAAGAAAATTCAACATAAGAAATTTTTCCCGCAACAATGAACAATTCTATTTTGAGTCGTCATTTTCCAATTGTTATTATGAAAAATTTATTTATAATTATATTAGAAGTTATCTATAATGTCAACTTTCCCGCACTTCCAACAATGGAAAAAATTCCATTGACAAATAATGATACCGTTTCAACAATGGACAACATTTAACACGTGAAAATTTCACTATCCTTTAACAAAGGAAAAATTATAGTGACATATTTTCCCACGCTTTCAACAATGAACAAATCTCAAAATAAGAAAATTTTTCTGGCAACAATAAAAACTTCGTCTTAAGTCATCATTTTTCAATTGTTATTATGAAAAATTTATTTATAATAATATTAGAAGTTATCTATAATGACAACATTCCGGAACTTCCAACAATAGAAAAAATTCCATTGACAAATATTGATACCGTTTCAACAATGGACAACATTTAAAGCCTGAAAATTTCACTATCCTTTAACAAAGGAAAAATTATAGTGACAAATTTTCCCACACTTTCAACAATGAACAAATCTCAAAATAAGAAATTTTTCTGGCAACAATGAAAAATTCGTCTTTAACTCATCATTTTTCAACTGTTATTATGAAAAATGTATTTATAATTATATTAGAAGTTATCTATAATGTCAACTTTCCCGCACTTCCAACAATGGAAAAAATTCCATTGACAAATAATGATACCGTTTCAACAATTGACAATATTTAAAACGTGAAAATGTCCCTATCCTTTAACAATGGAAAAAATTATAGTGACAAATTTTCCCTCGCTTTCAACAATGAAGAAAACTTAAAATAAGAAAATTATCCCGCCACAATGTACAATTATATTTTGAGTCATCCCTTTTCAATTGTTTTTATGAAAAATTTATTTATAATTATATTAGAAGTTATCTATAATGAAAACTTTCTTCACTTCCAACAATGGAAAAAATTCCATTGACAAATATTGCTACTGTTTCAACAATGGACAATCTTTTAACACGTGAAAATTTCACTATCCTTTAACAAAGGAAAAATTATAGTGACATATTTTCCCACACTTTCAACAATGAACAAATCTCAAAATAAGAAATTTTTCTGGCAACAATAAAAACTTCGTCTTAAGTCATCATTTTTCAATTGTTATTAAGAAAAATTTATTTATAATTATATTAGAAGTTATCTATAATGACAACATTCCGGAACTTCCAACAATGGAAAAAATTCCATTGACAAATAATGATACCGTTTCAACAATTGACAATATTTAAAACGTGAAAATGTCCCTATCCTTTAACAATGGAAAAAATTATAATGACAAAATTTCCCACTCTTTCAACAATGAAGAAATCTTAAAATATGAAATTTTTCTGGCAACAATGGAAAATTCGTCTTAAGTCATCATTTTTCAATTGTTATTAAGAAAAATTTATTTATAATTATATTAGAAGTTATCTATAATGACAACATTCCGGCACTTCCAACAATGGAAAAAATTCCATTGACAAATATTGATAGAGTTTCAACAATTGACTATATTTAAAACGTGAAAATGTCACTGTCCTTTAACAATGGAAAAAACTATAGTGACAAATTTTCCAAATCTTTCAACAATGAACAAATCTTAAAATAAGAAATTTTAACGACAACTTTGAAAAATTCGTCTTTAATTCATCATTTTTCAATTGTTATTATGAAAAATTTATTTGTAATTATATTAGAAGTTATCTATAATGATAACTTTCCGGCACTTCCAACAATGGAAAAAATTCCATTGACCAATTTTGATACCGTTTCAACAATGGACAGTATTTAAAACGAGAAAATGTCACTATCCTTTAACAATGGAAAAAATTATAGTGACAAATTTTCCCACGCTTTCAGCAGTGAAGAAAACTTAAAGAAAGAAAATTTTCGCGCAACAATGAACAATTCTATTTTGAGACATCTGTTTTCAATTGTTATTATGAAAAAATTATTTATAATTATATTAGAAGTTATCTATAATGACAACATTCCGGAACTTCCAACAATGGAAAAAATTCCATTGACAAATATTGATACCGTTTCAACAATGGACAACATTTAAAGCCTGAAAATTTTACTATCCTTTAACAAAGGAAAAATTATAGTGACAAATTTTCCCACACTTTCAACAATGAACAAATCTCAAAATAAGAAATTTTTCTGGCAACAATGAAAAATTCGTCTTTAAGTCATCATTTTTCAACTGTTATTATGAAAAATGTATTTATAATTATATTAGAAGTTATCTATAATGTCAACTTTCCCGCACTTCCAACAATGGAAAAAATTCCATTGACAAATAATGATACCGTTTCAACAATTGACAATATTTAAAACGTGAAAATGTCCCTATCCTTTAACAATGGAAAAAATTATAGTGACAAATTTTCCCTCGCTTTCAACAATGAAGAAAACTTAAAATAAGAAAATTATCCCGCCACAATGTACAATTATATTTTGAGTCATCCCTTTTCAATTGTTTTTATGAAAAATTTATTTATAATTATATTATAAGTTATCTATAATGAAAACTTTCTTCACTTCCAACAATGGAAAAAATTCCATTGACAAATATTGCTACTGTTTCAACAATGGACAACATTTAACACGTGAAAATTTCACTATCCTTTAACAAAGGAAAAATTATAGTGACATATTTTCCCACACTTTCAACAATGAACAAATCTCAAAATAAGAAATTTTTCTGGCAACAATAAAAACTTCGTCTTAAGTCATCATTTTTCAATTGTTATTAAGAAAAATTTATTTATAATTATATTAGAAGTTATCTATAATGACAACATTCCGGCACTTCCAACAATGGAAATAATTCCATTGACAAATATTGATACCGTTTCAACAATGGACAATATTTGAAACGTGAAAATGTCACTATCCTTTAACAATGGAAAAAAACTATAGTGACAAATTTTCCAAATCTTTCAACAATGAACAAATCTCAAAATAAGAAATTTTTCTGGCAACAATGAAAAATTCGTCTTTAAGTCATCATTTTTCAACTGTTATTATGAAAAATGTATTTATAATTATATTAGAAGTTATCTATAATGTCAACTTTCCCGCACTTCCAACAATGGAAAAAATTCCATTGACAAATAATGATACCGTTTCAACAATTGACAATATTTAAAACGTGAAAATGTCCCTATCCTTTAACAATGGAAAAAATTATAATGACAAAATTTCCCACTCTTTCAACAATGAAGAAATCTTAAAATATGAAATTTTTCTGGCAACAATGGAAAATTCGTCTTAAGTCATCATTTTTCAATTGTTATTAAGAAAAATTTATTTATAATTATATTAGAAGTTATCTATAATGACAACATTCCGGCACTTCCTACAATGGAAAAAATTCCATTGACAAATATTGATAGAGTTTCAACAATTGACTATATTCAAAACGTGAAAATGTCACTATCCTTTAACAATGGAAAAAACTATAGTGACAAATTTTCCAAATCTTTCAACAATGAACAAATCTTAAAATAAGAAATTTTAACGACAACTTTGAAAAATTCGTCTTTAATTCATCATTTTTCAATTGTTATTATGAAAAATTTATTTATAATTATATTAGAAGTTATCTATAATGATAACTTTCCGGCACTTCCAACAATGGAAAAAATTCCATTGACCAATTTTGATACCGTTTCAACAATGGACAGTATTTAAAACGAGAAAATGTCACTATCCTTTAACAATGGAAAAAATTATAGTGACAAATTTTCCCACGCTTTCAGCAGTGAAGAAAACTTAAAGAAAGAAAATTTTCCCGCAACAATGAACAATTCTATTTTGAGACATCTGTTTTCAATTGTTATTATGAAAAATTTATTTATAATTATATTAGAAGTTATCTATAATGACAACTTTCTTCACTTCCAACAATGGAAAAAATTCCATTGACAAATATTGCTAGTGTTTCAACAATGGACAACATTTAACACGTGAAAATTTCACTATCCTTTAACAAAGGAAAAATTATAGTGACATATTTTCCCACACTTTCAACAATGAACAAATCTCAAAATAAGAAATTTTTCTGGCAACAATAAAAACTTCGTCTTAAGTCATCATTTTTCAATTGTTATTAAGAAAAATTTATTTATAATTATATTAGAAGTTATCTATAATGACAACATTCCGGCACTTCCAACAATGGAAAAAATTCCATTGACAAATATTGATACCGTTTCAACAATGGACAATATTTGAAACGTGAAAATGTCACTATCCTTTAACAATGGAAAAAAACTATAGTGACAAATTTTCCAAATCTTTCAACAATGAACAAATCTCAAAATAAGAAATTTTTCTGGCAACAATGAAAAATTCGTCTTTAAGTCATCATTTTTCAACTGTTATTATGAAAAATGTATTTATAATTATATTAGAAGTTATCTATAATGTCAACTTTCCCGCACTTCCAACAATGGAAAAAATTCCATTGACAAATAATGATACCGTTTCAACAATTGACAATATTTAAAACGTGAAAATGTCCCTATCCTTTAACAATGGAAAAAATTATAATGACAAAATTTCCCACTCTTTCAACAATGAAGAAATCTTAAAATATGAAATTTTTCTGGCAACAATGGAAAATTCGTCTTAAGTCATCATTTTTCAATTGTTATTAAGAAAAATTTATTTATAATTATATTAGAAGTTATCTATAATGACAACATTCCGGCACTTCCTACAATGGAAAAAATTCCATTGACAAATATTGATAGAGTTTCAACAATTGACTATATTTAAAACGTGAAAATGTCACTATCCTTTAACAATGGAAAAAACTATAGTGACAAATTTTCCAAATCTTTCAACAATGAACAAATCTTAAAATAAGAAATTTTAACGACAACTTTGAAAAATTCGTCTTTAATTCATCATTTTTCAATTGTTATTATGAAAAATTTATTTATAATTATATTAGAAGTTATCTATAATGATAACTTTCCGGCACTTCCAACAATGGAAAAAATTCCATTGACCAATTTTGATACCGTTTCAACAATGGACAGTATTTAAAACGAGAAAATGTCACTATCCTTTAACAATGGAAAAAATTATAGTGACAAATTTTCCCACGCTTTCAGCAGTGAAGAAAACTTAAAGAAAGAAAATTTTCCCGCAACAATGAACAATTCTATTTTGAGACATCTGTTTTCAATTGTTATTATGAAAAATTTATTTATAATTATATTAGAAGTTATCTATAATGACAACTTTCTTCACTTCCAACAATGGAAAAAATTCCATTGACAAATATTGCTAGTGTTTCAACAATGGACAACATTTAACACGTGAAAATTTCACTATCCTTTAACAAAGGAAAAATTATAGTGACATATTTTCCCACACTTTCAACAATGAACAAATCTCAAAATAAGAAATTTTTCTGGCAACAATAAAAACTTCGTCTTAAGTCATCATTTTTCAATTGTTATTAAGAAAAATTTATTTATAATTATATTAGAAGTTATCTATAATGACAACATTCCGGCACTTCCAACAATGGAAAAATTCCATTGACAAATATTGATAGAGTTTCAACAATTGACAATATTTAAAACGTGAAAATGTCCCTATCCTTTAACAATGGAAAAAACTATAGTGACAAATTTTCCAAATCTTTCAACAATGAACAAATCTTAAAATAAGAAATTTTAACGACAACTTTGAAAAATTCGTCTTTAATTCTTCATTTTTCAATTGTTATTATGAAAAATTTATTTATAATTATATTAGAAGTTATCTGTAATGACAACTTTCTGGCACTTCCAATAATGGAAAAAATTCCTTTGACCAATTTTGATACCATTTCAACAATGGACAATATTTAAAACGTGAAAATGTCACTATTCTTTAACAATGGAAAAAATTATGGTGACAAAATTTCCCACGCTTTCAATAATGAAGAAAATTCAACATAAGAAATTTTTCCCGCAACAATGAACAATTCTATTTTGAGTCGTCATTTTCTAATTGTTATTATGAAAAATTTATTTATAATTATATTAGAAGTTATCTATAATGACAACTTTCCCGCACTTCCAACAATGGAAAAAATTCCATTGACAAATATTGATACTGTTTCAACAATGGACAACATTTAACACGTGAAAATTTCACTATCCTTTAACAAAGGAAAAATTATAGTGACATATTTTCCCACCCTTTCAACAATGAACAAATCTCAAAATAAGAAAATTTTTCTGGCAACAATAAAAACTTCGTCTTAAGTCATCATTTTTCAATTGTTGTTATGAAAAATTTATTTATAATAATATTAGAAGTTATCTATAATGACAACATTCCGGAACTTCCAACAATGGAAAAAATTCCATTGACAAATATTGATACCGTTTCAACAATGGACAACATTTAAAGCCTGAAAATTTCACTATCCTTTAACAAAGGAAAAATTATAGTGACAAATTTTCCCACACTTTCAACAATGAACAAATCTCAAAATAAGAAATTTTTCTGGCAACAATGAAAAATTCGTCTTTAAGTCATCATTTTTCAACTGTTATTATGAAAAATGTATTTATAATTATATTAGAAGTTATCTATAATGTCAACTTTCCCGCACTTCCAACAATGGAAAAAATTCCATTGACAAATAATGATACCGTTTCAACAATTGACAATATTTAAAACATGAAAATGTCCCTATCCTTTAACAATGGAAAAAATTATAATGACAAAATTTCCCACTCTTTCAACAATGAAGAAATCTTAAAATATGAAATTTTTCTGGCAACAATGGAAACTTCGTCTTAAGTCATCATTTTTCAATTGTTATTAAGAAAAATTTATTTATAATTATATTAGAAGTTATCTATAATGACAATATTCCGGCACTTCCAACAATGGAAAAAATTCCATTGACAAATATTGATAGAGTTTCAACAATTGACTATATTTAAAACGTGAAAATGTCACTATCCTTTAACAATGGAAAAAACTATAGTGACAAATTTTCCAAATCTTTCAACAATGAACAAATCTTAAAATAAGAAATTTTAACGACAACTTTGAAAAATTCGTCTTTAATTCATCATTTTTCAATTGTTATTATGAAAAATTTATTTATAATTATATTAGAAGTTATCTATAATGATAACTTTCCGGCACTTCCAACAATGGAAAAAATTCCATTGACCAATTTTGATACCGTTTCAACAATGGACAGTACATAAAACGAAAAAATGTCACTATCCTTTAACAATGGAAAAAATTATAGTGACAAATTTTCCCACGCTTTCAGCAGTGAAGAAAACTTAAAGAAAGAAAATTTTCCCGCAACAATGAACAATTCTATTTTGAGACATCTGTTTTCAATTGTTATTATGAAAATTTTATTTATAATTATATTAGAAGTTATCTATAATTAAAACTTTCTTCACTTCCAACAATGGAAAAAATTCCATTGACAAATATTGCTACTGTTTCAACAATGGACAACATTTAACACGTGAAAATTTCACTATCCTTTAACAAAGGAAAAATTATAGTGACATATTTTCCCACACTTTCAACAATGAACAAATCTCAAAATAAGAAATTTTTCTGGCAACAATAAAAACTTCGTCTTAAGTCATCATTTTTCAATTGTTATGAAGAAAAATTTATTTATAATTATATTAGAAGTTATCTATAATGACAACATTCCGGCACTTCCAACAATGGAAAAAATTCCATTGACAAACATTGATAGAGTTTCAACAATTGACTATATTTAAAACGTGAAAATGTCACTATCCTTTAACAATGGAAAAAATTATGGTGACAAATTTTCCCACGCTTTCAATAATGAAGAAAATTCAACATAAGAAATTTTTCCCGCAACAATGAACAATTCTATTTTGAGTCGTCATTTTTCAATTGTTATTATGAAAAATTTATTTATAATTATATAAGAAGTTATCTATAATGACAACTTTCCCGCACTTCCAACAATGGAAAAAATTCCATTGACAAATATTGATACTGTTTCAACAATGGACAACATTTAACACGTGAAAATTTCACTATCCTTTAACAAAGGAAAAATTATAGTGACATATTTTCCCACGCTTTCAACAATGAACAAATCTCAAAATAAGAAATTTTTCTGGCAACAATGAAAAATTCGTCTATTAAGTCATCATTTTTCAACTGTTATTATGAAAAATGTATTTATAATTATATTAGAAGTTATCTATAATGTCAACTTTCCCGCACTTCCAACAATGGAAAAAATTCCATTGACAAATATTGATACCGTTTCAACAATGGACAACATTTAAAGCCTGAAAATTTCACTATCCTTTAACAAAGGAAAAATTATAGTGACAAATTTTCCCACACTTTCAACAATGAACAAATCTCAAAATAAGAAATTTTTCTGGCAACAATGAAAAATTCGTCTTTAAGTCATCATTTTTCAACTGTTATTATGAAAAATGTATTTATAATTATATTAGAAGTTATCTATAATGTCAACTTTCCCGCACTTCCAACAATGGAAAAAATTCCATTGACAAATAATGATACCGTTTCAACAATTGACAATATTTAAAACATGAAAATGTCCCTATCCTTTAACAATGGAAAAAATTATAATGACAAAATTTCCCACTCTTTCAACAATGAAGAAATCTTAAAATATGAAATTTTTCTGGCAACAATGGAAACTTCGTCTTAAGTCATCATTTTTCAATTGTTATTAAGAAAAATTTATTTATAATTATATTAGAAGTTATCTATAATGACAATATTCCGGCACTTCCAACAATGGAAAAAATTCCATTGACAAATATTGATAGAGTTTCAACAATTGACTATATTTAAAACGTGAAAATGTCACTATCCTTTAACAATGGAAAAAACTATAGTGACAAATTTTCCAAATCTTTCAACAATGAACAAATCTTAAAATAAGAAATTTTAACGACAACTTTGAAAAATTCGTCTTTAATTCATCATTTTTCAATTGTTATTATGAAAAATTTATTTATAATTATATTAGAAGTTATCTATAATGATAACTTTCCGGCACTTCCAACAATGGAAAAAATTACATTGACCAATTTTGATACCGTTTCAACAATGGACAGTACATAAAACGAGAAAATGTCACTATCCTTTAACAATGGAAAAAATTATAGTGACAAATTTTCCCACGCTTTCAGCAGTGAAGAAAACTTAAAGAAAGAAAATTTTCCCGCAACAATGAACAATTCTATTTTGAGACATCTGTTTTCAATTGTTATTATGAAAAATTTATTTATAATTATATTAGAAGTTATCTATAATTAAAACTTTCTTCACTTCCAACAATGGAAAAAATTCCATTGACAAATATTGCTACTGTTTCAACAATGGACAACATTTAACACGTGAAAATTTCACTATCCTTTAACAAAGGAAAAATTATAGTGACATATTTTCCCACACTTTCAACAATGAACAAATCTCAAAATAAGAAATTTTTCTGGCAACAATAAAAACTTCGTCTTAAGTCATCATTTTTCAATTGTTATGAAGAAAAATTTATTTATAATTATATTAGAAGTTATCTATAATGACAACATTCCGGCACTTCCAACAATGGAAAAAATTCCATTGACAAACATTGATAGAGTTTCAACAATTGACTATATTTAAAACGTGAAAATGTCACTATCCTTTAACAATGGAAAAAATTATGGTGACAAATTTTCCCACGCTTTCAATAATGAAGAAAATTCAACATAAGAAATTTTTCCCGCAACAATGAACAATTCTATTTTGAGTCGTCATTTTTCAATTGTTATTATGAAAAATTTATTTATAATTATATTAGAAGTTATCTATAATGACAACTTTCCCGCACTTCCAACAATGGAAAAAATTCCATTGACAAATATTGATACTGTTTCAACAATGGACAACATTTAACACGTGAAAATTTCACTATCCTTTAACAAAGGAAAAATTATAGTGACATATTTTCCCACGCTTTCAACAATGAACAAATCTCAAAATAAGAAAATTTTTCTGGCAACAATAAAAACTTCGTCTTAAGTCATCATTTTTCAATTGTTATTATGAAAAATTTATTTATAATAATATTAGAAGTTATCTATAATGACAACATTCCGGAACTTCCAACAATGGAAAAAATTCCATTGACAAATATTGATACCGTTTCAACAATGGACAACATTTAAAGCCTGAAAATTTCACTATCCTTTAACAAAGGAAAAATTATAGTGACAAATTTTCCCACACTTTCAACAATGAACAAATCTCAAAATAAGAAATTTTTCTGGCAACAATGAAAAATTCGTCTTTAAGTCATCATTTTTCAACTGTTATTATGAAAAATGTATTTATAATTATATTAGAAGTTATCTATAATGTCAACTTTCCCGCACTTCCAACAATGGAAAAAATTCCATTGACAAATAATGATACCGTTTCAACAATTGACAATATTTAAAACGTGAAAATGTCCCTATCCTTTAACAATGGAAAAAATTATAGTGACAAATTTTCCCTCGCTTTCAACAATGAAGAAAACTTAAAATAAGAAAATTATCCCGCCACAATGTACAATTATATTTTGAGTCATCCCTTTTCAATTGTTTTTATGAAAAATTTATTTATAATTATATTAGAAGTTATCTATAATGAAAACTTTCTTCACTTCCAACAATGGAAAAAATTCCATTGACAAATATTGCTACTGTTTCAACAATGGACAACATTTAACACGTGAAAATTTCACTATCCTTTAACAAAGGAAAAATTATAGTGACATATTTTCCCACACTTTCAACAATGAACAAATCTCAAAATAAGAAATTTTTCTGGCAACAATAAAAACTTCGTCTTAAGTCATCATTTTTCAATTGTTATTAAGAAAAATTTATTTATAATTATATTAGAAGTTATCTATAATGACAACATTCCGGCACTTCCAACAATGGAAATAATTCCATTGACAAATATTGATACCGTTTCAACAATGGACAATATTTGAAACGTGAAAATGTCACTATCCTTTAACAATGGAAAAAAACTATAGTGACAAATTTTCCAAATCTTTCAACAATGAACAAATCTCAAAATAAGAAATTTTTCTGGCAACAATGAAAAATTCGTCTTTAAGTCATCATTTTTCAACTGTTATTATGAAAAATGTATTTATAATTATATTAGAAGTTATCTATAATGTCAACTTTCCCGCACTTCCAACAATGGAAAAAATTCCATTGACAAATAATGATACCGTTTCAACAATTGACAATATTTAAAACGTGAAAATGTCCCTATCCTTTAAGAATGGAAAAAATTATAATGACAAAATTTCCCACTCTTTCAACAATGAAGAAATCTTAAAATATGAAATTTTTCTGGCAACAATGGAAAATTCGTCTTAAGTCATCATTTTTCAATTGTTATTAAGAAAAATTTATTTATAATTATATTAGAAGTTATCTATAATGACAACATTCCGGCACTTCCTACAATGGAAAAAATTCCATTGACAAATATTGATAGAGTTTCAACAATTGACTATATTTAAAACGTGAAAATGTCACTATCCTTTAACAATGGAAAAAACTATAGTGACAAATTTTCCAAATCTTTCAACAATGAACAAATCTTAAAATAAGAAATTTTAACGACAACTTTGAAAAATTCGTCTTTAATTCATCATTTTTCAATTGTTATTATGAAAAATTTATTTATAATTATATTAGAAGTTATCTATAATGATAACTTTCCGGCACTTCCAACAATGGAAAAAATTCCATTGACCAATTTTGATACCGTTTCAACAATGGACAGTATTTAAAAAGAGAAAATGTCACTATCCTTTAACAATGGAAAAAATTATAGTGACAAATTTTCCCACGCTTTCAGCAGTGAAGAAAACTTAAAGAAAGAAAATTTTCCCGCAACAATGAACAATTCTATTTTGAGACATCTGTTTTCAATTGTTATTATGAAAAATTTATTTATAATTATATTAGAAGTTATCTATAATGACAACTTTCCCGCACTTCCAACAATGGAAAAAATTCCATTGACAAATATTGCTACTGTTTCAACAATGGACAACATTTAACACGTGAAAATTTCACTATCCTTTAACAAAGGAAAAATTATAGTGACATATTTTCCCACACTTTCAACAATGAACAAATATCAAAATAAGAAATTTTTCTGGCAACAATAAAAACTTCGTCTTAAGTCATCATTTTTCAATTGTTATTAAGAAAAATTTATTTATAATTATATTAGAAGTTATCTATAATGACAACATTCCGGTACTTCCAACAATGGAAAAAATTCCATTGACAAATATTGATAGAGTTTCAACAATTGACTATATTTAAAACGTGAAAATGTCACTATCCTTTAACAATGGAAAAAATTATAGTGACAAATTTTCCCACGCTTTCAACAATGAAGAAAACTCAAAATAAGAAATTTTTCCCCCAACAATGAACAATTATATTTTGAGTCATCTTTTTTCGATTGTTATTATGAAAAACTTATTTATAATTATATTAGAAATTATCTACAATGACAACTTTCTGGCACTTCCAATAATGGAAAAAATTCCTTTGACCAATTTTGATACCATTTCAACAATGGACAATATTTAAAACGTGAAAATGTCACTATCATTTAACAATGGAAAAAATTATGGTGACAAATTTTCCCACGCTTTCAATAATGAAGAAAATTCAACATAAGAAATTTTTCCCGCAACAATGAACAATTCTATTTTGAGTCGTCATTTTTCAATTGTTATTATGAAAAATTTATTTATAATTATATTAGAAGTTATCTATAATGACAACTTTCCCGCACTTCCAACAATGGAAAAAATTCCATTGACAAATATTGATACTGTTTCAACAATGGACAACATTTAACACGTGAAAATTTCACTATCCTTTAACAAAGGAAAAATTATAGTGACATATTTTCCCACGCTTTCAACAATGAACAAATCTCAAAATAAGAAAATTTTTCTGGCAACAATAAAAACTTCGTCTTAAGTCATCATTTTTCAATTGTTATTAAGAAAAATTTATTTATAATTATATTAGAAGTTATCTATAATGACAACATTCCGGCACTTCCAACAATGGAAAAAATTCCATTGACAAATATTGATAGAGTTTCAACAATTGACTATATTTAAAACGTGAAAATGTCACTATCCTTTAACAATGGAAAAAATTATAGTGACAAATTTTCCCACGCTTTCAACAATGAAGAAAACTCAAAATAAGAAATTTTTCCCCCAACAATGAACAATTATATTTTGAGTCATCTTTTTTCGATTGTTATTATGAAAAATTTATTTATAATTATATTAGAAGTTATCTATAATGACAACATTCCGGCACTTCCTACAATGGAAAAAATTCCATTGACAAATATTGATAGAGTTACAACAATTGACTATATTTAAAACGTGAAAATGTCACTATCCTTTAACAATGGAAAAAACTATTGTGACAAATTTTCCAAATCTTTCAACAATGAACAAATCTTAAAATAAGAAATTTTAACGACAACTTTGAAAAATTCGTCTTTAATTCATCATTTTTCAATTGTTATTATGAAAAATTTATTTATAATTATATTAGAAATTGTCTATAATGAACACTTTCCTGCATTTTCAACAACGGAAAAAATTCCATTGACAAATATTGATACCGTTTCAATAATGGACAATATTTAAAACGTAAAAGTGTCCCTATCCTTTAACAATGGAAAAAATTATAATGACAAAATTTCCCACTCTTTCAACAATGAAGAAATCTTAAAATATGAAATTTTTCTGGCAACAATGGAAAATTCGTCTTAAGTCATCATTTTTCAATTGTTATTAAGAAAAATTTATTTATAATTATATTAGAAGTTATCTATAATGACAACTTTCTTCACTTCCAACAATGGAAAAAATTCCATTGACAAATATTGATACTGTTTCAACAATGGACAACATTTAACACGAGAAAATTTCACTATCCTTTAACAATGGAAAAAATTATAGTGACAAATTTTCCCACGCTTTCAACAATGAAGAAAACTCAAAATAAGAAGTTTTCCCCGCAACAATGAACAATTATATTTTGAGTCATCTTTTTTCGATTGTTATTATGAAAAATTTATTTATAATTATATTAGAAATTATCTATAATGACAACTTTCTGGCACTTCCAATAATGGAAAAAATTCCTTTGACCAATTTTGATACCATTTCAACAATGGACAATATTTAAAACGTGAAAATGTCACTATCGTTTAACAATGGAAAAAAATATGGTGACAAATTTTCCCACGCTTTCAACAATGAAGAAAATTCAACATAAGAAATTTTTCCCGCAACAATGAACAATTCTATTTTGAGTCATCTTTTTTCGATTGTTATTATGAAAAATTTATTTATAATTATATTAGAAATTATCTATAATGACAACTTTCCTGCACTTCCAACAATGGAAAAAATTCCATTGCAAATATTGATACCGTTTCAACAATGAACAATATTTAAAACGTAAAAATGTCCCTATCATTTAGCAGTGGAAAAAATTATAGTGACAAATTTTCCCACGCTTTCAGCAGTGAAGAAAACTTAAAGAAAGAAAATTTTTCCCGCAACAATGAACAATTCTATTTTGAGACATCTGTTTTCAATTGTTATTATGAAAAATTTATTTATAATTATATTAGAAATTATCTGTAATGACAACTTTCTTCACTTCCAACAATGGAAAAAATTCCATTGACAAATATTGATACTGTTTCAACAATGGACAACATTTAACACGTGAAAATTTCACTATCCTTTAACAAAGGAAAAATTATAGTGACATATTTTCCCACACTTTCAACAATGAACAAATCTCAAAATAAGAAATTTTTCTGGCAACAATAAAAACTTCGTCTTAAGTCATCATTTTTCAATTGTTATTAAGAAAAATTTATTTATAATTATATTAGAAGTTATCTATAATGACAACATTCCGGCACTTCCAACAATGGAAAAAATTCCATTGACAAATATTGATAGAGTTTCAACAATTGACTATATTTAAAACGTGAAAATGTCACTATCCTTTAACAATGGAAAAAATTATAGTGACAAATTTTCCCACGCTTTCAACAATGAAGAAAACTCAAAATAAGAAATTTTTCCCGCAACAATGAACAATTATATTTTGAGTCATCTTTTTTCGATTGTTATTATGAAAAATTTATTTATAATTATATTAGAAATTATCTATAATGACAACTTTCTGGCACTTCCAATAATGGAAAAAATTCCTCTGACCAATTTTGATACCATTTCAACAATGGACAATATTTAAAACGTGAAAATGTCCCTATCCTTTAACAATGGAAAAAATTATAATGACAAAATTTCCCACTCTTTCAACAATGAAGAAATCTTAAAATATGAAATTTTTCTGGCAACAATGGAAAATTCGTCTTAAGTCATCATTTTTCAATTGTTATTAAGAAAAATTTATTTATAATTATATTAGAAATTGTCTATAATGAACACTTTCCTGCATTTTCAACAACGGAAAAAATTCCATTGACAAATATTGATACCGTTTCAACAATGGACAACATTTAAAGCCTGAAAATTTCACTATCCTTTAACAAAGGAAAAATTATAGTGACAAATTTTCCCACACTTTCAACAATGAACAAATCTCAAAATAAGAAATTTTAACGGCAACAATGAAAAATTCGTCTTTAAGTCATCATTTTTCAATTGTTATTATGAAAAATTTATTTATAATTATATTAGAAATTGTCTATAATGAACACTTTCCTGCATTTTCAACAACGGAAAAAATTCCATTGACAAATATTGATACCGTTTCAATAATGGACAATATTTAAAACGTAAAAGTGTCCCTATCCTTTAACAATGGAGAAAATTATAATGACAAAATTTCCCACTCTTTCAACAATGAACAAATCTCAAAATAAGAAATTTTTCTGGCAACAATAAAAACTTCGTCTTAAGTCATCATTTTTCAATTGTTATTAAGAAAAATTTATTTATAATTATATTAGAAGTTATCTATAATGACAACATTCCGGCACTTCCAACAATGGAAAAAATTCCATTGACAAATATTGATAGAGTTTCAACAATTGACTATATTTAAAACGTGAAAATGTCACTATCCTTTAACAATGGAAAAAATTATAGTGACAAATTTTCCCACTCTTTCAACAATGAAGAAAACTCAAAATAAGAAATTTTTCCCGCAACAATGAACAATTATATTTTGAGTCATCTTTTTTCGATTGTTATTATGAAAAATTTATTTATAATTATATTAGAAATTATCTATAATGACAACTTTCTGGCACTTCCAACAATGGAAAAAATTCCTCTGACCAATTTTGATACCATTTCAACAATGGACAATATTTAAAACGTGAAAATGTCACTATCCTTTAACAATGGAAAAAATTATGGTGACAAATTTTCCCACGCTTTCAAAAATGAAGAAAATTCAACATAAGAATTTTTTCCCGCAACAATGAACAATTCTATTTTGAGTCGTCATTTTCCAATTGTTATTATGAAAAATTTATTTATAATTATATTAGAAGTTATCTATAATGACCACTTTCCCGCACTTCCAACAATGGAAAAAATTCCATTGACAAATATTGATACTGTTTCAACAATGGACAACATTTAACACGTGAAAATTTCACTATCCTTTAACAAAGGAAAAATTATAGTGACATATTTTCCCACGCTTTCAACAATGAACAAATCTCAAAATAAGAAAATTTTTCTGGCAACAATAAAAACTTCGTCTTAAGTCATCATTTTTCAATTGTTATTATGAAAAATTTATTTATAATAATATTAGAAGTTATCTATAATGACAACATTCCGAAACTTCCAACAATGGAAAAAATTCCATTGACAAATATTGATACCGTTTCAACAATGGACAACATTTAAAGCCTGAAAATTTCACTATCCTTTAACAAAGGAAAAATTATAGTGACAAATTTTCCCACACTTTCAACAATGAACAAATCTCAAAATAAAAAATTTTTCTGGCAACAATGAAAAATTCGTCTTTAAGTCATCATTTTTCAACTGTTATTATGAAAAATGTATTTATAATTATATTAGAAGTTATCTATAATGTCAACTTTCCCGCACTTCCAACAATGGAAAAAATTCCATTGACAAATAATGATACCGTTTCAACAATTGACAATTTTTAAAACGTGAAAATGTCCCTATCCTTTAACAATGGAAAAAATTATAATGACAAAATTTCCCACTCTTTCAACAATGAAGAAATCTTAAAATATGAAATTTTTCTGGCAACAATGGAAAATTCGTCTTAAGTCATCATTTTTCAATTGTTATTAAGAAAAATTTATTTATAATTATATTAGAAGTTATCTATAATGACAACATTCCGGCACTTCCAACAATGGAAAAAATTCCATTGACAAATATTGATAGAGTTTCAACAATTGACTATATTTAAAACGTGAAAATGTGACTATCCTTTAACAATGGAAAAAACTATAGTGACAAATTTTCCAAATCTTTCAACAATGAACAAATCTTAAAATAAGAAATTTTAACGACAACTTTGAAAAATTCGTCTTTAATTCATCATTTTTCAATTGTTATTATGAAAAATTTATTTATAATTATATTAGAAGTTATCTATAATGATAACTTTCCGGCACTTCCAACAATGGAAAAAATTCCATTGACCAATTTTGATACCGTTTCAACAATGGACAGTATTTAAAAAGAGAAAATGTCACTATCCTTTAACAATGGAAAAAATTATAGTGACAAATTTTCCCACGCTTTCAGCAGTGAAGAAAACTTAAAGAAAGAAAATTTTCCCGCAACAATGAACAATTCTATTTTGAGACATCTGTTTTCAATTGTTATTATGAAAAATTTATTTATAATTATATTAGAAGTTATCTATAATGACAACTTTCCCGCACTTCCAACAATGGAAAAAATTCCATTGACAAATATTGCTACTGTTTCAACAATGGACAACATTTAACACGTGAAAATTTCACTATCCTTTAACAAAGGAAAAATTATAGTGACATATTTTCCCACACTTTCAACAATGAACAAATATCAAAATAAGAAATTTTTCTGGCAACAATAAAAACTTCGTCTTAAGTCATCATTTTTCAATTGTTATTAAGAAAAATTTATTTATAATTATATTAGAAGTTATCTATAATGACAACATTCCGGCACTTCCAACAATGGAAAAAATTCCATTGACAAATATTGATAGAGTTTCAACAATTGACTATATTTAAAACGTGAAAATGTCACTATCCTTTAACAATGGAAAAAATTATAGTGACAAATTTTCCCACGCTTTCAACAATGAAGAAAACTCAAAATAAGAAATTTTTCCCCCAACAATGAACAATTATATTTTGAGTCATCTTTTATCGATTGTTATTATGAAAAACTTATTTATAATTATATTAGAAATTATCTACAATGACAACTTTCTGGCACTTCCAATAATGGAAAAAATTCCTTTGACCAATTTTGATACCATTTCAACAATGGACAATATTTAAAACGTGAAAATGTCACTATCATTTAACAATGGAAAAAATTATGGTGACAAATTTTCCCACGTTTTCAATAATGAAGAAAATTCAACATAAGAAATTTTTCCCGCAACAATGAACAATTCTATTTTGAGTCGTCATTTTTCAATTGTTATTATGAAAAATTTATTTATAATTATATTAGAAGTTATCTATAATGACAACTTTCCCGCACTTCCAACAATGGAAAAAATTCCATTGACAAATATTGATACTGTTTCAACAATGGACAACATTTAACACGTGAAAATTTCACTATCCTTTAACAAAGGAAAAATTATAGTGACATATTTTCCCACGCTTTCAACAATGAACAAATCTCAAAATAAGAAAATTTTTCTGGCAACAATAAAAACTTCGTCTTAAGTCATCATTTTTCAATTGTTATTAAGAAAAATTTATTTATAATTATATTAGAAGTTATCTATAATGACAACATTCCGGCACTTCCAACAATGGAAAAAATTCCATTGACAAATATTGATAGAGTTTCAACAATTGACTATATTTAAAACGTGAAAATGTCACTATCCTTTAACAATGGAAAAAATTATAGTGACAAATTTTCCCACGCTTTCAACAATGAAGAAAACTCAAAATAAGAAATTTTTCCCCCAACAATGAACAATTATATTTTGAGTCATCTTTTTTCGATTGTTATTATGAAAAATTTATTTATAATTATATTAGAAGTTATCTATAATGACAACATTCCGGCACTTCCTACAATGGAAAAAATTCCATTGACAAATATTGATAGAGTTTCAACAATTGACTATATTTAAAACGTGAAAATGTCACTATCCTTTAACAATGGAAAAAACTATTGTGACAAATTTTCCAAATCTTTCAACAATGAACAAATCTTAAAATAAGAAATTTTAACGACAACTTTGAAAAATTCGTCTTTAATTCATCATTTTTCAATTGTTATTATGAAAAATTTATTTATAATTATATTAGAAATTGTCTATAATGAACACTTTCCTGCATTTTCAACAACGGAAAAAATTCCATTGACAAATATTGATACCGTTTCAATAATGGACAATATTTAAAACGTAAAAGTGTCCCTATCCTTTAACAATGGAAAAAATTATAATGACAAAATTTCCCACTCTTTCAACAATGAAGAAATCTTAAAATATGAAATTTTTCTGGCAACAATGGAAAATTCGTCTTAAGTCATCATTTTTCAATTGTTATTAAGAAAAATTTATTTATAATTATATTAGAAGTTATCTATAATGACAACTTTCTTCACTTCCAACAATGGAAAAAATTCCATTGACAAATATTGATACTGTTTCAACAATGGACAACATTTAACACGAGAAAATTTCACTATCCTTTAACAATGGAAAAAATTATAGTGACAAATTTTCCCACGCTTTCAACAATGAAGAAAACTCAAAATAAGAAATTTTCCCCGCAACAATGAACAATTATATTTTGAGTCATCTTTTTTCGATTGTTATTATGAAAAATTTATTTATAATTATATTAGAAATTATCTATAATGACAACTTTCTGGCACTTCCAATAATGGAAAAAATTCCTTTGACCAATTTTGATACCATTTCAACAATGGACAATATTTAAAACGTGAAAATGTCACTATCGTTTAACAATGGAAAAAAATATGGTGACAAATTTTCCCACGCTTTCAACAATGAAGAAAATTCAACATAAGAAATTTTTCCCGCAACAATGAACAATTCTATTTTGAGTCATCTTTTTTCGATTGTTATTATGAAAAATTTATTTATAATTATATTAGAAATTATCTATAATGACAACTTTCCTGCACTTCCAACAATGGAAAAAATTCCATTGCAAATATTGATACCGTTTCAACAATGAACAATATTTAAAACGTAAAAATGTCCCTATCATTTAGCAGTGGAAAAAATTATAGTGACAAATTTTCCCACGCTTTCAGCAGTGAAGAAAACTTAAAGAAAGAAAATTTTTCCCGCAACAATGAACAATTCTATTTTGAGACACCTGTTTTCAATTGTTATTATGAAAAATTTATTTATAATTATATTAGAAATTATCTGTAATGACAACTTTCTTCACTTCCAACAATGGAAAAAATTCCATTGACAAATATTGATACTGTTTCAACAATGGACAACATTTAACACGTGAAAATTTCACTATCCTTTAACAAAGGAAAAATTATAGTGACATATTTTCCCACACTTTCAACAATGAACAAATCTCAAAATAAGAAATTTTTCTGGCAACAATAAAAACTTCGTCTTAAGTCATCATTTTTCAATTGTTATTAAGAAAAATTTATTTATAATTATATTAGAAATTATCTATAATGACAACTTTCTGGCACTTCCAATAATGGAAAAAATTCCTTTGACCAATTTTGATACCATTTCAACAATGGACAATATTTAAAACGTGAAAATGTCACTATCCTTTAAAAATGGAAAAAATTATGGTGACAAATTTTCCCACGCTTTCAACAATGAAGAAAATTCAACATAAGAAATTTTTCCCGCAACAATGAACAATTCTATTTTGAGTCGTCTTTTTTAGATTGTTATTATGAAAAATTTATTTATAATTATATTAGAAATTATCTATAATGACAACTTTCCCGCACTTCCAACAATGGAAAAAATTCCATTGCAAATATTGATACCGTTTCAACAATGAACAATATTTAAAACGTAAAAAGTCCCTATCCTTTAACAATGGAAAAATATATAGTGACAAATTTTCCGACGCTTTCAGCAGTGAAGAAAACTTAAAGAAAGAAAATTTTTCCCGCAACAATGAACAATTCTATTTTGAGACATCTGTTTTCAATTGTTATTATGAAAAATTTATTTATAATTATATTAGAAATTATCTATAATGACAACTTTCTTCACTTCCAACAATGGAAAAAATTCCATTGACAAATATTGATACTGTTTCAACAATGGACAACATTTAACACGTGAAAATTTCACTATCCTTTAACAAAGGAAAAATTAAAGTGACATATTTTCCCACACTTTCAACAATGAACAAATCTCAAAATAAGAAATTTTTCTGGCAACAATAAAAACTTCGTCTTAAGTCATCATTTTTCAATTGTTATTAAGAAAAATTTATTTATAATTATATTAGAAGTTATCTATAATGACAACATTCCTGCACTTCCAACAATGGAAAAAATTCCATTGACAAATATTGATAGAGTTTCAACAATAGACTATATTTAAAACGTGAAAATGTCACTATCCTTTAACAATGGAAAAAATTATAGTGACAAATTTTCCCACGCTTTCAACAATGAAGAAAACTCAAAATAAGAAATTTTTCCCGCAACAATGAACAATTATATTTTGAGTCATCTTTTTTCGATTGTTATTATGAAAAATTTATTTATAATTATATTAGAAATTATCTATCATGACAACTTTCTGGCACTTCCAATAATGGAAAAAATTCCTTTGACCAATTTTGATACCATTTCAACAATGGACAATATTTAAAACGTGAAAATGTCACTATCCTTTAACAATGGAAAAAATTATAGTGACAAATTTTCCCACGCTTTCAGCAGTGAAGAAAACTTAAAGAAAGAAAATTTTCCCGCAACAATGAACAATTCTATTTTGAGACATCTGTTTTCAATTGTTATTATGAAAAATTTATTTATAATTATATTAGAAGTTATCTATAATGACAACTTTCTCTACTTCCAATAATGGAAAAAATTCCATTGACAGATATTGATACTGTTTCAACAATGGACAACATTTAACACGTGAAAATTTCACTATCCTTTAACAAAGGAAAAATTATAGTGACATATTTTCCCACACTTTCAACAATGAACAAATCTCAAAATAAGAAATTTTTCTGGCAACAATAAAAACTTCGTCTTAAGTCATCATTTTTCATTTGTTATTAAGAAAAATTTATTTATAATTATATTAGAAGTTATCTATAATGACAACATTCCGGCACTTCCAACAATGGAAAAAATTCCATTGACAAATATTGATAGAGTTTCAACAATTGACTATATTTAAAACGTGAAAATGTCACTATCCTTTAACAATGGAAAAAATTATAGTGACAAATTTTCCCACGCTTTCAACAATGAAGAAAACTCAAAATAAGAAATTTTTCCCGCAACAATGAACAATTATATTTTGAGTCATCTTTTTTCGATTGTTATTATGAAAAATTTATTTATAATTATATTAGAAATTATCTATAATGACAACTTTCTGGCACTTCCAATAATGGAAAAAATTCCTCTGACCAATTTTGATACCATTTCAACAATGGACAATATTTAAAACGTGAAAATGTCCCTATCCTTTAACAATGGAAAAAATTATAATGACAAAATTTCCCACTCTTTCAACAATGAAGAAATCTTAAAATATGAAATTTTTCTGGCAACAATGGAAAATTCGTCTTAAGTCATCATTTTTCAATTGTTATTAAGAAAAATTTATTTATAATTATATTAGAAATTGTCTATAATGAACACTTTCCTGCATTTTCAACAACGGAAAAAATTCCATTGACAAATATTGATACCGTTTCAACAATGGACAACATTTAAAGCCTGAAAATTTCACTATCCTTTAACAAAGGAAAAATTATAGTGACAAATTTTCCCACACTTTCAACAATGAACAAATCTCAAAATAAGAAATTTTAACGGCAACAATGAAAAATTCGTCTTTAAGTCATCATTTTTCAATTGTTATTATGAAAAATTTATTTATAATTATATTAGAAATTGTCTATAATGAACACTTTCCTGCATTTTCAACAACGGAAAAAATTCCATTGACAAATATTGATACCGTTTCAATAATGGACAATATTTAAAACGTAAAAGTGTCCCTATCCTTTAACAATGGAGAAAATTATAATGACAACATTTCCCACTCTTTCAACAATGAACAAATCTCAAAATAAGAAATTTTTCTGGCAACAATAAAAACTTCGTCTTAAGTCATCATTTTTCAATTGTTATTAAGAAAAATTTATTTATAATTATATTAGAAGTTATCTATAATGACAACATTCCGGCACTTCCAACAATGGAAAAAATTCCATTGACAAATATTGATAGAGTTTCAACAATTGACTATATTTAAAACGTGAAAATGTCACTATCCTTTAACAATGGAAAAAATTATAGTGACAAATTTTCCCACTCTTTCAACAATGAAGAAAACTCAAAATAAGAAATTTTTCCCGCAACAATGAACAATTATATTTTGAGTCATCTTTTTTCGATTGTTATTATGAAAAATTTATTTATAATTATATTAGAAATTATCTATAATGACAACTTTCTGGCACTTCCAACAATGGAAAAAATTCCTCTGACCAATTTTGATACCATTTCAACAATGGACAATATTTAAAACGTGAAAATGTCACTATCCTTTAACAATGGAAAAAATTATGGTGACAAATTTTCCCACGCTTTCAAAAATGAAGAAAATTCAACATAAGAAATTTTTCCCGCAACAATGAACAATTCTATTTTGAGTCGTCATTTTCCAATTGTTATTATGAAAAATTTATTTATAATTATATTAGAAGTTATCTATAATGACAACATTCCGGCACTTCCAACAATGGAAAAAATTCCATTGACAAATATTGATAGAGTTTCAACAATTGACTATATTTAAAACGTGAAAATGTCACTATCCTTTAACAATGGAAAAAATAATAGTGACAAATTTTCCCACGCTTTCAACAATGAAGAAAACTCAAAATAAGAAATTTTTCCCGCAACAATGAACAATTATATTTTGAGTCATCTTTTTTCGATTGTTATTATGAAAAATTTATTTATAATTATATTAGAAATTATCTATAATGACAACTTTCTGGCACTTCCAATAATGGAAAAAATTCCTCTGACCAATTTTGATACCATTTCAACAATGGACAATATTTAAAACGTGAAAATGTCCCTATCCTTTAACAATGGAAAAAATTATAATGACAAAATTTCCCACTCTTTCAACAATGAAGAAATCTTAAAATATGAAATTTTTCTGGCAACAATGGAAAATCCGTCTTAAGTCATCATTTTTCAATTGTTATTAAGAAAAATTTATTTATAATTATATTAGAAATTGTCTATAATGAACACTTTCCTGCATTTTCAACAACGGAAAAAATTCCATTGACAAATATTGATACCGTTTCAACAATGGACAACATTTAAAGCCTGAAAATTTCACTATCCTTTAACAAAGGAAAAATTATAGTGACAAATTTTCCCACACTTTCAACAATGAACAAATCTCAAAATAAGAAATTTTAACGGCAACAATGAAAAATTCGTCTTTAAGTCATCATTTTTCAATTGTTATTATGAAAAATTTATTTATAATTATATTAGAAATTGTCTATAATGAACACTTTCCTGCATTTTCAACAACGGAAAAAATTCCATTGACAAATATTGATACCGTTTCAATAATGGACAATATTTAAAACGTAAAAGTGTCCCTATCCTTTAACAATGGAGAAAATTATAATGACAACATTTCCCACTCTTTCAACAATGAACAAATCTCAAAATAAGAAATTTTTCTGGCAACAATAAAAACTTCGTCTTAAGTCATCATTTTTCAATTGTTATTAAGAAAAATTTATTTATAATTATATTAGAAATTGTCTATAATGAACACTTTCCTGCATTTTCAACAACGGAAAAAATTCCATTGACAAATATTGATACCGTTTCAATAATGGACAATATTTAAAACGTAAAAGTGTCCCTATCCTTTAACAATGGAGAAAATTATAATGACAACATTTCCCACTCTTTCAACAATGAACAAATCTCAAAATAAGAAATTTTTCTGGCAACAATAAAAACTTCGTCTTAAGTCATCATTTTTCAATTGTTATTAAGAAAAATTTATTTATAATTATATTAGAAGTTATCTATAATGACAACATTCCGGCACTTCCAACAATGGAAAAAATTCCATTGACAAATATTGATAGAGTTTCAACAATTGACTATATTTAAAACGTGAAAATGTCACTATCCTTTAACAATGGAAAAAATTATAGTGACAAATTTTCCCACTCTTTCAACAATGAAGAAAACTCAAAATAAGAAATTTTTCCCGCAACAATGAACAATTATATTTTGAGTCATCTTTTTTCGATTGTTATTATGAAAAATTTATTTATAATTATATTAGAAATTATCTATAATGACAACTTTCTGGCACTTCCAACAATGGAAAAAATTCCTCTGACCAATTTTGATACCATTTCAACAATGGACAATATTTAAAACGTGAAAATGTCACTATCCTTTAACAATGGAAAAAATTATGGTGACAAATTTTCCCACGCTTTCAAAAATGAAGAAAATTCAACATAAGAAATTTTTCCCGCAACAATGAACAATTCTATTTTGAGTCGTCATTTTCCAATTGTTATTATGAAAAATTTATTTATAATTATATTAGAAGTTATCTATAATGACAACATTCCGGCACTTCCAACAATGGAAAAAATTCCATTGACAAATATTGATAGAGTTTCAACAATTGACTATATTTAAAACGTGAAAATGTCACTATCCTTTAACAATGGAAAAAATTATAGTGACAAATTTTCCCACGCTTTCAACAATGAAGAAAACTCAAAATAAGAAATTTTTCCCGCAACAATGAACAATTATATTTTGAGTCATCTTTTTTCGATTGTTATTATGAAAAATTTATTTATAATTATATTAGAAATTATCTATAATGACAACTTTCTGGCACTTCCAATAATGGAAAAAATTCCTCTGACCAATTTTGATACCATTTCAACAATGGACAATATTTAAAACGTGAAAATGTCCCTATCCTTTAACAATGGAAAAAATTATAATGACAAAATTTCCCACTCTTTCAACAATGAAGAAATCTTAAAATATGAAATTTTTCTGGCAACAATGGAAAATTCGTCTTAAGTCATCATTTTTCAATTGTTATTAAGAAAAATTTATTTATAATTATATTAGAAATTGTCTATAATGAACACTTTCCTGCATTTTCAACAACGGAAAAAATTCCATTGACAAATATTGATACCGTTTCAACAATGGACAACATTTAAAGCCTGAAAATTTCACTATCCTTTAACAAAGGAAAAATTATAGTGACAAATTTTCCCACACTTTCAACAATGAACAAATCTCAAAATAAGAAATTTTAACGGCAACAATGAAAAATTCGTCTTTAAGTCATCATTTTTCAATTGTTATTATGAAAAATTTATTTATAATTATATTAGAAATTGTCTATAATGAACACTTTCCTGCATTTTCAACAACGGAAAAAATTCCATTGACAAATATTGATACCGTTTCAATAATGGACAATATTTAAAACGTAAAAGTGTCCCTATCCTTTAACAATGGAGAAAATTATAATGACAACATTTCCCACTCTTTCAACAATGAACAAATCTCAAAATAAGAAATTTTTCTGGCAACAATAAAAACTTCGTCTTAAGTCATCATTTTTCAATTGTTATTAAGAAAAATTTATTTATAATTATATTAGAAGTTATCTATAATGACAACATTCCGGCACTTCCAACAATGGAAAAAATTCCATTGACAAATATTGATAGAGTTTCAACAATTGACTATATTTAAAACGTGAAAATGTCACTATCCTTTAACAATGGAAAAAATTATAGTGACAAATTTTCCCACTCTTTCAACAATGAAGAAAACTCAAAATAAGAAATTTTTCCCGCAACAATGAACAATTATATTTTGAGTCATCTTTTTTCGATTGTTATTATGAAAAATTTATTTATAATTATATTAGAAATTATCTATAATGACAACTTTCTGGCACTTCCAACAATGGAAAAAATTCCTCTGACCAATTTTGATACCATTTCAACAATGGACAATATTTAAAACGTGAAAATGTCACTATCCTTTAACAATGGAAAAAATTATGGTGACAAATTTTCCCACGCTTTCAAAAATGAAGAAAATTCAACATAAGAAATTTTTCCCGCAACAATGAACAATTCTATTTTGAGTCGTCATTTTCCAATTGTTATTATGAAAAATTTATTTATAATTATATTAGAAGTTATCTATAATGACAACATTCCGGCACTTCCAACAATGGAAAAAATTCCATTGACAAATATTGATAGAGTTTCAACAATTGACTATATTTAAAACGTGAAAATGTCACTATCCTTTAACAATGGAAAAAATTATAGTGACAAATTTTCCCACGCTTTCAGCAGTGAAGAAAACTTAAAGAAAGAAAATTTTCCCGCAACAATGAACAATTCTATTTTGAGACATCTGTTTTCAATTGTTATTATGAAAAATTTATTTATAATTATATTAGAAGTTATCTATAATGACAACTTTCTTCACTTCCAACAATGGAAAAAATTCCATTGACAAATATTGCTACTGTTTCAACAATGGACAACATTTAACACGTGAAAATTTCACTATCCTTTAACAAAGGAAAAATTATAGTGACATATTTTCCCACACTTTCAACAATGAACAAATCTCAAAATAAGAAATTTTTCTGGCAACAATAAAAACTTCGTCTTAAGTCATCATTTTTCAATTGTTATTAAGAAAAATTTATTTATAATTATATTAGAAGTTATCTATAATGACAACATTCCGGCACTTCCAACAATGGAAAAAATTCCATTGACAAATATTGATAGAGTTTCAACAATTGACTATATTTAAAACGTGAAAATGTCACTATCCTTTAACAATGGAAAAAACTATAGTGACAAATTTTCCAAATCTTTCAACAATGAACAAATCTTAAAATAAGAAATTTTAACGACAACTTTGAAAAATTCGTCTTTAATTCATCATTTTTCAATTGTTATTATGAAAAATTTATTTATAATTATATTAGAAAATATCTTTAATGACAACTTTCCAGCACTTCCAACAATGGAAAAAATTCCATTGCAAATATTGATACCGTTTCAACAATGAACAATATTTAAAACGTGAAAATGTCACTATCCTTTAACAATGGAAAAAATTATGGTGACAAATTTTCCCACGCTTTCAAAAATGAAGAAAATTCAACATAAGAAATTTTTCCCGCAACAATGAACAATTCTATTTTGAGTCGTCATTTTCCAATTGTTATTATGAAAAATTTATTTATAATTATATTAGAAGTTATCTATAATGACAACTTTCCCGCACTTCCAACAATGGAAAAAATTCCATTGACAAATATTGATACTGTTTCAACAATGGACAACATTTAACACGTGAAAATTTCACTATCCTTTAACAAAGGAAAAATTATAGTGACATATTTTCCCACGCTTTCAACAATGAACAAATCTCAAAATAAGAAAATTTTTCTGGCAACAATAAAAACTTCGTCTTAAGTCATCATTTTTCAATTGTTATTATGAAAAATTTATTTATAATAATATTAGAAGTTATCTATAATGACAACATTCCGAAACTTCCAACAATGGAAAAAATTCCATTGACAAATATTGATACCGTTTCAACAATGGACAACATTTAAAGCCTGAAAATTTCACTATCCTTTAACAAAGGAAAAATTATAGTGACAAATTTTCCCACACTTTCAACAATGAACAAATCTCAAAATAAAAAATTTTTCTGGCAACAATGAAAAATTCGTCTTTAAGTCATCATTTTTCAACTGTTATTATGAAAAATGTATTTATAATTATATTAGAAGTTATCTATAATGTCAACTTTCCCGCACTTCCAACAATGGAAAAAATTCCATTGACAAATAATGATACCGTTTCAACAATTGACAATATTTAAAACGTGAAAATGTCCCTATCCTTTAACAATGGAAAAAATTATAATGACAAAATTTCCCACTCTTTCAACAATGAAGAAATCTTAAAATATGAAATTTTTCTGGCAACAATGGAAAATTCGTCTTAAGTCATCATTTTTCAATTGTTATTAAGAAAAATTTATTTATAATTATATTAGAAGTTATCTATAATGACAACATTCCGGCACTTCCAACAATGGAAAAAATTCCATTGACAAATATTGATAGAGTTTCAACAATTGACTATATTTAAAACGTGAAAATGTGACTATCCTTTAACAATGGAAAAAACTATAGTGACAAATTTTCCAAATCTTTCAACAATGAACAAATCTTAAAATAAGAAATTTTAACGACAACTTTGAAAAATTCGTCTTTAATTCATCATTTTTCAATTGTTATTATGAAAAATTTATTTATAATTATATTAGAAGTTATCTATAATGATAACTTTCCGGCACTTCCAACAATGGAAAAAATTCCATTGACCAATTTTGATACCGTTTCAACAATGGACAGTATTTAAAACGAGAAAATGTCACTATCCTTTAACAATGGAAAAAATTATAGTGACAAATTTTCCCTCGCTTTCAACAATGAAGAAATCTTAAAATAAGAAAATTATCCCGCCACAATGTACAATTATATTTTGAGTCATCCCTTTTCAATTGTTTTTATGAAAAATTTATTTATAATTATATTAGAAGTTTTTTATAATGACAAATTTCCCACACTTCCAACAATGGAAAAAATTCAATTGACAAATATTGATGCCGTTTCAACAATGGACAACATTTAAAACGTGAAAATGTCACTATTCTTTAAAAAATGAAAAAAATATAGTGACAAGTTTTCCCACACTTTCAACAATTAACAAATCTTAAAATAAGAAATTTTAACGGCAACAATGAAAAATTCGTCTTTAAGTCATCATTTTTCAATTGTTATTATGAAAAATTTATTTATAATTATATTAGAAATTGTCTATAATGAACACTTTCCAGCATTTTCAACAACGGAAAAAATTCCATTGACAAATATTGATACCGTTTCAATAATGGACAATATTTAAAACGTAAAAGTGTCCCTATCCTTTAAAAATGGAAAAAATTATAATGACAAAATTTCCCACTCTTTCACCAATGAACAAATCTCAAAATAAGAAATTTTTCTGGCAACAATAAAAACTTCGTCTTAAGTCATCATTTTTCAATTGTTATTAAGAAAAATTTATTTATAATTATATTAGAAGTTATCTATAATGACAACATTCCGGCACTTCCAACAATGGAAAAAATTCCATTGACAAATATTGATAGAGTTTCAACAATTGACTATATTTAAAACGTGAAAATGTCACTATCCTTTAACAATGGAAAAAATTATAGTGACAAATTTTCCCACGCTTTCAACAATGAAGAAAACTCAAAATAAGAAATTTTTCCCGCAACAATGAACAATTATATTTTGAGTCATCTTTTTTCGATTGTTATTATGAAAAATTTATTTATAATTATATTAGAAATTATCTATAATGACAACTTTCTGGCACTTCCAATAATGGAAAAAATTCCTTTGACCAATTTTGATACCATTTCAACAATGGACAATATTTAAAACGTGAAAATGTCACTATCCTTTAACAATGGAAAAAATTATAGTGACAAATTTTCCCACGCTTTCAGCAGTGAAGAAAACTTAAAGAAAGAAAATTTTCCCGCAACAATGAACAATTCTATTTTGAGACATCTGTTTTCAATTGTTATTATGAAAAATTTATTTATAATTATATTAGAAGTTATCTATAATGACAACTTTCTTCACTTCCAACAATGGAAAAAATTCCATTGACAAATATTGCTACTGTTTCAACAATGGACAACATTTAACACGTGAAAATTTCACTATCCTTTAACAAAGGAAAAATTATAGTGACATATTTTCCCACACTTTCAACAATGAACAAATCTCAAAATAAGAAATTTTTCTGGCAACAATAAAAACTTCGTCTTAAGTCATCATTTTTCAATTGTTATTAAGAAAAATTCATTTATAATTATATTAGAAGTTATCTATAATGACAACATTCCGGCACTTCCAACAATGGAAAAAATTCCATTGACAAATATTGATAGAGTTTCAACAATTGACTATATTTAAAACGTGAAAATGTCACTATCCTTTAACAATGGAAAAAACTATAGTGACAAATTTTCCAAATCTTTCAACAATGAACAAATCTTAAAATAAGAAATTTTAACGACAACTTTGAAAAATTCGTCTTTAATTCATCATTTTTCAATTGTTATTATGAAAAATTTATTTATAATTATATTAGAAGTTATCTATAATGATAACTTTCCGGCACTTCCAACAATGGAAAAAATTCCATTGACCAATTTTGATACCGTTTCAGCAATGGACAGTATTTAAAACGAGAAAATGTCACTATCCTTTAACAATGGAAAAAATTATAGTGACAAATTTTCCCACGCTTTCAACAATGAAGAAAACTCAAAATAAGAAATTTTTCCCGCAACAATGAACAATTATATTTTGAGTCATCTTTTTCGATTGTTATTATGAAAAATTTATTTATAATTATATTAGAAATTATCTATAATGACAACTTTCTGGCACTTCCAATAATGGAAAAAATTCCTTTGACCAATTTTGATACCATTTCAACAATGGACAATATTTATAACGTGAAAATGTCACTATCCTTTAACAATGGAAAAAATTATAGTGACAAATTTTCCCACGCTTTCAGCAGTGAAGAAAACTTAAAGAAAGAAAATTTTCCCGCAACAATGAACAATTCTATTTTGAGACATCTGTTTTCAATTGTTATTATGAAAAATTTATTTATAATTATATTAGAAGTTATCTATAATGACAACTTTCTTCACTTCCAACAATGGAAAAAATTCCATTGACAAATATTGCTACTGTTTCAACAATGGACAACATTTAACACGTGAAAATTTCACTATCCTTTAACAAAGGAAAAATTATAGTGACATATTTTCCCACACTTTCAACAATGAACAAATCTCAAAATAAGAAATTTTTCTGGCAACAATAAAAACTTCGTCTTAAGTCATCATTTTTCAATTGTTATTAAGAAAAATTCATTTATAATTATATTAGAAGTTATCTATAATGACAACATTCCGGCACTTCCAACAATGGAAAAAATTCCATTGACAAATATTGATAGAGTTTCAACAATTGACTATATTTAAAACGTGAAAATGTCACTATCCTTTAACAATGGAAAAAACTATAGTGACAAATTTTCCAAATCTTTCAACAATGAACAAATCTTAAAATAAGAAATTTTAACGACAACTTTGAAAAATTCGTCTTTAATTCATCATTTTTCAATTGTTATTATGAAAAATTTATTTATAATTATATTAGAAGTTATCTATAATGATAACTTTCCGGCACTTCCAACAATGGAAAAAATTCCATTGACCAATTTTGATACCGTTTCAGCAATGGACAGTATTTAAAACGAGAAAATGTCACTATCCTTTAACAATGGAAAAAATTATAGTGACAAATTTTCCCTCGCTTTCAACAATGAAGAAAACTTAAAATAAGAAAATTATCCCGCCACAATGTACAATTATATTTTGAGTCATCCCTTTTCAATTGTTTTTATGAAAAATTTATTTATAATTATATTAGAAGTTTTTTATAATGACAAATTTCCCACACTTCCAACAATGGAAAAAATTCAATTGACAAATATTGATGCCGTTTCAACAATGGACAACATTTAAAACGTGAAAATGTCACTATTCTTTAAAAAATGAAAAAAATATAGTGACAAGTTTTCCCACACTTTCAACAATTAACAAATCTTAAAATAAGAAATTTTAACGGCAACAATGAAAAATTCGTCTTTAAGTCATCATTTTTCAATTGTTATTATGAAAAATTTATTTATAATTATATTAGAAATTGTCTATAATGAACACTTTCCAGCATTTTCAACAACGGAAAAAATTCCATTGACAAATATTGATACCGTTTCAATAATGGACAATATTTAAAACGTAAAAGTGTCCCTATCCTTTAACAATGGAAAAAATTATAATGACAAAATTTCCCACTCTTTCAACAATGAACAAATCTCAAAATAAGAAATTTTTCTGGCAACAATAAAAACTTCGTCTTAAGTCATCATTTTTCAAATGTTATTAAGAAAAATTTATTTATAATTATATTAGAAGTTATCTATAATGACAACATTCCGGCACTTCCAACAATGGAAAAAATTCCATTGACAAATATTGATAGAGTTTCAACAATTGACTATATTTAAAACGTGAAAATGTCACTATCCTTTAACAATGGAAAAAATTATAGTGACAAATTTTCCCACGCTTTCAACAATGAAGAAATCTCAAAATAAGAAATTTTTCCCGCAACAATGAACAATTATATTTTGAGTCATCTTTTTTCGATTGTTATTATGAAAAATTTATTTATAATTATATTAGAAATTATCTATAATGACAACTTTCTGGCACTTCCAATAATGGAAAAAATTCCTTTGACCAATTTTGATACCATTTCAACAATGGACAATATTTAAAACGTGAAAATGTCACTATCCTTTAACAATGGAAAAAATTATAGTGACAAATTTTCCCACGCTTTCAGCAGTGAAGAAAACTTAAAGAAAGAAAATTTTCCCGCAACAATGAACAATTCTATTTTGAGACATCTGTTTTCAATTGTTATTATGAAAAATTTATTTATAATTATAATAGAAGTTATCTATAATGACAACTTTCTTCACTTCCAACAATGGAAAAAATTCCATTGACAAATATTGCTACTGTTTCAACAATGGACAACATTTAACACGTGAAAATTTCACTATCCTTTAACAAAGGAAAAATTATAGTGACATATTTTCCCACACTTTCAACAATGAACAAATCTCAAAATAAGAAATTTTTCTGGCAACAATAAAAACTTCGTCTTAAGTCATCATTTTTCAATTGTTATTAAGAAAAATTTATTTATAATTATATTAGAAGTTATCTATAATGACAACATTCCGGCACTTCCAACAATGGAAAAAATTCCATTGACAAATATTGATAGAGTTTCAACAATTGACTATATTTAAAACGTGAAAATGTCACTATCCTTTAACAATGGAAAAAATTATAGTGACAAATTTTCCCACGCTTTCAACAATGAAGAAAACTCAAAATAAGAAATTTTTCCCGCAACAATGAACAATTATATTTTGAGTCATCTTTTTTCGATTGTTATTATGAAAAATTTATTTATAATTATATTAGAAATTATCTATAATGACAACTTTCTGGCACTTCCAATAATGGAAAAAATTCCTTTGACCAATTTTGATACCATTTCAACAATGGACAATATTTAAAACGTGAAAATGTCACTATCCTTTAACAATGGAAAAAATTATAGTGACAAATTTTCCCACGCTTTCAATAATGAAGAAAATTCCACATAAGAAATTTTTCCCGCAACAATGAACAATTCTATTTTGAGTCGTCATTTTCCAATTGTTATTATGAAAAATTTATTTATAATTATATTAGAAGTTATCTATAATGACAACTTTCCCGCACTTCCAACAATGGAAAAAATTCCATTGACAAATATCGATACTGTTTCAACAATGGACAACATTTAACACGTGAAAATTTCACTATCCTTTAACAAAGGAAAAATTATAGTGACAAATTTTCCCTCGCTTTCAACAATGAAGAAAACTTAAAATAAGAAAATTATCCCGCCACAATGTACAATTATATTTTGAGTCATCCCTTTTCAATTGTTTTTATGAAAAATTTATTTATAATTATATTAGAAGTTTTTTATAATGACAAATTTCCCACACTTCCAACAATGGAAAAAATTCAATTGACAAATATTGATGCCGTTTCAACAATGGACAACATTTAAAACGTGAAAATGTCACTATTCTTTAAAAAATGAAAAAAATATAGTGACAAGTTTTCCCACACTTTCAACAATTAACAAATCTTAAAATAAGAAATTTTAACGGCAACAATGAAAAATTCGTCTTTAAGTCATCATTTTTCAATTGTTATTATGAAAAATTTATTTATAATTATATTAGAAATTGTCTATAATGACAACATTCCTGCACTTCCAACAATGGAAAAAATTCCATTGACAAATATTGATACTGTTTCAACAATGGACAACATTTAACACGTGAAAATTTCACTATCCTTTAACAAAGGAAAAATTATAGTGACATATTTTCCCACACTTTCAACAATGAACAAATCTCAAAATAAAAAATTTTTCTGGCAACAATAAAAACTTCGTCTTAAGTCATCATTTTTCAATTGTTATTAAGAAAAATTTATTTATAATTATATTAGAAGTTATCTATAATGACAACATTCCGGCACTTCCAACAATGGAAAAAATTCCATTGACAAATATTGATAGAGTTTCAACAATTGACTATATTTAAAACGTGAAAATGTCACTATCCTTTAACAATGGAAAAAACTATAGTGACAAATTTTCCAAATCTTTCAACAATGAACAAATCTTAAAATAAGAAATTTTAACGACAACTTTGAAAAATTCGTCTTTAATTCATCATTTTTCAATTGTTATTATGAAAAATTTATTTATAATTATATTAGAAGTTATCTATAATGATAACTTTCCGGCACTTCCAACAATGGAAAAAATTCCATTGACCAATTTTGATACCGTTTCAACAATGGACAGTATTTAAAACGAGAAAATGTCACTATCCTTTAACAATGGAAAAAATTATAGTGACAAATTTTCCCTCGCTTTCAACAATGAAGAAAACTTAAAATAAGAAAATTATCCCGCCACAATGTACAATTATATTTTGAGTCATCCCTTTTCAATTGTTTTTATGAAAAATTTATTTATAATTATATTAGAAGTTTTTAATAATGACAAATTTCCCACACTTCCAACAATGGAAAAAATTCAATTGACAAATATTGATGCCGTTTCAACAATGGACAACATTTAAAACGTGAAAATGTCACTATTCTTTAAAAAATGAAAAAAATATAGTGACAAGTTTTCCCACACTTTCAACAATTAACAAATCTTAAAATAAGAAATTTTAACGGCAACAATGAAAAATTCGTCTTTAAGTCATCATTTTTCAATTGTTATTATGAAAAATTTATTTATAATTATATTAGAAATTGTCTATAATGAACACTTTCCAGCATTTTCAACAACGGAAAAAATTCCATTGACAAATATTGATACCGTTTCAATAATGGACAATATTTAAAACGTAAAAGTGTCCCTATCCTTTAACAATGGAAAAAATTATAATGACAAAATTTCCCACTCTTTCAACAATGAACAAATCTCAAAATAAGAAATTTTTCTGGCAACAATAAAAACTTCGTCTTAAGTCATCATTTTTCAAATGTTATTAAGAAAAATTTATTTATAATTATATTAGAAGTTATCTATAATGACAACATTCCGGCACTTCCAACAATGGAAAAAATTCCATTGACAAATATTGATAGAGTTTCAACAATTGACTATATTTAAAACGTGAAAATGTCACTATCCTTTAACAATGGAAAAAATTATAGTGACAAATTTTCCCACGCTTTCAACAATGAAGAAATCTCAAAATAAGAAATTTTTCCCGCAACAATGAACAATTATATTTTGAGTCATCTTTTTTCGATTGTTATTATGAAAAATTTATTTATAATTATATTAGAAATTATCTATAATGACAACTTTCTGGCACTTCCAATAATGGAAAAAATTCCTTTGACCAATTTTGATACCATTTCAACAATGGACAATATTTAAAACGTGAAAATGTCACTATCCTTTAACAATGGAAAAAATTATAGTGACAAATTTTCCCACGCTTTCAGCAGTGAAGAAAACTTAAAGAAAGAAAATTTTCCCGCAACAATGAACAATTCTATTTTGAGACATCTGTTTTCAATTGTTATTATGAAAAATTTATTTATAATTATAATAGAAGTTATCTATAATGACAACTTTCTTCACTTCCAACAATGGAAAAAATTCCATTGACAAATATTGCTACTGTTTCAACAATGGACAACATTTAACACGTGAAAATTTCACTATCCTTTAACAAAGGAAAAATTATAGTGACATATTTTCCCACACTTTCAACAATGAACAAATCTCAAAATAAGAAATTTTTCTGGCAACAATAAAAACTTCGTCTTAAGTCATCATTTTTCAATTGTTATTAAGAAAAATTTATTTATAATTATATTAGAAGTTATCTATAATGACAACATTCCGGCACTTCCAACAATGGAAAAAATTCCATTGACAAATATTGATAGAGTTTCAACAATTGACTATATTTAAAACGTGAAAATGTCACTATCCTTTAACAATGGAAAAAATTATAGTGACAAATTTTCCCACGCTTTCAACAATGAAGAAAACTCAAAATAAGAAATTTTTCCCGCAACAATGAACAATTATATTTTGAGTCATCTTTTTTCGATTGTTATTATGAAAAATTTATTTATAATTATATTAGAAATTATCTATAATGACAACTTTCTGGCACTTCCAATAATGGAAAAAATTCCTTTGACCAATTTTGATACCATTTCAACAATGGACAATATTTAAAACGTGAAAATGTCACTATCCTTTAACAATGGAAAAAATTATAGTGACAAATTTTCCCACGCTTTCAATAATGAAGAAAATTCCACATAAGAAATTTTTCCCGCAACAATGAACAATTCTATTTTGAGTCGTCATTTTCCAATTGTTATTATGAAAAATTTATTTATAATTATATTAGAAGTTATCTATAATGACAACTTTCCCGCACTTCCAACAATGGAAAAAATTCCATTGACAAATATCGATACTGTTTCAACAATGGACAACATTTAACACGTGAAAATTTCACTATCCTTTAACAAAGGAAAAATTATAGTGACAAATTTTCCCTCGCTTTCAACAATGAAGAAAACTTAAAATAAGAAAATTATCCCGCCACAATGTACAATTATATTTTGAGTCATCCCTTTTCAATTGTTTTTATGAAAAATTTATTTATAATTATATTAGAAGTTTTTTATAATGACAAATTTCCCACACTTCCAACAATGGAAAAAATTCAATTGACAAATATTGATGCCGTTTCAACAATGGACAACATTTAAAACGTGAAAATGTCACTATTCTTTAAAAAATGAAAAAAATATAGTGACAAGTTTTCCCACACTTTCAACAATTAACAAATCTTAAAATAAGAAATTTTAACGGCAACAATGAAAAATTCGTCTTTAAGTCATCATTTTTCAATTGTTATTATGAAAAATTTATTTATAATTATATTAGAAATTGTCTATAATGACAACATTCCTGCACTTCCAACAATGGAAAAAATTCCATTGACAAATATTGATACTGTTTCAACAATGGACAACATTTAACACGTGAAAATTTCACTATCCTTTAACAAAGGAAAAATTATAGTGACATATTTTCCCACACTTTCAACAATGAACAAATCTCAAAATAAAAAATTTTTCTGGCAACAATAAAAACTTCGTCTTAAGTCATCATTTTTCAATTGTTATTAAGAAAAATTTATTTATAATTATATTAGAAGTTATCTATAATGACAACATTCCTGCACTTCCAACAATGGAAAAAATTCCATTGACAAATATTGATAGAGTTTCAACAATAGACTATATTTAAAACGTGAAAATGTCACTATCCTTTAACAATGGAAAAAATTATAGTGACAAATTTTCCCACGCTTTCAACCATGAAGAAAACTCAAAATAAGAAATTTATCCCGCAACGATGATCAATTATATTTTGAGTCATCTTTTTTCGATTGTTATTATGAAAAATTTATTTATAATTATATTAGAAATTATCTATAATGACAACTTTCTGGCACTTCCAATAATGGAAAAAATTCCTTTGACCAATTTTGATACCATTTCAACAATGGACAATATTTAAAACGTGAAAATGTCACTATCCTTTAACAATGGAAAAAATTATAGTGACAAATTTTCCCACGCTTTCAGCAGTGAAGAAAACTTAAAGAAAGAAAATTTTCCCGCAACAATGAACAATTCTATTTTGAGACATCTGTTTTCAATTGTTATTATGAAAAATTTATTTATAATTATATTAGAAGTTATCTATAATGACAACTTTCTCTACTTCCAACAATGGAAAAAATTCCATTGACAGATATTGATACTGTTTCAACAATGGACAACATTTAAAGCCTGAAAATTTCACTATCCTTTAACAAAGGAATAATTATAGTGACAAATTTTCCCACACTTTCAACAATGAACAAATCTCAAAATAAGAAATTTTTCTGGCAACAATGAAAAATTCGTCTTTAAGTCATCATTTTTCAACCGTTATTATTAAAAATGTATTTATAATTATATTAGAAGTTATCTATAATGTCAACTTTCCCGCACTTCCAACAATGGAAAAAATTCCATTGACAAATAATGATACCGTTTCAACAATGAACAAGATTTAAAACGTAAAAATGTCCCTAACCTTTAACAATGGAAAACATTATAGTGACAAATTTTCCCACGCTTTCAACAATGAAGAAATCTTAAATATGAAATTTTTCGAGCAACAACGGAAAATTCGTCATTATGTCGTCATTTTCCAATTGTTATTATGAAAAATTTATTTATAATTATATTAGAAGTTATCTATAATGATAACTTTCCGGCACTTCCAACAATGGAAAAAATTCCATTGACCAATTTTGATACCGTTTCAACAATGGACAGTATTTAAAACGAGAAAATGTCACTATCCTTTAACAATGGAAAAAATTATAGTGACAAATTTTCCCTCGCTTTCAACAATGAAGAAAACTTAAAATAAGAAAATTATCCCGCCACAATGTACAATTATATTTTGAGTCATCCCTTTTCAATTGTTTTTATGAAAAATTTATTTATAATTATAATAGAAGTTATCTATAATGACAACTTTCTTCACTTCCAACAATGGAAAAAATTCCATTGACAAATATTGCTACTGTTTCAACAATGGACAACATTTAACACGTGAAAATTTCACTATCCTTTAACAAAGGAAAAATTATAGTGACATATTTTCCCACACTTTCAACAATGAACAAATCTCAAAATAAGAAATTTTTCTGGCAACAATAAAAACTTCGTCTTAAGTCATCATTTTTCAATTGTTATTAAGAAAAATTTATTTATAATTATATTAGAAGTTATCTATAATGACAACATTCCGGCACTTCCAACAATGGAAAAAATTCCATTGACAAATATTGATAGAGTTTCAACAATTGACTATATTTAAAACGTGAAAATGTCACTATCCTTTAACAATGGAAAAAATTATAGTGACAAATTTTCCCACGCTTTCAACAATGAAGAAAACTCAAAATAAGAAATTTTTCCCGCAACAATGAACAATTATATTTTGAGTCATCTTTTTTCGATTGTTATTATGAAAAATTTATTTATAATTATATTAGAAATTATCTATAATGACAACTTTCTGGCACTTCCAATAATGGAAAAAATTCCTTTGACCAATTTTGATACCATTTCAACAATGGACAATATTTAAAACGTGAAAATGTCACTATCCTTTAACAATGGAAAAAATTATAGTGACAAATTTTCCCACGCTTTCAATAATGAAGAAAATTCCACATAAGAAATTTTTCCCGCAACAATGAACAATTCTATTTTGAGTCGTCATTTTCCAATTGTTATTATGAAAAATTTATTTATAATTATATTAGAAGTTATCTATAATGACAACTTTCCCGCACTTCCAACAATGGAAAAAATTCCATTGACAAATATCGATACTGTTTCAACAATGGACAACATTTAACACGTGAAAATTTCACTATCCTTTAACAAAGGAAAAATTATAGTGACAAATTTTCCCTCGCTTTCAACAATGAAGAAAACTTAAAATAAGAAAATTATCCCGCCACAATGTACAATTATATTTTGAGTCATCCCTTTTCAATTGTTTTTATGAAAAATTTATTTATAATTATATTAGAAGTTTTTTATAATGACAAATTTCCCACACTTCCAACAATGGAAAAAATTCAATTGACAAATATTGATGCCGTTTCAACAATGGACAACATTTAAAACGTGAAAATGTCACTATTCTTTAAAAAATGAAAAAAATATAGTGACAAGTTTTCCCACACTTTCAACAATTAACAAATCTTAAAATAAGAAATTTTAACGGCAACAATGAAAAATTCGTCTTTAAGTCATCATTTTTCAATTGTTATTATGAAAAATTTATTTATAATTATATTAGAAATTGTCTATAATGACAACATTCCTGCACTTCCAACAATGGAAAAAATTCCATTGACAAATATTGATACTGTTTCAACAATGGACAACATTTAACACGTGAAAATTTCACTATCCTTTAACAAAGGAAAAATTATAGTGACATATTTTCCCACACTTTCAACAATGAACAAATCTCAAAATAAAAAATTTTTCTGGCAACAATAAAAACTTCGTCTTAAGTCATCATTTTTCAATTGTTATTAAGAAAAATTTATTTATAATTATATTAGAAGTTATCTATAATGACAACATTCCTGCACTTCCAACAATGGAAAAAATTCCATTGACAAATATTGATAGAGTTTCAACATTAGACTATATTTAAAACGTGAAAATGTCACTATCCTTTAACAATGGAAAAAATTATAGTGACAAATTTTCCCACGCTTTCAACCATGAAGAAAACTCAAAATAAGAAATTTATCCCGCAACGATGATCAATTATATTTTGAGTCATCTTTTTTCGATTGTTATTATGAAAAATTTATTTATAATTATATTAGAAATTATCTATAATGACAACTTTCTGGCACTTCCAATAATGGAAAAAATTCCTTTGACCAATTTTGATACCATTTCAACAATGGACAATATTTAAAACGTGAAAATGTCACTATCCTTTAACAATGGAAAAAATTATAGTGACAAATTTTCCCACGCTTTCAGCAGTGAAGAAAACTTAAAGAAAGAAAATTTTCCCGCAACAATGAACAATTCTATTTTGAGACATCTGTTTTCAATTGTTATTATGAAAAATTTATTTATAATTATATTAGAAGTTATCTATAATGACAACTTTCTCTACTTCCAACAATGGAAAAAATTCCATTGACAGATATTGATACTGTTTCAACAATGGACAACATTTAAAGCCTGAAAATTTCACTATCCTTTAACAAAGGAATAATTATAGTGACAAATTTTCCCACACTTTCAACAATGAACAAATCTCAAAATAAGAAATTTTTCTGGCAACAATGAAAAATTCGTCTTTAAGTCATCATTTTTCAACTGTTATTATTAAAAATGTATTTATAATTATATTAGAAGTTATCTATAATGTCAACTTTCCCGCACTTCCAACAATGGAAAAAATTCCATTGACAAATAATGATACCGTTTCAACAATGAACAAGATTTAAAACGTAAAAATGTCCCTAACCTTTAACAATGGAAAACATTATAGTGACAAATTTTCCCACGCTTTCAACAATGAAGAAATCTTAAATATGAAATTTTTCGAGCAACAACGGAAAATTCGTCATTATGTCGTCATTTTCCAATTGTTATTATGAAAAATTTATTTATAATTATATTAGAAGTCATCTATAATGACAACTTTCCCGCACTTCCAACAATGGAAAAAATTCCATTGACCAATTTTGATACCGTTTCAACAATGGACAATATTTAAAACGAGAAAATGTCACTATCCTTTAACAATGGAAAAAAACTATAGTGACAAATTTTCCCACGATTTCAGCAGTGAAGAAAACTTAAAGAAACAAAAATTTCCCGCAACAATGAACAATTCTATTTTGAGACATCTGTTTTCCATTGTTATTATGAAAAATTTATTTATAATTATATTAGAAGTTTTTTATAATGACAACTTTCTTCACTTCCAACAATGGAAAAAATTCCATTGACAAATATTGATACTGTTTCAACAATGGACAACATTTAAAACGTGAAAATTTCACTATCCTTTAACAAAGGAAAAATTATAGTGACAAATTTTTCCACACATTCAACAATGAAGAAATCTTAAATATAAAATTTTTCCAGCAACAACGGAAAATTCGTCATTATGTCGTCATTTTCCAATTGTTATTATGAAAAATTTATTCATAATTATATTAGAAGTCATCTATAATGACAACTTTCCCGCACTTCCAACAATGGAAAAAATTCCATTGACCAATTTTGATACCGTTTGAACAATGGACAATATTTGAAACGTGAAAATGTCACTATCCTTTAACAATGGAAATAAAATATAGTGACAAATTTTCCAAATCTTTCAACAATGAACAAATCTTAAAATAAGAAATTTTAACGACAACATTGAAAAATTCGTCTTTAATTCATCATTTTTCAATTGTTATTATGAAAAATTTATTTATAATTATATTAGAAGTTATCTATAATGACAACATTCCGGAACTTCCAACAATGGAAAAAATTCCATTGACCAATTTTGATACCGTTTCAACAATGGACAATATTTAAAACGAGAAAATGTCACTATCCTTTAACAATGGAAAAAATTATAGTGACAAATTTTCCCACGCTTTCAGCAGTGAAGAAAACATAAGAAAGAAAATTTTCCCGCAACAATGAACAATTCTATTTTGAGACATCTGTTTTCAATTGTTATTATGAAAAATTTATTTATAATTATATTAGAAGTTATCTATAATGAGCACTTTCTTCACTTCCAACAATGGAAAAAATTCCATTGACAGATATTGATACTGTTTCAACAATGGAAAACATTTAACACGTGAAAATTTCACTATCCTTTAACAAAGGAAAAATTATAGTGACATATTTTCCCACACTTTCAACAATGAACAAATCTCAAAATAAGAAATTTTTCTGGCAACAATAAAAATTTTGTCTTAAGTCATCATTTTTCAATTGTTATTATGAAAAATTTATTTATAATTATATTAGAAGTTATCTATAATGACAACATTCCGGAACTTCCAACAACGGAAAAAATTCCATTGACAAATATTGATACCGTTTCAACAATGGACAACATTTAAAGCCTGAAAATTTCACTAACCTTTAACAAAGGAAATATTATAGTGACAAATTTTCCCACACTTTCAACAATGAACAAATCTCAAAATAAGAAATTTTTCAGGCAACAATGAAAAATTCGTCTTAAGTCATCATTTTTCAACTGTTATTATGAAAAATGTATTTATAATTATATTAGAAGTTATCTATAATGTCAACTTTCCCGCACTTCCAACAATGGAAAAAATTCCATTGACAAATAATGATACCGTTTCAACAATTTACAATACTTAAAACGTGAAAATGTCCCTATCCTTTAACAATGGAAAAAATTATAGTGACAAATTTTCCCTCGCTTTCAACAATGAAGAAAACTTAAAATAAGAATATTATCCCGCAACAATGTACAATTATATTTTGAGTCATTCCTTTTTAATTGTTTTTATGAAAAATTTATTTATAATTATATTAGAAGTTTTTTATAATGAAAAATTTCCCACACTTCCAACAATGGAAAAAATTTCATTGACAAATATTGATGCCGTTTCAACAATGGACAACATTTAAAACGTGAAAATGTCACTATTCTTTAAAAAATGAAAAAAATATAGTGACAAGTTTTCCTACACTTTCAACAATTAACAAATCTTAAAATAAGAAATTTTAACGGCAACAGAGAAAAATTCGTCTTTAAGTCATCATTTTTCAATTGTTATTATGAAAAATTTATTTATAATTATATTAGAAATTGTCTATAATGAACACTTTCCCGCATTTTCAACAACGGAAAAAATTCCATTGACAAATATTGATACCGTTTCAATAATGGACAATATTTAAAACGTAAAAGTGTCCCTATCCTTTAACAATGGAAAAAATTATAATGACAAAATTTCCCACTCTTTCAACAATGAAGAAATCTTAAAATATGAAATTATTCTGGCAACAATGGAAAATTCGTCTTAAGTCATCATTTTTCAATTGTTATTAAGAAAAATTTATTTATAATTATATTAGAAGTTATCTATAATGACAACATTCCGGCACTTCCAACAATGGAAAAAATTCCATTGACAAATATTGATACTGTTTCAACAATGGACAACATTTAACACGTGAAAATTTCACTATCCTTTAACAAAGGAAAAATTATAGTGACATATTTTCCCACACTTTCAACAATGAACAAATCTCAAAATAAGAAATTTTTCTGGCAACAATAAAAACTTCGTCTTAAGTCATCATTTTTCAATTGTTATTAAGAAAAATTTATTTATAATTATATTAGAAGTTATCTATAATGACAACATTCCGGCACTTCCAACAATGGAAAAAATTCCATTGACAAATATTGATAGAGTTTAAACAATTGACTATATTTAAAACGTGAAAATGTCACTATCCTTTAACAATGGAAAAAATTATAGTGACAAATTTTCCCACGCTTTCAACAATGAAGAAAACTCAAAATAAAAAAATTTTCCCGCAACAATGAACAATTATATTTTGAGTCATCTTTTTTCGATAGTTATTATGAAAAATTTATTTATAATTATATTAGAAATTATATATAATGACAACTTTCTGGCACTTCCAATAATGGAAAAAATTCCTTTGACCAATTTTGATACAATTTCAACAATGGACAATATTTAAAACGTGAAAATGTCACTATCCTTTAACAATGGAAAAAATTATGGTGACAAATTTTCCCACGCTTTCAATAATGAAGAAAATTCAACATAAGAATTTTTTCCCGCAACAATGAACAATTCTATTTTGAGTCGTCATTTTCCAATTGTTATTATGAAAAATTTATTTATAATTATATTAGAAGTTATCTATAATGTCAACTTTCCCGCACTTCCAACAATGGAAAAAATTCCATTGACAAATAATGATACCGTTTCAACAATTGACAATATTTAAAACGTGAAAATGTCCCTATCCTTTAACAATGGAAAAAATTATAGTGACAAATTTTCCCTCACTTTCAACAATGAAGAAAACTTAAAATAAGAAAATTATCCCGCCACAATGTACAATTATATTTTGAGTCATCCCTTTTCAATTGTTTTTATGAAAAATTTATTTATAATTATATTAGAAGTTTTTTATAATGAGAAATTTCCCACACTTCCAACAATGGAAAAAATTCCATTGACAAATATTGATGCCGTTTCAAGAATGGACAACATTTAAAACGTGAAAATGTCACTATTCTTTAAAAAATGAAAAAAATATAGTGACAAGTTTTCCCACATTTTCAACAATTAACAAATCTCAAAATAAGAAATTTTTCTGGCAACAATGAAAAATTCGTCTTTAAGTCATCATTTTTCAACTGTTATTATGAAAAATGTATTTATAATTATATTAGAAGTCATGTATAATGAAAACTTTCCCGCACTTCCAACAATGGAAACAATTCCATTGACAAATATTGATACCGTTTCAACAATGGACAATATATGAAACGTGAAAATGTCACTATCCTTTAACAATGGAAAAAAACTATAGTGACAAATTTTCCAAATCTTTCAACAATGAACAAATCTTAAAATAAGAAATTTTAACGACAACATTGAAAAATTCGTCTTTAATTAATCATTTTTCAATTGTTATTATGAAAAATTTATTTATAATTATATTAGAAGTTATCTATAATGACAACTTTCCGGCACTTCCAACAATGGAAAAAATTCCATTGACCAATTTTGATACCGTTTCAACAATGGACAATATTTAAAACGAGACAATGTCACTATCCTTTAACAATGGAAAAAATTATAGTGACAAATTTTCCCACCGTTTCAGCAGTGAAGAAAAGTTAAAGAAACAAAAATTTCCCGCAACAATGAGCAATCCTATTTTGAGACATCTGTTTTCAATTGTTATTATGAAAAATTTATTTATAATTATATTAGAAGTTTTTTATAATGACAACATTCTTCACTTCCAACAATGGAAAAAATTCCATTGACAAATATTGATACTGTTTCAACAATGGACAACATTTAAAACGTGAAAATTTCACTATCCTTTAACAAAGGAAAAATTATAGTGACAAATTTTTCCACACATTCAACAATGAACAAATCTCAAAATAAGAAATTTTTCTGGCAACAATGAAAACTTCGTCGTTAAGTCATCATTTTTCAACTGTTATTATGAAAAATGTATTTATAATTATATTAGAAGTCATGTATAATGAAAACTTTCCCGCACTTCCAACAATGGAAACAATTCCATTGACAAATATTGATACCGTTTCAATAATGGTCAATATTTAAAACGTAAAAGTGTCCCTATCCTTTAACAATGGAAAAAATTATGGTGACAAATTTTCCCACGCTTTCAACAATGAAGAAAATTAAACATAAGAAATTTTTCCCGCAACAATGAACAATTCTATTTTGAGTCATCTTTTTTCAATTGTTATTGTGAAGAATTTATTTATAATTATATTAGAAATTATCTATAATGACAACTTTCCCGCACTTCCAACAATGGAAAAAATTCCATTGCAAATATTGATACCGTTTCAACAATGAACAAGATTTAAAACGTAAAAATGTCCCTATCCTTTAACAATGGAAAACATTATAGTGACAAATTTTCCCACGCTTTCAACAATGAAGAAATCTTAAATATGAAATTTTTCCAGCAACAACGGAAAATTCGTCGTTATGTCGTCATTTTCCAATTGTTATTATGAAAAATTTATTTATAATTATATTAGAAGTCATCTATAATGACAACTTTCCCGCACTTCCAACAATGGAAAAAATTCCATTGACCAATTTTGATACCGTTTCAACAATGGACAATATTTGAAACGTGAAAATGTCACTATCCTTTAACAATGGAAAAAAACTATAGTGACAAATTTTCCAAATCTTTCAACAATGAACAAATCTTAAAATAAGAAATTTTAACGACAATATTGAAAAATTCGTCTTTAATTCATCATTTTTCAATTTTTATTATGAAAAATTTATTTATAATTATATTAGAAGTTATCTATAATGACAACTTTCTGGCACTTCCAACAATGGAAAAAATTCCATTGACCAATTTTGATAATATTTCAACAATGGACAATATTTAAAACGAGAAAATGTCACTATCCTTTAACAATGGAAAAAATTATAGTGACAAATTTTCCCACGCTTTCAGCAGTGAAGAAAACTTAAAGAAAGAAAATTTTCCCGCAACAATGAACAATTATATTTTGAGTCATCTTTTTTCGATTGTCATTATGAAAAATTTATTTATAATTATATTAGAAATTATCTATAATGACAACTTTCTGGCACTTCCAATAATGGAAAAAATTCCATTGACAAATATTGATGCCGTTTCATCTATGGACAACATTTAAAACGTGAAAATGTCACTATTCTTTAAAAAATGAAAAAAATATAGTGACAAGTTTTCCCACACTTTCAAAAATTAACAAATCTTAAAATAAGAAATTTTAACGGCAACAATGAAAAATTCGTCTTTAAGTCATCATTTTTCAATTGTTATTATGAAAAATTTATTTATAATTATATTAGAAATTGTCTATAATGAACACTTTCCTGCATTTTCAACAACGGAAAAAATTCCATTGACAAATATTGATACCGTTTCAATAATGGACAATATTTAAAACGTAAAAGTGTCCCTATCCTTTAACAATGGAAAAAATTATAATGACAAAATTTTTCACTCTTTCAACAATGAAGAAATCTTAAAATATGAAATTTTTCTGGCAACAATGGAAAATTCGTCTTAAGTCATAATTTTTCAATTGTTATTAAGAAAAATTTATTTATAATTATATTAGAAGTTATCTATAATAACAACTTTCTTCACTTCCAACAATGGAAAAAATTCCATTGACAAATATTGATACTGTTTCAACAATGGACAACATTTAACACGAGAAAATTTCACTGTCCTTTAACAATGGAAAAAATTATAGTGACAAATTTTCCCACGCTTTCAACAATGAAGAAAACTCAAAATAAGAAATTTTTCCCTTAACAATGAACAATTATATTTTGAGTCATCTTTTTTCGATTGTTATTATGAAAAATTTATTTATAATTATATTAGAAATTATCTATAATGACAACTTTCTGGCACTTCCAATAATGGAAAAAATTCCTTTGACCAATTTTGATACCATTTCAACAATGGACAATATTTAAAACGTGAAAATGTCACTATCCTTTAACAATGGAAAAAATTATGGTGACAAATTTTCCCACGCTTTCAACAATGAAGAAAATTCAACATAAGAAATTTTTCCCGCAAAAATGAACAATTCTATTTTGAGTCATCTTTTTTCGATTGTTATTATGAAAAATTTATTTATAATTATATTAGAAATTATCTATAATGACAACTTTCCCGCACTTCCAACAATGGAAAAAATTCCATTGCAAATATTGATACCGTTTCAACAATGAACAATATTTAAAACGTAAAAATGTCCCTATCCTTTAACAATGGAAAAAATTATAGTGACAAATTTTCCCACGCTTTCAGCAGTGAATTAAACTTAAAGAAAGAAAATTTTTCCCGCAACAATGAACAATTCTATTTTGAGACATCTGTTTTCAAATGTTATTATGAAAAATTTATTTATAATTATATTAGAAGTTATCTATAATGACAACTTTCTTCACTTCCAACAATGGAAAGAATTCCATTGACAAATATTGATAGAGTTTCAACAATTGACTATATTTAAAACGTGAAAATGTCACTATCCTTTAACAATGGAAAAAACTATACTGACAAATTTTCCAAATCTTTCAACAATGAACAAATCTTAAAATAAGAAATTTTAACGACAACATTGAAAAATTCGTCTTTAATTCATCATTTTTCAATTGTTATTATGAAAAATTTATTTATAATTATATTAGAAGTTATCTAAAATGACAACTTTCTTCACTTCCAACAATGGAAAAAAATCCATTGACAAATATTGATACTGTTTCAACAGTGGACATCACTTAACACGTGAAAATTTCAATTTCCTTTAACAAAGGAAAAATTATAGTGACATATTTTCCCACACTTTCAACAATGAACAAATCTCAAAATAAGAATTTTTTCTGGCAACAATAAAAACTTCGTCTTAAGTCATCATTTTTCAATTGTTATTAAGAAAAATTTATTTATAATTATATTAGAAGTTATCTATAATGACAACATTCCGGCACTTCCAACAATGGAAAAAATTCCATTGACAAATATTGATAGAGTTTCAACAATTGACTATATTTAAAACGTGAAAATGTCACTATCCTTTAACAATGGAAAAAATTATAGTGACAAATTTTCCCTCGCTTTCAACAATGAAGAAAACTTAAAATAAGAAAATTATCCCGCCACAATGTACAATTATATTTTGAGTCATCCCTTTTCAAGTGTTTTTATGAAAAATTTATTTATAATTATATTAGAAGTTTTTTATTATGACAAATTTCGCACACTTCCAACAATGGAAAAAATTCCATTGACAAATATTGATGCCGTTTCATCAATGGACAACATTTAAAACGTGAAAATGTCACTATTCTTTAAAAAATGAAAAAAATATAGTGACAAGTTTTCCCACACTTTCAACAATTAACAAATCTTAAAATAAGACATTTTAACGGCAACAATGAAAAATTCGTCTTTAAGTCATCATTTTTCAATTGTTATTATGAAAAATTTATTTTTAATTATATTAGAAATTGTCTATAATAAACACTTTCCCGCACTTCCAACAATGGAAAAAATTCCATTGACAAATATTGATACCGTTTCAACAATTGACAATATTTAAAACGCGAAAATGTCCCTATCCTTTAACAATGGAAAAAATTATAGTGACAAATTTTCCCTCGCTTTCAAGAATGAAGAAAACTTAAAATATGAAATTTTTCCGGCAACAATGGAAAATTCGTCTTAACTCATCATTTTTCAATTGTTCTTATGAAAAATTTATTTATAATTATATTAGAAGTTATCTATAATGGCAACATTCCAGAACTTCCAACAATGGAAAAAATTCCATTGACAAATATTGATACAGTTTCAACAATTGACTATATTTAAAACGTGAAAATGTTCCCATTCTTTAACAATGGAAAAAAATTATAGTGACAAATTTTCCTACGTTTTCATCAATGAAGAAATCTTAAAATATGAAACTTTTCCGGCAACAATGAAAAATTCGTCTTTAAAGCATCATTTTTCAACTGTTATTATGAAAAATGTATTTATAATTATATTAGAAGTTATCTATAATGACAACTTTCCCGCACTTCCAACAATGGAAAAAATTCCATTGACCAATTTTGATACCGTTTCAAGAATGGACAATATTTAAAACGTGAAAATGTCACTATCCATTAACAATGGAAAAAACTATAGTGACAAATTTTCCAAACCTTTCAACAATGAACAAATCTCAAAATAAGAAGTTTTTCTGGCAACAATGAAAAATTCGTCTTTAAGTCATCATATTTCAACTGTTATTATGAAAAATGTATTTATAATTATATTAGAAGTTATCTATAATGACAACATTCCGGCACTTCCAACAATGGAAAAAATTCCATTGACAAATATTGGTATAGTTTCAACAATTGACTATATTTAAAACGTGAAAATGTCACTATCCTTTAACAATGGAAAAAATTATAGTGACAAATTTTCCCACGCTTTCAACAATGAAGAAAACTCAAAATAAGAAATTTTTCCCGCAACAATGAACAATTATATTTTGAGTCATCTTTTTTCGATTGTCATTATGAAAAATTTATTTATAATTATATTAGAAATTATCTATAATGACAACTTTCTGGCACTTCCAATAATGGAAAAAATTCCATTGACAAATATTGATGCCGTTTCATCTATGGACAACATTTAAAACGTGAAAACGTCACTATTCTTTAAAAAATGAAAAAAATATAGTGACAAGTTTTCCCACACTTTCAAAAATTAACAAATCTTAAAATAAGAAATTTTAACGGCAACAATGAAAAATTCGTCTTTAAGTCATCATTTTTCAATTGTTATTATGAAAAATTTATTTATAATTATATTAGAAATTGTCTATAATGAACACTTTCCTGCATTTTCAACAACGGAAAAAATTCCATTGACAAATATTGATACCGTTTCAATAATGGACAATATTTAAAACGTAAAAGTGTCCCTATCCTTTAACAATGGAAAAAATTATAATGACAAAATTTTTCACTCTTTCAACAATGAAGAAATCTTAAAATATGAAATTTTTCTGGCAACAATGGAAAATTCGTCTTAAGTCATAATTTTTCAATTGTTATTAAGAAAAATTTATTTATAATTATATTAGAAGTTATCTATAATAACAACTTTCTTCACTTCCAACAATGGAAAAAATTCCATTGACAAATATTGATACTGTTTCAACAATGGACAACATTTAACACGAGAAAATTTCACTGTCCTTTAACAATGGAAAAAATTATAGTGACAAATTTTCCCACGCTTTCAACAATGAATAAAACTCAAAATAAGGAATTTTTCCCTTAACAATGAACAATTATATTTTGAGTCATCTTTTTTCGATTGTTATTATGAAAAATTTATTTATAATTATATTAGAAATTATCTATAATGACAACTTTCTGGCACTTCCAATAATGGAAAAAATTCCTTTGACCAATTTTGATACCATTTCAACAATGGACAATATTTAAAACGTGAAAATGTCACTATCCTTTAACAATGGAAAAAATTATGGTGACAAATTTTCCCACGCTTTCAACAATGAAGAAAATTCAACATAAGAAATTTTTCCCGCAAAAATGAACAATTCTATTTTGAGTCATCTTTTTTCGATTGTTATTATGAAAAATTTATTTATAATTATATTAGAAATTATCTATAATGACAACTTTCCCGCACTTCCAACAATGGAAAAAATTCCATTGCAAATATTGATACCGTTTCAACAATGAACAATATTTAAAACGTAAAAATGTCCCTATCCTTTAACAATGGAAAAAATTATAGTGACAAATTTTCCCACGCTTTCAGCAGTGAATTAAACTTAAAGAAAGAAAATTTTTCCCGCAACAATGAACAATTCTATTTTGAGACATCTGTTTTCAAATGTTATTATGAAAAATTTATTTATAATTATATTAGAAGTTATCTATAATGACAACTTTCTTCACTTCCAACAATGGAAAAAATTCCATTGACAAATATTGATAGAGTTTCAACAATTGACTATATTTAAAACGTGAAAATGTCACTATCCTTTAACAATGGAAAAAACTATACTGACAAATTTTCCAAATCTTTCAACAATGAACAAATCTTAAAATAAGAAATTTTAACGACAACATTGAAAAATTCGTCTTTAATTCATCATTTTTCAATTGTTATTATGAAAAATTTATTTATAATTATATTAGAAGTTATCTATAATGTCAACTTTCCCGCACTTCCAACAATGGAAAAAATTCCATTGACAAATAATGATACCGTTTCAACAATTGACAATATTTAAAACGTGAAAATGTCCCTATCCTTTAACAATGGAAAATATTATAGTGACAAATTTTCCCTCGCTTTCAACAATGAAGAAAACTTAAAATAAGAAAATTATCCCGCCACAATGTACAATTATATTTTGAGTCATCCCTTTTCAATTGTTTTTATGAAAAATTTATTTATAATTATATTAGAAGTTTTTTATAATGAGAAATTTCCCACACTTCCAACAATGGAAAAAATTCCATTGACAAATATTGATGCCGTTTCAAGAATGGACAACATTTAAAACGTGAAAATGTCACTATTCTTTAAAAAATGAAAAAAATATAGTGACAAGTTTTCCCACATTTTCAACAATTAACAAATCTCAAAATAAGAAATTTTTCTGGCAACAATGAAAAATTCGTCTTTAAGTCATCATTTTTCAACTGTTATTATGAAAAATGTATTTATAATTATATTAGAAGTCATGTATAATGAAAACTTTCCCGCACTTCCAACAATGGAAACAATTCCATTGACAAATATTGATACCGTTTCAACAATGGACAATATATGAAACGTGAAAATGTCACTATCCTTTAACAATGGAAAAAAACTATAGTGACAAATTTTCCAAATCTTTCAACAATGAACAAATCTTAAAATAAGAAATTTTAACGACAACATTGAAAAATTCGTCTTTAATTAATCATTTTTCAATTGTTATTATGAAAAATTTATTTATAATTATATTAGAAGTTATCTATAATGACAACTTTCCGGCACTTCCAACAATGGAAAAAATTCCATTGACCAATTTTGATACCGTTTCAACAATGGACAATATTTAAAACGAGACAATGTCACTATCCTTTAACAATGGAAAAAATTATAGTGACAAATTTTCCCACCGTTTCAGCAGTGAAGAAAAGTTAAAGAAACAAAAATTTCCCGCAACAATGAGCAATTCTATTTTGAGACATCTGTTTTCAATTGTTATTATGAAAAATTTATTTATAATTATATTAGAAGTTTTTTATAATGACAACATTCTTCACTTCCAACAATGGAAAAAATTCCATTGACAAATATTGATACTGTTTCAACAATGGACAACATTTAAAACGTGAAAATTTCACTATCCTTTAACAAAGGAAAAATTATAGTGACAAATTTTTCCACACATTCAACAATGAACAAATCTCAAAATAAGAAATTTTTCTGGCAACAATGAAAACTTCGTCGTTAAGTCATCATTTTTCAACTGTTATTATGAAAAATGTATTTATAATTATATTAGAAGTCATGTATAATGAAAACTTTCCCGCACTTCCAACAATGGAAACAATTCCATTGACAAATATTGATACCGTTTCAATAATGGTCAATATTTAAAACGTAAAAGTGTCCCTATCCTTTAACAATGGAAAAAATTATGGTGACAAATTTTCCCACGCTTTCAACAATGAAGAAAATTAAACATAAAAAAATTTTTCCCGCAACAATGAACAATTCTATTTTGAGTCATCTTTTTTCAATTGTTATTATGAAGAATTTATTTATAATTATATTAGAAATTATCTATAATGACAACTTTCCCGCACTTCCAACAATGGAAAAAATTCCATTGCAAATATTGATACCGTTTCAACAATGAACAAGATTTAAAACGTAAAAATGTCCCTATCCTTTAACAATGGAAAACATTATAGTGACAAATTTTCCCACGCTTTCAACAATGAAGAAATCTTAAATATGAAATTTTTCCAGCAACAACGGAAAATTCGTCGTTATGTCGTCATTTTCCAATTGTTATTATGAAAAATTTATTTATAATTATATTAGAAGTCATCTATAATGACAACTTTCCCGCACTTCCAACAATGGAAAAAATTCCATTGACCAATTTTGATACCGTTTCAACAATGGACAATATTTGAAACGTGAAAATGTCACTATCCTTTAACAATGGAAAAAAACTATAGTGACAAATTTTCCAAATCTTTCAACAATGAACAAATCTTAAAATAAGAAATTTTAACGACAATATTGAAAAATTCGTCTTTAATTCATCATTTTTCAATTTTTATTATGAAAAATTTATTTATAATTATATTAGAAGTTATCTATAATGACAACTTTCTGGCACTTCCAACAATGGAAAAAATTCCATTGACCAATTTTGATAATATTTCAACAATGGACAATATTTAAAACGAGAAAATGTCACTATCCTTTAACAATGGAAAAAATTATAGTGACAAATTTTCCCACGCTTTCAGCAGTGAAGAAAACTTAAAGAAAGAAAATTTTCCCGCAACAATGAACAATTATATTTTGAGTCATCTTTTTTCGATTGTCATTATGAAAAATTTATTTATAATTATATTAGAAATTATCTATAATGACAACTTTCTGGCACTTCCAATAATGGAAAAAATTCCATTGACAAATATTGATGCCGTTTCATCTATGGACAACATTTAAAACGTGAAAATGTCACTATTCTTTAAAAAATGAAAAAAATATAGTGACAAGTTTTCCCACACTTTCAAAAATTAACAAATCTTAAAATAAGAAATTTTAACGGCAACAATGAAAAATTCGTCTTTAAGTCATCATTTTTCAATTGTTATTATGAAAAATTTATTTATAATTATATTAGAAATTGTCTATAATGAACACTTTCCTGCATTTTCAACAACGGAAAAAATTCCATTGACAAATATTGATACCGTTTCAATAATGGACAATATTTAAAACGTAAAAGTGTCCCTATCCTTTAACAATGGAAAAAATTATAATGACAAAATTTTTCACTCTTTCAACAATGAAGAAATCTTAAAATATGAAATTTTTCTGGCAACAATGGAAAATTCGTCTTAAGTCATAATTTTTCAATTGTTATTAAGAAAAATTTATTTATAATTATATTAGAAGTTATCTATAATAACAACTTTCTTCACTTCCAACAATGGAAAAAATTCCATTGACAAATATTGATACTGTTTCAACAATGGACAACATTTAACACGAGAAAATTTCACTGTCCTTTAACAATGGAAAAAATTATAGTGACAAATTTTCCCACGCTTTCAACAATGAAGAAAACTCAAAATAAGAAATTTTTCCCTTAACAATGAACAATTATATTTTGAGTCATCTTTTTTCGATTGTTATTATGAAAAATTTATTTATAATTATATTAGAAATTATCTATAATGACAACTTTCTGGCACTTCCAATAATGGAAAAAATTCCTTTGACCAATTTTGATACCATTTCAACAATGGACAATATTTAAAACGTGAAAATGTCACTATCCTTTAACAATGGAAAAAATTATGGTGACAAATTTTCCCACGCTTTCAACAATGAAGAAAATTCAACATAAGAAATTTTTCCCGCAAAAATGAACAATTCTATTTTGAGTCATCTTTTTTCGATTGTTATTATGAAAAATTTATTTATAATTATATTAGAAATTATCTATAATGACAACTTTCCCGCACTTCCAACAATGGAAAAAATTCCATTGCAAATATTGATACCGTTTCAACAATGAACAATATTTAAAACGTAAAAATGTCCCTATCCTTTAACAATGGAAAAAATTATAGTGACAAATTTTCCCACGCTTTCAGCAGTGAATTAAACTTAAAGAAAGAAAATTTTTCCCGCAACAATGAACAATTCTATTTTGAGACATCTGTTTTCAAATGTTATTATGAAAAATTTATTTATAATTATATTAGAAGTTATCTATAATGACAACTTTCTTCACTTCCAACAATGGAAAGAATTCCATTGACAAATATTGATAGAGTTTCAACAATTGACTATATTTAAAACGTGAAAATGTCACTATCCTTTAACAATGGAAAAAACTATACTGACAAATTTTCCAAATCTTTCAACAATGAACAAATCTTAAAATAAGAAATTTTAACGACAACATTGAAAAATTCGTCTTTAATTCATCATTTTTCAATTGTTATTATGAAAAATTTATTTATAATTATATTAGAAGTTATCTAAAATGACAACTTTCTTCACTTCCAACAATGGAAAAAAATCCATTGACAAATATTGATACTGTTTCAACAGTGGACATCACTTAACACGTGAAAATTTCAATTTCCTTTAACAAAGGAAAAATTATAGTGACATATTTTCCCACACTTTCAACAATGAACAAATCTCAAAATAAGAATTTTTTCTGGCAACAATAAAAACTTCGTCTTAAGTCATCATTTTTCAATTGTTATTAAGAAAAATTTATTTATAATTATATTAGAAGTTATCTATAATGACAACATTCCGGCACTTCCAACAATGGAAAAAATTCCATTGACAAATATTGATAGAGTTTCAACAATTGACTATATTTAAAACGTGAAAATGTCACTATCCTTTAACAATGGAAAAAATTATAGTGACAAATTTTCCCTCGCTTTCAACAATGAAGAAAACTTAAAATAAGAAAATTATCCCGCCACAATGTACAATTATATTTTGAGTCATCCCTTTTCAAGTGTTTTTATGAAAAATTTATTTATAATTATATTAGAAGTTTTTTATTATGACAAATTTCGCACACTTCCAACAATGGAAAAAATTCCATTGACAAATATTGATGCCGTTTCATCAATGGACAACATTTAAAACGTGAAAATGTCACTATTCTTTAAAAAATGAAAAAAATATAGTGACAAGTTTTCCCACACTTTCAACAATTAACAAATCTTAAAATAAGACATTTTAACGGCAACAATGAAAAATTCGTCTTTAAGTCATCATTTTTCAATTGTTATTATGAAAAATTTATTTTTAATTATATTAGAAATTGTCTATAATAAACACTTTCCCGCACTTCCAACAATGGAAAAAATTCCATTGACAAATATTGATACCGTTTCAACAATTGACAATATTTAAAACGCGAAAATGTCCCTATCCTTTAACAATGGAAAAAATTATAGTGACAAATTTTCCCTCGCTTTCAAGAATGAAGAAAACTTAAAATATGAAATTTTTCCGGCAACAATGGAAAATTCGTCTTAACTCATCATTTTTCAATTGTTATTATGAAAAATTTATTTATAATTATATTAGAAGTTATCTATAATGGCAACATTCCAGAACTTCCAACAATGGAAAAAATTCCATTGACAAATATTGATACAGTTTCAACAATTGACTATATTTAAAACGTGAAAATGTTCCCATTCTTTAACAATGGAAAAAAATTATAGTGACAAATTTTCCTACGTTTTCATCAATGAAGAAATCTTAAAATATGAAACTTTTCCGGCAACAATGAAAAATTCGTCTTTAAAGCATCATTTTTCAACTGTTATTATGAAAAATGTATTTATAATTATATTAGAAGTTATCTATAATGACAACTTTCCCGCACTTCCAACAATGGAAAAAATTCCATTGACCAATTTTGATACCGTTTCAAGAATGGACAATATTTAAAACGTGAAAATGTCACTATCCATTAACAATGGAAAAAACTATAGTGACAAATTTTCCAAACCTTTCAACAATGAACAAATCTCAAAATAAGAAGTTTTTCTGGCAACAATGAAAAATTCGTCTTTAAGTCATCATATTTCAACTGTTATTATGAAAAATGTATTTATAATTATATTAGAAGTTATCTATAATGACAACATTCCGGCACTTCCAACAATGGAAAAAATTCCATTGACAAATATTGGTATAGTTTCAACAATTGACTATATTTAAAACGTGAAAATGTCACTATCCTTTAACAATGGAAAAAATTATAGTGACAAATTTTCCCACGCTTTCAACAATGAAGAAAACTCAAAATAAGAAATTTTTCCCGCAACAATGAACAATTATATTTTGAGTCATCTTTTTTCGATTGTCATTATGAAAAATTTATTTATAATTATATTAGAAATTATCTATAATGACAACTTTCTGGCACTTCCAATAATGGAAAAAATTCCATTGACAAATATTGATGCCGTTTCATCTATGGACAACATTTAAAACGTGAAAATGTCACTATTCTTTAAAAAATGAAAAAAATATAGTGACAAGTTTTCCCACACTTTCAAAAATTAACAAATCTTAAAATAAGAAATTTTAACGGCAACAATGAAAAATTCGTCTTTAAGTCATCATTTTTCAATTGTTATTATGAAAAATTTATTTATAATTATATTAGAAATTGTCTATAATGAACACTTTCCTGCATTTTCAACAACGGAAAAAATTCCATTGACAAATATTGATACCGTTTCAATAATGGACAATATTTAAAACGTAAAAGTGTCCCTATCCTTTAACAATGGAAAAAATTATAATGACAAAATTTTTCACTCTTTCAACAATGAAGAAATCTTAAAATATGAAATTTTTCTGGCAACAATGGAAAATTCGTCTTAAGTCATAATTTTTCAATTGTTATTAAGAAAAATTTATTTATAATTATATTAGAAGTTATCTATAATAACAACTTTCTTCACTTCCAACAATGGAAAAAATTCCATTGACAAATATTGATACTGTTTCAACAATGGACAACATTTAACACGAGAAAATTTCACTGTCCTTTAACAATGGAAAAAATTATAGTGACAAATTTTCCCACGCTTTCAACAATGAATAAAACTCAAAATAAGGAATTTTTCCCTTAACAATGAACAATTATATTTTGAGTCATCTTTTTTCGATTGTTATTATGAAAAATTTATTTATAATTATATTAGAAATTATCTATAATGACAACTTTCTGGCACTTCCAATAATGGAAAAAATTCCTTTGACCAATTTTGATACCATTTCAACAATGGACAATATTTAAAACGTGAAAATGTCACTATCCTTTAACAATGGAAAAAATTATGGTGACAAATTTTCCCACGCTTTCAACAATGAAGAAAATTCAACATAAGAAATTTTTCCCGCAAAAATGAACAATTCTATTTTGAGTCATCTTTTTTCGATTGTTATTATGAAAAATTTATTTATAATTATATTAGAAATTATCTATAATGACAACTTTCCCGCACTTCCAACAATGGAAAAAATTCCATTGCAAATATTGATACCGTTTCAACAATGAACAATATTTAAAACGTAAAAATGTCCCTATCCTTTAACAATGGAAAAAATTATAGTGACAAATTTTCCCACGCTTTCAGCAGTGAACTAAACTTAAAGAAAGAAAATTTTTCCCGCAACAATGAACAATTCTATTTTGAGACATCTGTTTTCAAATGTTATTATGAAAAATTTATTTATAATTATATTAGAAGTTATCTATAATGACAACTTTCTTCACTTCCAACAATGGAAAAAATTCCATTGACAAATATTGATAGAGTTTCAACAATTGACTATATTTAAAACGTGAAAATGTCACTATCCTTTAACAATGGAAAAAACTATACTGACAAATTTTCCAAATCTTTCAACAATGAACAAATCTTAAAATAAGAAATTTTAACGACAACATTGAAAAATTCGTCTTTAATTCATCATTTTTCAATTGTTATTATGAAAAATTTATTTATAATTATATTAGAAGTTATCTATAATGTCAACTTTCCCGCACTTCCAACAATGGAAAAAATTCCATTGACAAATAATGATACCGTTTCAACAATTGACAATATTTAAAACGTGAAAATGTCCCTATCCTTTAACAATGGAAAAAATTATAGTGACAAATTTTCCCTCGCTTTCAACAATGAAGAAAACTTAAAATAAGAAAATTATCCCGCCACAATGTACAATTATATTTTGAGTCATCCCTTTTCAATTGTTTTTATGAAAAATTTATTTATAATTATATTAGAAGTTTTTTATTATGACAAATTTCGCACACTTCCAACAATGGAAAAAATTCCATTGACAAATATTGATGCCGTTTCATCAATGGACAACATTTAAAACGTGAAAATGTCACTATTCTTTAAAAAATGAAAAAAATATAGTGACAAGTTTTCCCACACTTTCAACAATTAACAAATCTTAAAATAAGACATTTTAACGGCAACAATGAAAAATTCGTCTTTAAGTCATCATTTTTCAATTGTTATTATGAAAAATTTATTTTTAATTATATTAGAAATTGTCTATAATAAACACTTTCCCGCACTTCCAACAATGGAAAAAATTCCATTGACAAATATTGATACCGTTTCAACAATTGACAATATTTAAAACGCGAAAATGTCCCTATCCTTTAACAATGGAAAAAATTATAGTGACAAATTTTCCCTCGCTTTCAAGAATGAAGAAAACTTAAAATATGAAATTTTTCCGGCAACAATGGAAAATTCGTCTTAACTCATCATTTTTCAATTGTTATTATGAAAAATTTATTTATAATTATATTAGAAGTTATCTATAATGGCAACATTCCAGAACTTCCAACAATGGAAAAAATTCCATTGACAAATATTGATACAGTTTCAACAATTGACTATATTTAAAACGTGAAAATGTTCCCATTCTTTAACAATGGAAAAAAATTATAGTGACAAATTTTCCTACGTTTTCATCAATGAAGAAATCTTAAAATATGAAACTTTTCCGGCAACAATGAAAAATTCGTCTTTAAAGCATCATTTTTCAACTGTTATTATGAAAAATGTATTTATAATTATATTAGAAGTTATCTATAATGACAACTTTCCCGCACTTCCAACAATGGAAAAAATTCCATTGACAAATATTGATGCCGTTTCGACAATGGACAATATTTAAAACGTAAAAGTGTCCCTATCCTTTAACAATGGAAAAAATTATAATGACAAAATTTCCCACTCTTTCAACAATGAAGAAATCTTAAAATATGAAATTTTTCTGGCAACAATGGAAAATTTTTCTTAAGTCATCATTTTTCAATTGTTATTAAGAAAAATTTATTTTAAATTATATTAGAAGTTATCTATCATGACAACATTCCGGCACTTCCAACAATGGAAAAAATTCCATTGACAAATATTGATATAGTTTCAACAATTGACTATATTTAAAACGTGAAAATGTCACTATCCTTTAACAATGGAAAAAATTATAGTGACAAATTTTCCCACGCTTTCAACAATGAAGAAAATTCAACATAAGAAATTTTTCCCGCAACAATGAACAATTCCATTTTGAGTCATCTTTTTTCAATTGTTATTATGAAAAATTTATTTATAATTATATTAGAAATTATCTATAATGACAACTTTCCCGCACTTCCAGCAATGGAAAAAACTCCATTGCAAATATTGATACCGTTTCAACAATGAACAATATTTAAAACGTAAAAATGTCCCTATCCTTTAACAATGGAAAAAATTATAGTGACAAATTTTCCCACGCTTTCAGCAGTGAATTAAACTTAAAGAAAGAAAATTTTTCCCGCAACAATGAACAATTCTATTTTGAGACATCTGTTTTCAAATGTTATTATGAAAAATTTATTTATAATTATATTAGAAGTTATCTATAATGACAACTTTCTTCACTTCCAACAATGGAAAAAATTCCATTGACAAATATTGATAGAGTTTCAACAATTGACTATATTTAAAACGTGAAAATGTCACTATCCTTTAACAATGGAAAAAACTATACTGACAAATTTTCCAAATCTTTCAACAATGAACAAATCTTAAAATAAGAAATTTTAACGACAACATTGAAAAATTCGTCTTTAATTCATCATTTTTCAATTGTTATTATGAAAAATTTATTTATAATTATATTAGAAGTTATCTAAAATGACAACTTTCTTCACTTCCAACAATGGAAAAAATTCCATTGACAAATATTGATACTGTTTCAACAGTGGACATCACTTAACACGTGAAAATTTCAATTTCCTTTAACAAAGGAAAAATTATAGTGACATATTTTCCCACACTTTCAACAATGAACAAATCTCAAAATAAGAATTTTTTCTCGCAACAATAAAAACTTCGTCTTAAGTCATCATTTTTCAATTGTTATTAAGAAAAATTTATTTATAATTATATTAGAAGTTATCTATAATGACAACATTCCGGCACTTCCAACAATGGAAAAAATTCCATTGACAAATATTGATAGAGTTTCAACAATTGACTATATTTAAAACGTGAAAATGTCACTATCCTTTAACAATGAAAAAATTATAGTGACAAATTTTCCCACGCTTTCAACAATGAAGAAAACTCAAAATAAGAAATTTTTCTGGCAACAATGAAAAATTCGTCTTTAAGTCATCATTTTTCAACTGTTATTATGAAAAATGTATTTATAATTATATTAGAAGTTATCTATAATGTCAACTTTCCCCCACTTCCAACAATGGAAAAAATTCCATTGACAAATAATGATACCGTTTCAACAATTGACAATATTTAAAACGTGAAAATGTCCCTATCCTTTAACAATGGAAAAAGTTATAGTGACAAATTTTCCCTCGCTTTCAACAATGAAGAAAACTTAAAATAAGAAAATTATCCCGTAACAATGTACAATTATATTTTGAGTCATCCCTTCTCAATTGTTTTTTTGAAAAATTTATTTATAATTATATTAGAAGTTTTTTATAATGACAAATTTCCCACACTTTCAACAATGGAAAAAATTCCATTGACAAATATTGATGCCGTTTCGACAATGGACAATATTTAAAACGTAAAAGTGTCCCTATCCTTTAACAATGGAAAAAATTATAATGACAAAATTTCCCACTCTTTCAACAATGAAGAAATCTTAAATATGAAATTTTTCCGGCAACAACGGAAAATTCGTCTTTAAGTCGTCATTTTCCAACTGTTATTATGAAAAATTTATTTATAATTATATTAGAAGTTATCTATAATGACAACTTTCCCGCACTTCCAACAATGGAAAAAATTCCATTGACCAATTTTGATACCGTTTGAAGAATGGACAATATTTAAACTGTGAAAATGTCACTATCCTTTAACAATGGAAAAACTATAGTGACAAATTTTCCAAAGCTTTCAACAATGAACAAATCTTATAATAAAAAATTTTAACGACAACGTTGAAAAATTCGTCTTTAAGTCATCATTTTTCAATTGTTATTATGAAAAATTTATTTATAATTATATTAGAAGTTTTTTCTAATGACAACTTTCCTGCACTTCCAACAATGGGAAAAATTCCATTGACAAATATTGATACCGTTTCAACAATGGACGACATTTAAAACGTGAAAATGTCACTATTCTTTAAAAAATGAAAAAAAAAATATAGTGACAAGTTTTCTCACACTGTCAACAATAAACAAATCTTAAAATAAGAAATTTTAACGGCAACAATGAAAAATTCTTCATTAAGTCATCATTTTTCAATTGTTATTATGAAAAATTTATTTATAATTATATTAGAAATTGTCTATAATAAACACTTTCCCGCACTTCCAACAATGGAAAAAATTCCATTGACAAATATTGATACCGTTTCAACAATTGACAATATTTAAAACGCGAAAATGTCCCTATCCTTTAACAATGGAAAAAATTATAGTGACAAATTTTCCCTCGCTTTCAAGAATGAAGAAAACTTAAAATATGAAATTTTTCCGGCAACAATGGAAAATTCGTCTTAACTCATCATTTTTCAATTGTTATTATGAAAAATTTATTTATAATTATATTAGAAGTTATCTATAATGACAACATTCCGGAACTTCCAACAATGGAAAAAATTCCATTGACAAATATTGATACAGTTTCAACAATTGACTATATTTAAAACGTGAAAATGTTCCCATTCTTTAACAATGGAAAAAAATTATAGTGACAAATTTTCCTACGTTTTCATCAATGAAGAAATCTTAAAATATGAAACTTTTCCGGCAACAATGAAAAATTCGTCTTTAAAGCATCATTTTTCAACTGTTATTAAGAAAAATGTATTTATAATTATATTAGAAGTTATCTATAATGACAACTTTCCCGCACTTCCAACAAAGGAAAAAATTCCATTGACCAATTTTGATACCGTTTCAAGAATGGACAATATTTAAAACGTGAAAATGTCACTATCCATTAACAATGGAAAAAACTATAGTGACAAATTTTCCAAATCTTTCAACAATGAACAAATCTCAAAATAAGAAATTTTTCTGGCAACAATGAAAAATTCGTCTTTAAGTCATCATTTTTCAACTGTTATTATGAAAAATTTATTTATAATTATATTAGAAGTTATCTATAATGTCAACTTTCCCCCACTTCCAACAATGGAAAAAATTCCATTGACAAATAATGATACCGTTTCAACAATTGACAATATTTAAAACGTGAAAATGTCCCTATCCTTTAACAATGGAAAAAATTATAGTGACAAATTTTCCCTCGCTTTCAACAATGAAGAAAACTTAAAATAAGAAAATTATCCCGTAACAATGTACAATTATATTTTGAGTCATCCCTTCTCAATTGTTTTTTTGAAAAATTTATTTATAATTATATTAGAAGTTTTTTATAATGACAAATTTCCCACACTTTCAACAATGGAAAAAATTCCATTGACAAATATTGATGCCGTTTCGACAATGGACAATATTTAAAACGTAAAAGTGTCCCTATCCTTTGACAAAGGAAAAAATTATAATGACAAAATTTCCCACTCTTTCAACAGTGAAGAAATCTTAAAATATGAAATTTTTCTGGCAACAATGGAAAATTCGTCTTAAGTCATCATTTTTCTATTGTTATTAAGAAAAATTTATTTATAATTATATTAGAAGTTATCTATCATGACAACATTCCGGCACTTCCAACAATGGAAAAAATTCCATTGACAAATATTGATATAGTTTCAACAATTGACTATATTTAAAACGTGAAAATGTCACTATCCTTTCACAATGGAAAAAATTATAGTGACAAATTTTCCCACGCTTTCAACAATGAAGAAAATTCAACATAAGAAATTTTTCCCGCAACAATGAACAATTCTATTTTGAGTCATCTTTTTTCAATTGTTATTATGAAAAATTTATTTATAATTATATTAGGAATTATCTATAATGACAACTTTCCCGCACTTCCAAGCATGGAAAAAATTCCATTGCAAATATTGATACCGTTTCAACAATGAACAATATTTAAAACGTAAAAATGTCCCTATCCTTTAACAATGGAAAAAATTATAGTGACAAATTATCCCACGCTTTCAACAATGAAGAAATCTTAAATATGAAATTTTTCCGGCAACAACGGAAAATTCGTCTTTAAGTCGTCATTTTCCAATTGTTATTATGAAAAATTTATTTATAATTATATTAGAAGTTATCTATAATGACAACTTTCCCGCACTTCCAACAATGGAAAAAATTCCATTGACCAATTTTGATACCGTTTGAAGAATGGACAATATTTAAACTGTGAAAATGTCACTATCCTTTAACAATGGAAAAACTATGGTGACAAATTTTCCAAAGCTTTCAACAATGAACAAATCTTATAATAAGAAATTTTAACGACAACGTTGAAAAATTCGTCTTTCAGTCATCATTTTTCAATTGTTATTATGAAAAATTTATTTATAATTATATTAGAAGTTTTTTCTAATGACAACTTTCCTGCACTTCCAACAATGGGAAAAATTCCATTGACAAATATTGATACCGTTTCAACAATGGACGACATTTAAAACGTGAAAATGTCACTATTCTTTAAAAAATGAAAAAAATTATAGTGACAAATTTTCCCTCGCTTTCAACAATGAAGAAAACTTAAAATAAGAAAATTATCCCGCAACAATGTACAATTATATTTTGAGTCATCCCTTTTCAATTGTTTTTATGAAAAATTTATTTATAATTATATTAGAAGTTTTTTATAATGACAAATTTCCCACACTTCCAATCTATGGAAAAAATTCCATTGACAAATATTGATGCCGTTTCAAAATGGACAACATTTAAAACGTGAAAATGTCACTATTCTTTAAAAAATGAAAAAAATATAGTGACAAGTTTTCCCACACTTTCAACAATTAACAAATTTAAAATAAGAAATTTTAACGGCAACAATGAAAAATTCGTCTTTAAATCATCATTTTTCAATTGTTAATATGAAAAATTTATTTATAATTATATTAGAAATTGTCTATAATGAACACTTTCCTGCATTTTCAACAACGGAAAAAATTCCATTGACAAATATTGATACCGTTTCAATAATGGACAATATTTAAAACGTAAAAGTGTCCCTATCCTTTAACAATGGAAAAAATTATGACAAAATTTCCCACTCTTTCAACAATGAAGAAATCTTAAAATATGAAATTTTTCTGGCAACAATGGAAAACTCGTCTTAAGTCATCATTTTTCAATTGTTATTAAGAAAAATTTATTTATAATTATATTAGAAGTTATCTATCATGACAACATTCCGGCACTTCCAACAATGGAAAAAATTCCATTGACAAATATTGATATAGTTTCAACAATTGACTATATTTAAAACGTGAAAATGTCACTATCCTTTAACAATGGAAAAAATTATAGTGACAAATTTTCCCACGCTTTCAACAATGAAGAAAATTCAACATAAGAAATTTTTCCTGCAACAATGAACAATTCTATTTTGAGTCATCTTTTTTCAATTGTTATTATGAAAAATTTATTTATAATTATATTAGAAATTATCTATAATGACAACTTTCCCGCACTTCCAAGCATGGAAAAAATTCCATTGCAAATATTGATACCGTTTCAACAATGAACAATATTTAAAACGTAAAAATGTCCCTATCCTTTAACAATGGAAAAAATTATAGTGACAAATTATCCCACGCTTTCAACAATGAAGAAATCTTAAATATGAAATTTTTCCGGCAACAACGGAAAATTCGTCTTTAAGTCGTCATTTTCCAATTGTTATTATGAAAAATTTATTTATAATTATATTAGAAGTTATCTATAATGACAACTTTCCCGCACTTCCAACAATGGAAAAAATTCCATTGACCAATTTTGATACCGTTTGAAGAATGGACAATATTTAAACTGTGAAAATGTCACTATCCTTTAACAATGGAAAAACTATGGTGACAAATTTTCCAAAGCTTTCAACAATGAACAAATCTTATAATAAGAAATTTTAACGACAACGTTGAAAAATTCGTCTTTCAGTCATCATTTTTCAATTGTTATTATGAAAAATTTATTTATAATTATATTAGAAGTTTTTTCTAATGACAACTTTCCTGCACTTCCAACAATGGGAAAAATTCCATTGACAAATATTGATACCGTTTCAACAATGGACGACATTTAAAACGTGAAAATGTCACTATTCTTTAAAAAATGAAAAAAATTATAGTGACAAATTTTCCCTCGCTTTCAACAATGAAGAAAACTTAAAATAAGAAAATTATCCCGCAACAATGTACAATTATATTTTGAGTCATCCCTTTTCAATTGTTTTTATGAAAAATTTATTTATAATTATATTAGAAGTTTTTTATAATGACAAATTTCCCACACTTCCAATCTATGGAAAAAATTCCATTGACAAATATTGATGCCGTTTCAAAATGGACAACATTTAAAACGTGAAAATGTCACTATTCTTTAAAAAATGAAAAAAATATAGTGACAAGTTTTCCCACACTTTCAACAATTAACAAATTTAAAATAAGAAATTTTAACGGCAACAATGAAAAATTCGTCTTTAAATCATCATTTTTCAATTGTTAATATGAAAAATTTATTTATAATTATATTAGAAATTGTCTATAATGAACACTTTCCTGCATTTTCAACAACGGAAAAAATTCCATTGACAAATATTGATACCGTTTCAATAATGGACAATATTTAAAACGTAAAAGTGTCCCTATCCTTTAACAATGGAAAAAATTATGACAAAATTTCCCACTCTTTCAACAATGAAGAAATCTTAAAATATGAAATTTTTCTGGCAACAATGGAAAACTCGTCTTAAGTCATCATTTTTCAATTGTTATTAAGAAAAATTTATTTATAATTATATTAGAAGTTATCTATCATGACAACATTCCGGCACTTCCAACAATGGAAAAAATTCCATTGACAAATATTGATATAGTTTCAACAATTGACTATATTTAAAACGTGAAAATGTCACTATCCTTTAACAATGGAAAAAATTATAGTGACAAATTTTCCCACGCTTTCAACAATGAAGAAAATTCAACATAAGAAATTTTTCCTGCAACAATGAACAATTCTATTTTGAGTCATCTTTTTTCAATTGTTATTATGAAAAATTTATTTATAATTATATTAGAAATTATCTATAATGACAACTTTCCCGCACTTCCAAGCATGGAAAAAATTCCATTGCAAATATTGATACCGTTTCAACAATGAACAATATTTAAAACGTAAAAATGTCCCTATCCTTTAACAATGGAAAAAATTATAGTGACAAATTATCCCACGCTTTCAACAATGAAGAAATCTTAAATATGAAATTTTTCCGGCAACAACGGAAAATTCGTCTTTAAGTCGTCATTTTACAATTGTTATTATGAAAAATTTATTTATAATTATATTAGAAGTTATCTATAATGACAACTTTCCCGCACTTCCAACAATGGAAAAAATTCCATTGACCAATTTTGATACCGTGTGAAGAATGGACAATATTTAAACTGTGAAAATGTCACTATCCTTTAACAATGGAAAAACTATAGTGACAAATTTTCCAAAGCTTTCAACAATGAACAAATCTTATAATAAGAAATTTTAACGACAACGTTGAAAAATTCGTCTTTAAGTCATCATTTTTCAATTGTTATTGAGAAAAATTTATTTATAATTATATTAGAAGTTATCTATAATGACAACATTCCGGCACTTCCAAAAATGGAAGAAATTCCATTGACAAATATTGATATAGTTTCAACAATTGACTATATTTAAAACGTGAAAATGTCACTATCCTTTAACAATGGAAAAAATTATAGTGACAAATTTTCCCACGCTTTCAACAATGAAGAAAACTCAAAATAAGAAATTTTTCCCGCAACAATGAACAATTATATTTTGAGTCATCTTTTTTCGATTGTTATTATGAAAAATTTATTTATAATTATATTAGAAATTATCTATAATGTCAACTTTCCCGCACTTCCAACAATGGAAAAAATTCCATTGACAAATAATGATACCGTTTCAACAATTGACAATATTTAAAACGTGAAAATGTCCCTATCCTTTAACAATGGAAAAAATTATAGTGACAAATTTTCCCTCGCTTTCAACAATGAAGAAAACTTAAAATAAGAAAATTATCCCGCAACAATGTACAATTATATTTTGAGTCATCCCTTTTCAATTGTTTTTATGAAAAATTTATTTATAATTATATTAGAAGTTATCTATAATGACAACTTTCCCGCACTTCCAACAATGGAAAAATTCCATTGAACAATTTTGATACCGTTTCAAGAATGGACAATATTTAAAACGTGAAAATGTCACTATCCTTTAACAATGGAAAAACTATATTGACAAATTTTCCAAAGCTTTCAACAATGAACAAATCTTATAATAAGAAATTTTAACGACAACGTTGAAAAATTCGTCTTTAAGTCATCATTTTTCAATTGTTATTATGAAAAATTTATTTATAATTATATTAGAAGTTATCTATAATGACAACTTTCCCGCACTTCCAACAATGGAAAAAATTCCATTGAACAATTTTGATACCGTTTCAAGAATGGACAATATTTAAAACGTGAAAATGTCACTATCATTTAACAATGGAAAAACTATATTGACAAATTTTCCAAAGCTTTCAACAATGAACAAATCTTATAATAAGAAATTTTAACGACAACGTTGAAAAATTCGTCTTTAAGTCATCATTTTTCAATTGTTATTATGAAAAATTTATTTATAATTATATTAGAAGTTTTTTCTAATGACAACTTTCCTGCACTTCCAACAATGGGAAAAATTCCATTGACAAATACTGATACCGTTTCAACAATGGACGACATTTAAAACGTGAAAATGTCACTATTCTTTAAAAAATGAAAAAAAAAATATAGTGACAAGTTTTCCCACACTGTCAACAATTAACAAATCTTAAAATAAGAAATTTTAACGGCAACAATGAAAAATTCGTCATTAAGTCATCATTTTTCAATTGTTATTCTGAAAAATTTATTTATAATTATATTAGAAATTGTCTATAATAAACACTTTCCCGCACTTCCAACAATGGAAAAAATTCCATTGACAAATATTGATACCGTTTCAATAATTGACAATATTTAAAACGCGAAAATGTTCCTATCCTTTAACAATGGAAAAAATTATAGTGACAAATTTTCCCTCGCTTTCAAGAATGAAGAAAACTTAAAATATGAAATTTTTCCGGCAACAATGGAAAATTCGTCTTAACTCATCATTTTTCAATTGTTATTATGAAAAATTTATTTATAATTATATTAGAAGTTATCTATAATGACAACATTCCGGAACTTCCAACAATGGAAAAAATTCCATTAACAAACATTGATACAGTTTCAACAATTGACTATATTTAAAACGTGAAAATGTTCCCATTCTTTAACAATGGAAAAAAATTATAGTGACAAATTTTCCTACGTTTTCATCAATGAAGAAATCTTAAAATATGAAACTTTTCCGGCAACAATGAAAAATTCGTCTTTAAAGCATCATTTTTCAACTGTTATTATGAAAAATGTATTTATAATTATATTAGATGTTATCTATAATGACAACTTTCCCGCACTTCCAACAATGGAAAAAATTCCATTGACCAATTTTGATACCGTTTCAAGAATGGACAATATTTAAAACGTGAAAATGTCACTATCCATTAACAATGGAAAAAACGATAGTAACAAATTTTCCAAATCTTTCAACTATGAACAAATCTCAAAATAAGAAATTTTTCTGGCAACAATGAAAAATTCGTCTTTAAGTCATCATTTTTCAATTGTTATTAAGAAAAATTTATTTATAATTATATTAGAAGTTATCTATAATGACAACATTCCGGCACTTCCAAAAATGGAAGAAATTCCATTGACAAATATTGATATAGTTTCAACAATTGACTATATTTAAAACGTGAAAATGTCACTATCCTTTAACAATGGAAAAAATTATAGTGACAAATTTTCCCACGCTTTCAACAATGAAGAAAACTCAAAATAAGAAATTTTTCCCGCAACAATGAACAATTATATTTTGAGTCATCTTTTTTCGATTGTTATAATGAAAAATTTATTTATAATTATATTAGAAATTATCTATAATGTCAACTTTCCCGCACTTCCAACAATGGAAAAAATTCCATTGACAAATAATGATACCGTTTCAACAATTGACAATATTTAAAACGTGAAAATGTCCCTATCCTTTAACAATGGAAAAAATTATAGTGACAAATTTTCCCTCGCTTTCAACAATGAAGAAAACTTAAAATAAGAAAATTATCCCGCAACAATGTACAATTATATTTTGAGTCATCCCTTTTCAATTGTTTTTATGAAAAATTTATTTATAATTATATTAGAAGTTATCTATAATGACAACTTTCCCGCACTTCCAACAATGGAAAAAATTCCATTGAACAATTTTGATACCGTTTCAAGAATGGACAATATTTAAAACGTGAAAATGTCACTATCCTTTAACAATGGAAAAACTATATTGACAAATTTTCCAAAGCTTTCAACAATGAACAAATCTTATAATAAGAAATTTTAACGACAACGTTGAAAAATTCGTCTTTAAGTCATCATTTTTCAATTGTTATTATGAAAAATTTATTTATAATTATATTAGAAGTTATCTATAATGACAACATTCCGGAACTTCCAACAATGGAAAAAATTCCATTGACAAATATTGATACAGTTTCAACAATTGACTATATTTAAAACGTGAAAATGTACCCATTCTTTAACAATGGAAAAAAAATTATAGTGACAAATTTTCCTACGTTTTCATCAATGAAGAAATCTTAAAATATGAAACTCTTCCGGCAACAATGAAAAATTCGTCTTTAAGTCATCATTTTTCAACTGTTATTATGAAAAATGTATTTATAATTATATTAGAAGTTATCTATAATGTCAACTTTCCCCCACTTCCATCAATGGAAAAAATTCCATTGACAAATAATGATACCGTTTCAACAATTGACAATATTTAAAACGTGAAAATGTCCCTATCCTTTAACAATGGAAAAAATTATAGTGACAAATTTTCCCTCGCTTTCAACAATGAAGAAAACTTAAAATAAGAAAATTATCCCGTAACAATGTACAATTATATTTTGAGTCATCCCTTCTCAATTGTTTTTTTGAAAAATTTATTTATAATTATATTAGAAGTTTTTTATAATGACAAATTTCCCACACTTTCAACAATGGAAAAAATTCCATTGACAAATATTGATGCCGTTTCAACAATGGACAACATTTAAAACGTGAAAATGTCACTATTCTTTAAAAAATGAAAAAAATATAGTGACAAGTTTTCCCACACTTTCAACAATTAACAAATTTAAAATAAGAAATTTTAACGGCAACAATGAAAAATTCGTCATTAAGTCATCATTTTTCAATTGTTATTATGAAAAATTTATTTATAATTATATTAGAAATTGTCTATAATAAACACTTTCCCGCACTTCCAACAATGGAAAAAATTCCATTGACAAATATTGATACCGTTTCAACAATTGACAATATTTAAAACGCGAAAATGTTCCTATCCTTTAACAATCGAAAAAATTATAGTGACAAATTTTCCCTCGCTTTCAAGAATGAAGAAAATTTAAAATATGAAATTTTTCCGGCAACAATGGAAAATTCGTCTTAACTCATCATTTTTCAATTGTTATTATGAAAAATTTATTTATAATTATATTAGAAGTTATCTATAATGACAACATTCCGGAACTTCCAACAATGGAAAAAATTCCATTAACAAATATTGATACAGTTTCAACAATTGACTATATTTAAAACGTGAAAATGTCACTATCCTTTAACAATGGAAAAAATTATAGTGACAAATTTTCCCACGCTTTCAACAATGAAGAAAATTCAACATAAGAAATTTTTCCCGCAACAATGAACAATTCTATTTTGAGTCATCTTTTTTCAATTGTTATTATGAAAAATTTATTTATAATTATATTAGAAATTATCTATAATGACAACTTTCCCGCACTTCCAAGCATGGAAAAAATTCCATTGCAAATATTGATACCGTTTCAACAATGAACAATATTTAAAACGTAAAAATGTCCCTATCCTTTAACAATGGAAAAAATTATAGTGACAAATTATCCCACGCTTTCAACAATGAAGAAATCTTAAATATGAAATTTTTCCGGCAACAACGGAAAATTCGTCTTTAAGTCGTCATTTTCCAATTGTTATTATGAAAAATTTATTTATAATTATATTAGAAGTTATCTATAATGACAACTTTCCCGCACTTCCAACAATGGAAAAAATTCCATTGACCAATTTTGATACCGTTTCAAGAATGGACAATATTTAAACTGTGAAAATGTCACTATCCTTTAACAATGGAAAAACTATAGTGACAAATTTTCCAAAGCTTTCACCATTGAACAAATCTTATAATAAAAAATTTTTAACGGCAACAATGAAAAATTCGTCATTAAGTCATCATTTTTCAATTGTTATTATGAAAAATTTATTTATAATTATATTAGAAATTGTCTATAATAAACACTTTCCCGCACTTCCAACAATGGAAAAAATTCCATTGACAAATATTGATACCGTTTCAACAATTGACAATATTTAAAACGCGAAAATGTTCCTATCCTTTAACAATGGAAAAAATTATAGTGACAAATTTTCCCTCGCTTTCAAGAATGAAGAAAACTTAAAATATGAAATTTTTCCGGCAACAATGGAAATTTCGTCTTAACTCATCATTTTTCAATTGTTATTATGAAAAATTTATTTATAATTATATTAGATGTTATCTATAATGATAACATTTCGGAACTTCCAACAATGGAAAAAATTCCATTAACAAATATTGATACAGTTTCAACAATTGACTATATTTAAAACGTGAAAATGTTCCCATTCTTTAACAATGGAAAAAAATTATAGTGACAAATTTTCCTACGTTTTCATCAATGAAGAAATCTTAAAATATGAAACTTTTCCGGCAACAATGAAAAATTCGTCTTTAAAGCATCATTTTTCAACTGTTATTATGAAAAATGTATTTATAATTATATTAGAAGTTATCTATAATGACAACTTTCCCGCACTTCCAACAATGGAAAAAATTCCATTGACAAATATTGATATAGTTTCAACAATTGACTATATTTAAAACGTGAAAATGTCACTATCCTTTAACAATGGAAAAAATTATAGTGACAAATTTTCCCACGCTTTCAACAATGAAGAAAACTCAAAATAAGAAAATTTTCCCGCAACAATGAACAATTATATTTTGAGTCATCTTTTTTCGATTGTTATTATGAAAAATTTATTTATAATTATATTAGAAATTATCTATAATGTCAACTTTCCCGCACTTCCAACAATGGAAAAAATTCCATTGACAAATAATGATACCGTTTCAACAATTAACAATATTTAAAACGTGAAAATGTCCCTATCCTTTAACAATGGAAAAAATTATAGTGACAAATTTTCCCTCGCTTTCAAGAATGAAGAAAACTTAAAATATGAAATTTTTCCGGCAACAATGGAAAATTCGTCTTAACTCATCATTTTTCAATTGTTATTATGAAAAATTTATTTATAATTATATTAGAAGTTTTTTCTAATGACAACTTTCCTGCACTTCCAACAATGGAAAAAATTCCATTGACCAATTTTGATACCGTTTCAAGAATGGACAATATTTAAACTGTGAAAATGTCACTATCCTTTAACAATGGAAAAAATTATAGTGACAAATTTTCCCTCGCTTTCAAGAATGAAGAAAACTTAAAATATGAAATTTTTCCGGCAACAATGGAAAATTCGTCTTAACTCATCATTTTTCAATTGTTATTATGAAAAATTTATTTATAATTATATTAGAAGTTATCTATAATGAAAACATTCCGGAACTTCCAACAATGGAAAAAATTCCATTAACAAATATTGATACAGTTTCAACAATTGACTATATTTAAAACGTGAAAATGTTCCCATTCTTTAACAATGGAAAAAAATTATAGTGACAAATTTTCCTACGTTTTCATCAATGAAGAAATCGTAAAATATGAAACTTTTCCGGCAACAATGAAAAATTCGTCTTTAAAGCATCATTTTTCAACTGTTATTATGAAAAATGTATTCATAATTATATTAGAAGTTATCTATAATGACAACTTTCCCGCACTTCCAACAATGGAAAAAATTCCATTCACCAATTTTGATACCGTTTCAAGAATGGACAATATTTAAAACGTGAAAATGTCACTATCCATTAACAATGGAAAAAACGATAGTGACAAATTTTCCAAATATTTCAACAATGAACAAATCTCAAAATAAGAAATTTTTCTGGCAACAATGAAAAATTCGTCTTTAAGTCATCATTTTTCAACTGTTATTATGAAAAATGTATTTATAATTATATTAGAAGTTATCTATAATGTCAACTTTCTTCCACTTCCAACAATGGAAAAAATTCCATTGACAAATAATGATAACGTTTCAACAATTGACAATATTTAAAACGTGAAAATGTCCCTATCCTTTAACAATGGAAAAAATTACAGTGACAAATTTTCCCTCGCTTTCAACAATGAAGAAAACTTAAAATAAGAAAATTATCCCGTAACAATGTACAATTATATTTTGAGTCATCCCTTCTCAATTGTTTTTTTGAAAAATTTATTTATAACTATATTAGAAGTTTTTTATAATGACAAATTTCCCACACTTTCAACAATGGAAAAAATTCCATTGACAAATATTGATGCCGTTTCAACAATGGACAACATTTAAAACGTGAAAATGTCACTATTCTTTAAAAAATGAAAAAAATATAGTGACAAGTTTTCCCACACTTTCAACAATTAACAAATTTAAAATAAGAAATTTTAACGGCAACAATGAAAAATTCGTCTTTAAATCATCATTTTTCAATTGTTTTTATGAAAAATTTATTTATAATTATATTAGAAATTGTCTATAATGAACACTTTCCTGCATTTTCAACAACGGAAAAAACTCCATTGACAAATATTGATACCGTTTCAATAATGGACAATATTTAAAACGTAAAAGTGTCCCTATCCTTTAACAATGCAAAAAATTATAATGTCAAAATTTCCCACTTTTTCAACAATGAAGAAATCTTAAAATATGAAATTTTTCTGGCAACAATGGAAAATTCGTCTTAAGTCATCATTTTTCAATTGTTATTATGAAAAATTTATTTATAATTATATTAGAAGTTATCTATAATGACAACATTCCGGCACTTCCAACAATGGAAAAAATTCCATTGACAAATATTGATACAGTTTCAACAATTGACTATATTTAAAACGTGAAAATGTTCCCATTCTTTAACAATGGAAAAAAATTATAGTGACAAATTTTCCTACGTTTTCATCAATGAAGAAATCTTAAAATATGAAACTTTTCCGGCAACAATGAAAAATTCGTCTTTAATTCATCATTTTTCAACTGTTATTATGAAAAATGTATTTATAATTAGATTAGAAGTTATCTATAATGACAACAATCCCGCACTTCCAACAATGGAAAAAATTCCATTGACCAATTTTGATACCGTTTCAAGAATGGACAATATTTAAAACGTGAAAATGTCATTATCCTTTAACAATGGAAAAAACTATAGTGACAAATTTTCCAAATCTTTCAACAATGAACAAATCTCAAAATAAGAAATTTTTCTGGCAACAATGAAAAATTCGTCTTTAAGTCATCATTTTTCAACTGTTATTATGAAAAATGTATTTATAATTATATTAGAAGTTATCTATAATGTCAACTTTTCCGCACTTCCAACAACGGAAAAAATTCCATTGACAAATAATGATACCGTTTCAACAATTGACAATATTTAAAACGTGAAAATGTCACTATCCTTTAACAATGGAAAAAACAATAGTGACAAATTTTCCAAATCTTTCAACAATGAACAAATCTCAAAATAAGAAATTTTTCTGGCAACAATGAAAAATTCGTCTTTAAGTCATCATTTTTCAACTGTTATTATGAAAAATGTATTTATAATTATATTAGAAGTTATCTATAATGTCAACTTTCCCCCACTTCCAACAATGTAAAAAATTCCATTGACAAATAATGATACCGTTTCAACAATTGACAATATTTAAAACGTGAAAATGTCCCTATCCTTTAACAATGGAAAAAATTATAGTGACAAATTTTCCCTTGCTTTCAACAATGAAGAAAACTTAAAATAAGAAAATTATCCCGTAACAATGTACAATTATATTTTGAGTCAGCCCTTCTCAATTGTTTTTTTGAAAAATTTATTTATAATTATATTAGAAGTTTTTTATAATGACAAATTTTCCACACTTTCAACAATGGAAAAAATTCCATTGACAAATATTGATGCCGTTTCAACAATGGACAACATTTAAAACGTGAAAATGTCACTATTCTTTAAAAAATGAAAAAAATATAGTGACAAGTTTTCCCACACTTTCAACAATTAACAAATTTAAAATAAGAAATTTTAACGGCAACAATGAAAAAATTCGTCTTTAAATCATCATTTTTCAATTGGTATTATGAAAAATTTATTTATAATTATATTAGAAATTGTCTATAATGAACAATTTCCTGCATTTTCAACAACGGAAAAAATTCCATTGACAAATATTGATACCGTATCAATAATGGACAATATTTAAAACGTAAAGGTGTCCCTATCCTTTAACAATGGAAAAAATTATAATGACAAAATTTCCCACTCTTTCAACAATGAAGAAATCTTAAAATATGAAATTTTTCTGGCAACAATGGAAAATTCGTCTTAAGTCATCATTTTTCAATTGTTATTAAGAAAAATTTATTTATAATTATATTAGAAGTTTTTTATAATGACAAATTTTCCACACTTTCAACAATGGAAAAAATTCCATTGACAAATATTGATGCCGTTTCAACAATGGACAACATTTAAAACGTGAAAATGTCACTATTCTTTAAAAAATGAAAAAAATATAGTGACAAGTTTTCCCACACTTTCAACAATTAACAAATTTAAAATAAGAAATTTTAACGGCAACAATGGAAAATTCGTCTTTAAATCATCATTTTTCAATTGGTATTATGAAAAATTTATTTATAATTATATTAGAAATTGTCTATAATGAACACTTTCCTGCATTTTCAACAACGGAAAAAATTCCATTGACAAATATTCATACCATTTCAATAATGGACAATATTTAAAACGTAAAAGTGTCCCTATCCTTTAACAATGCAAAAAATTATAATGACAAAATTTCCCACTTTTTCAACAATGAAGAAATCTTAAAATATGAAATTTTTCTGGCAACAATGGAAAATTCGTCTTAAGTCATCATTTTTCAATTGTTATTAAGAAAAATTTATTTATAATTATATTAGAAGTTATCTATCATGACAACATTCCGGCACTTCCAACAATAGAAAAAATTCCATTGACAAATATTGATATAGTTTCAACAATTGACTATATTTAAAACGTGAAAATGTCACTATCCTTTAACAATGGAAAAAATTATAGTGACAAATTTTCCCACGCTTTCAACAATGAAGAAAACTCAAAATAAGAAATTTTTCCCGCAACAATGAACAATTCTATTTTGAGTCATCTTTTTTCCATTGTTATTATGAAAAATTTATTTATAATTATATTAGAAGTTATCTATAATGTCAACTTTCCCGGACTTCCAACAATGGAGAAAATTCCATTGACCAATTTTGATACCGTTTCAAGAATGGACAATATTTAAAACGTGAAAATGTCACTATCCTTTAACAATGGAAAAAAATATAGTGACAAATTTTCCAAATCTTTCAACAATGAACAAATCTCAAAATAAGAAATTTTTCTGGCAACAATGAAAAATTCGTCTTTAAGTCATCATTTTTCAACTGTTATTATGAAAAATGTATTTATAATTATATTAGAAGTTATCTATAATGTCAACTTTCCCGCACTTCCAACAACGGAAAAAATTCCATTGACAAATATTGATGCCGTTTCAACAATGGACAACATTTAAAACGTGAAAATGTCACTATCATTTAACAATGGAAAAAATTATAGTGGCAAATTTTCCCTCGCTTTCAACAATGAAGACAACTTAAAATAAGAAAATTATCCCGCAACAATGTACAATTATATTTTGAGTCATCCCTTTTCAATTGTTTTTATGAAAAATTTATTTATAATTATATTAGAAGTTTTGTATAATGACAAATTTCCCACACTTCCAACAATGGAAAAAATTCCATTGACAAATATTGATGCCGTTTCAACAATGGAGAACATTTAAAACGTGAAAATGTCACTATTCTTTAAAAAATGAAAAAAATATAGTGACAAGTTTTCCCACACTTTCAACAATTAACAAATTTAAAATAAGAAATTTTAACGGCAACAATGAAAAATTCGTCTTTAAATCATCATTTTTCAATTGTTTTTATGAAAAATTTATTTATAATTATATTAGAAATTGTCTATAATGAACACTTTCCTGCATTTTAAACAACGGAAAAAACTCCATTGACAAATATTGATACCGTTTCAATAATGGACAATATTTAAAACGTAAAAGTGTCCCTATCCTTTAACAATGCAAAAAATTATAATGTCAAAATTTCCCACTTTTTCAACAATGAAGAAATCTTAAAATATGAAATTTTTCTGGCAACAATGGAAAATTCGTCTTAAGTCATCATTTTTCAATTGTTATTAAGAAAAATTTATTTATAATTATATTAGAAGTTATCTATAATGACAACATTCCGGCACTTCCAACAATGGAAAAAATTCCATTGACAAATATTGATATACTTTCAACAATTGACTATATTTAAAACGTGAAAATGTCACTATCCTTTAACAATGAAAAAAATTATAGTGACAAATTTTCCCACGCTTTCAACAATGAAGAAAACTCAAAATAAGAAAATTTTCCCGCAACAATGAACAATTATATTTTGAGTCATCTTTTTTCGATTGTCATTATGAAAAATTTATTTATAATTATATTAGAAATTATCTATAATGTCAACTTTCCCGCACTTCCAACAATGGAAAAAATTCCATTGACAAATATTGATACAGTTTCAACAATTGACTATATTTAAAACGTGAAAATGTTCCCATTCTTTAACAATGGAAAAAAATTATAGTGACAAATTTTCCTACGTTTTCATCAATGAAGAAATCTTAAAATATGAAACTTTTCCGGCAACAATGAAAAATTCGTCTTTAAGTCATCATTTTTCAACTGTTATTATGAAAAATGTATTTATAATTATATTAGAAGTTATCTATAATGTCAACTTTCCCGCACTTCCAACAACGGAAAAAATTCCATTGACAAATAATGATACCGTTTCAACAATTGACAATATTTAAAACGTGAAAATGTCACTATCCTTTAACAATGGGAAAACTATAGTGACAAATTTTCCAAATCTTTCAACAATGAACAAATCTCAAAATAAGAAATTTTTCTGGCAACAATGAAAAATTCGTCTTTAAGTCATCATTTTTCAACTGTTATTATGAAAAATGTATTTATAATTATATTAGAAGTTATCTATAATGTCAACTTTCCCCCACTTCCAACAATGTAAAAAATTCCATTGACAAATAATGATACCGTTTCAACAATTGACAATATTTAAAACGTGAAAATGTCCCTATCCTTTAACAATGGAAAAAATTATAGTGACAAATTTTCCCTTGCTTTCAACAATGAAGAAAACTTAAAATAAGAAAATTATCCCGTAACAATGTACAATTATATTTTGAGTCAGCCCTTCTCAATTGTTTTTTTGAAAAATTTATTTATAATTATATAAGAAATTTTTTTATAATGACAAATTTTCCACACTTTCAACAATGGAAAAAATTCCATTGACAAATATTGATGCCGTTTCAACAATGGACAACATTTAAAACGTGAAAATGTCACTATTCTTTAAAAAATGAAAAAAATATAGTGACAAGTTTTCCCACACTTTCAACAATTAACAAATTTAAAATAAGAAATTTTAACGGCAACAATGAAAAATTCGTCTTTAAATCATCATTTTTCAATTGGTATTATGAAAAATTTATTTATAATTATATTAGAAATTGTCTATAATGAACACTTTCCTGCATTTTCAACAACGGAAAAAATTCCATTGACAAATATTGATACCATTTCAATAATGGACAATATTTAAAACGTAAAAGTGTCCCTATCCTTTAACAATGCAAAAAATTATAATGACAAAATTTCCCACTTTTTCAACAATGAAGAAATCTTAAAATATGAAATTTTTCTGGCAACAATGGAAAATTCGTCTTAAGTCATCATTTTTCAATTGTTATTAAGAAAAATTTATTTATAATTATATTAGAAGTTATCTATAATGACAACATTCCGGCACTTCCAACAATGGAAAAAATTCCATTGACAAATATTGATATAGTTTCAACAATTGACTATATTTAAAACGTGAAAATGTCACTATCCTTTAACAATGGAAAAAATTATAGTGACAAATTTTCCCACGCTTTCAACAATGAAGAAAACTCAAAATAAGAAATTTTTCCCGCAACAATGAACAATTCTATTTTGAGTCATCTTTTTTCCATTGTTATTATGAAAAATTTATTTATAATTATATTAGAAGTTATCTATAATGTCAACTTTCCCGCACTTCCAACAATGGAGAAAATTCCATTGACCAATTTTGATACCGTTTCAAGAATGGACAATATTTAAAACGTGAAATTGTCAATATCCTTTAACAATGGAAAAAACTATAGTGACAAATTTTCCAAATCTTTCAACAATGAACAAATCTCAAAATAAGAAATTTTTCTGGCAACAATGAAAAATTCGTCTTTAAGTCATCATTTTTCAACTGTTATTATGAAAAATGTATTTATAATTATATTAGAAGTTATCTATAATGTCAACTTTCCCGCACTTCCAACAACGGAAAAAATTCCATTGACAAATATTGATGCCGTTTCAACAATGGACAACATTTAAAACGTGAAAATGTCACTATCCTTTAACAATGGAAAAAATTATAGTGGCAAATTTTCCCTCGCTTTCAACAATGAAGACAACTTAAAATAAGAAAATTATCCCGCAACAATGTACAATTATATTTTGAGTCATCCCTTTTCAATTGTTTTTATGAAAAATTTATTTATAATTATATTAGAAGTTTTGTATAATGACAAATTTCCCACACTTCCAACAATGGAAAAAATTCCATTGACAAATATTCATGCCGTTTCAAGAATGGACAATATTTAAAACGTGAAAATGTCACTATCCTTTAACAATGGAAAAAACTATAGTGACAAATTTTCCAAATCTTTCAACAATGAACAAATCTCAAAATAAGAAATTTTTCTGGCAACAATGAAAAATTCGTCTTAACTCATCATTTTTCAATTGTTATTATGAAAAATTTATTTATAATTATATTAGAAGTTATCTATAATGTCAACTTTCCCGCACTTCCAACAACGGAAAAAATTCCATTGACAAATATTGATGCCGTTTCAACAATGGACAACATTTAAAACGTGAAAATGTCACTATCCTTTAACAATGGAAAAAATTATAGTGGCAAATTTTCCCTCCCTTTCAACAATGAAGACAACTTAAAATAAGAAAATTATCCCGCAACAATGTACAATTATATTTTGAGTCATCCCTTTTCAATTGTTTTTATGAAAAATTTGTTTATAATTATATTAGAAGTTATCTATAATGTCAACTTTCCCGCACTTCCAACAATGGAGAAAATTTCATTGACCAATTTTGATACCGTTTCAAGAATGGACAATATTTAAAACGTGAAAATGTCACTATCCTTTAACAATGGAAAAAACTATAGTGACAAATTTTCCAAATCTTTCAACAATGAACAAATCTCAAAATAAGAAATTTTTCTGGCAACAATGAAAAATTCGTCTTAACTCATCATTTTTCAATTGTTATTATGAAAAATTTATTTATAATTATATTAGAAGTTTTTTCTAATGACAACTTTCCTGCACTTCCAACAATGGGAAAAATTCCATTGACAAATATTGATACCGTTTCAACAATGGACGACATTTAAAACGTGAAAATGTCACTATTCTTTAAAAAATGAAAAAAAATATAGTGACAAATTTTCCCTCGCTTTCAAGAATGAAGAAAACTTAAAATATGAAATTTTTCCGGCAACAATGGAAAATTCGTCTTAACTCATCATTTTTCAATTGTTATTATGAAAAATTTATTTATAATTATATTAGAAGTTATCTATAATGACAACATTCCGGAATTTCCAACAATGGAAAAAACTCCATTGACAAATATTGATACCGTTTCAATAATGGACAATATTTAAAACGTAAAGGTGTCCCTATCCTTTAACAATGGAAAAAATTATAATGACAAAATTTCCCACTCTTTCAACAATGAAGAAATCTTGAAATATGAAATTTTTCTGGCAACAATGGAAAATTCGTCTTAAGTCATCATTTTTCAATTGTTATTAAGAAAAATTTATTTATAATTATATTAGAAGTTATCTATAATGACAACATTCCGGCACTTCCAACAATGGAAAAAATTCCATTGACAAATATTGGTATAGTTTCAACAGTTGACTATATTTAAAACGTGAAAATGTCACTATCCTTTAACAATGGAAAAAATTATGGTGACAAATTTTCCCACGCTTTCAACAATGAAGAAAATTCAACATAAGAAATTTTTCCCGCAACAATGAACAATTCTATTTTGAGTCATCTTTTTTCAATTGTTATTATGAAAAATTTATTTATAATTATATTAGAAGTTATCTATAATGACAACTTTCCCGCACTTCCAACAACGGAAAAAATTCCATTGACCAATTTTGATACCGTTTCAAGAATGGACAATATTTAAAACGTGAAAATGTCACTATCATTTAACAATGGAAAAACTATAGTGACAAATTTTCCAAAGCTTTCAACAATGAACAAATCTTATAATAAGAAATTTTAACGACAACGTTGAAAAATTCGTCTTTAAGTCATCATTTTTCAATTGTTATTATCAAAAATTTATTTATAATTATATTAGAAATTGTCTATAATAAACACTTTCCCGCACTTCCAACAATGGAAAAAATTCCATTGACAAATATTGATACCGTTTCAACAATTGACAATATTTAAAACGTGAAAATGTCCCTATCCTTTAACAATGGAAAAAATTATAGTGACAAATTTTCCCTCGCTTTCAAGAATGAAGAAAACTTAAAATATGATATTTTTCCGGCAACAATGGAAAATTCATCTTAACTCATCATTTTTCAATTGTTATTATGAAAAATTTATTTATAATTATATTAGAAGTTATCTATAATGACAACATTCCGGAACTTCCAACAATGGAAAAAATTCCATTGACAAATATTGATACAGTTTCAATTTTTGACTATATTTAAAACGTGAAAATGTTCCCATTATTTAACAATGGAAAAAAATTATAGTGACAAATTTTCCTACGTTTTCATCAATGAAGAAATCTTAAAATATGAAATTTTTCCGGCAACAATGAAAAATTCGTCTTTAAGTCATCATTTTTCAACTGTTATTATGAAAAATGTATTTATAATTATATTAGAAGTTATCTATAATGACAACTTTCCCGCACTTCCAACAATGGAGAAAATTCCATTGACCAATTTTGATACCGTTTCAAGAATGGACAATATTTAAAACGTGAAAATGTCACTATCCTTTAACAATGGAAAAAACTATTGTGACAAATTTTCCAAATCTTTCAACAATGAACAAATCTCAAAATAAGAAATTTTTCTGGCAACAATGAAAAATTCGTCTTTAAGTCATCATTTTTCAACTGTTATTATGAAAAATGTATTTATAATTATATTAGAAGTTATCTATAATGTCAACTTTCCCGCACTTCCAACAACGGCAAAATTCCATTGACAAATAATGATACCGTTTCAACAATTGACAATATTTAAAACGTGAAAATGTCCCTATCCTTTAACAATGGAAAAAATTATAGTGCTAAATTTTCCCTCGCTTTCAACAATGAAGAAAACTTAAAATAAGAAAATTATCCCGCAACAATGTACAATTATATTTTGAGTCATCCCTTTTCAATTGTTTTTATGAAAAATTTATTTATAATTATATTAGAAGTTTTTTATAATGACAAATTTTCCACACTTCCAACAATGGAAAAAATTCCATTGACAAATATTGATGCCGTTTCAACAATGGACAACATTTACAACGTGAAAATGTCACTATTCTTTAAAAAATGAAAAAAATATAGTGACAAGTTTTCCCACACTTTCAACAATTAACAAATTTAAAATAAGAAATTTTAACGGCAACAATGAAAAATTCGTCTTTAAATCATCATTTTTCAATTGTTTTTATGAAAAATTCATTTATAATTATATTAGAATATATATCTATAATGAACACTTTCCTGCATTTTCAACAACGGAAAAAATTCCATTGACAAATATTGATACCGTTTCAATAATGGACAATATTTAAAACGTAAAAGTGTCCCTATCCTTTAACAATGGAAAAAATTATAATGACAAAATTTCCCACTCTTTGAACAATGAAGAAATCTTAAAATAGGAAATTTTTCTGGCAACAATGGAAAATTCGTCATTAAGTCATCATTTTTCAATTGTTATTATGAAAAATTTATTTATAATTATATTAGAAATTGTCTATAATAAACACTTTCCCGCACTTCCAACAATGGAAAAAATTCCATTGACAAATATTGATACCGTTTCAACAATTGACAATATTTAAAACGTGAAAATGTCCCTATCCTTTAACAATGGAAAAACTATAGTGACAAATTTTCCAAAGCTTTCAACAATGAACAAATCTTATAATAAGAAATTTTAACGACAACGTTGAAAAATTCGTCTTTAAGTCATCATTTTTCAATTGTTATTATCAAAAATTTATTTATAATTATATTAGAAATTGTCTATAATAAACACTTTCCCGCACTTCCAACAATGGAAAAAATTCCATTGACAAATATTGATACCGTTTCAACAATTGACAATATTTAAAACGTGAAAATGTCCCTATCCTTTAACAATGGAAAAAATTATAGTGACAAATTTTCCCTCGCTTTCAAGAATGAAGAAAACTTAAAATATGAAATTTTTCCGGCAACAATGGAAAATTCGTCTTAACTCATCATTTTTCAATTGTTATTATGAAAAATGTATTTATAATTATATTAGAAGTTATCTATAATGACAACTTTCCCGCACTTCCAACAATGGAGAAAATTTCATTGACCAATTTTGATACCGTTTCAAGAATGGACAATATTTAAAACGTGAAAATGTCACTATTCTTTAACAATGGAAAAAACTATAGTGACAAATTTTCCAAATCTTTCAACAATGAACAAATCTCAAAATAAGAAACTTTTCTGGCAACAATGAAAAATTCGTCTTTAAGTCATCATTTTTCAACTGTTATTATGAAAAATGTATTTATAATTATATTAGAAGTTATCTATAATGTCAACTTTCCCGCACTTCCAACAACGGAAAAAATTCCATTGACAAATAATGATACCGTTTCAACAATTGACAATATTTAAAACGTGAAAATGTCCCTATCCTTTAACAATGGAAAAAATTATAGTGACAAATTTTCCCTCGCTTTCAAGAATGAAGAAAACTTAAAGTATGAAATTTTTCCGGCAACAATGGAAAATTCGTCTTAACTCATCATTTTTCAATTGTTATTATGAAAAATTTATTTATAATTATATTAGAAGTTATCTATAATGACAACATTCCGGAACTTCCAACAATGGAAAAAATTCCATTGACAAATATTGATACAGTTTCAACAATTGACTATATTTAAAACGTGAAAATGTTCCCATTATTTAACAATGGAAAAAAATTATAGTGACAAATTTTCCTACGTTATCATCAATGAAGAAATCTTAAAATATGAAACTTTTCCGGCAACAATGAAAAATTCGTCTTTAAGTAATCATTTTTCAACTGTTATTATGAAAAATGTATTTATAATTATATTAGAAGTTATCTATAATGACAACTTTCCCGCACTTCCAACAACGGAAAAAATTCCATTGACCAATTTTGATGCCGTTTCAAGAATGGACAATATTTAAAACTTGAAAATGTCACTATTCTTTAACAATGGAAAAAACTATAGTGACAAATTTTCCAAATCTTTCAACAATGAACAAATCTCAAAATAAGAAATTTTTCTGGCAACAATGAAAAATTCGTCTTTAAGTCATCATTTTTCAACTGTTATTATGAAAAATGTATTTATAATTATATTAGAAGTTATCTATAATGTCAACTTTCCCGCACTTCCAACAACGGAAAAAATTCCATTGACAAATAATGATACCGTTTCAACAATGGACAATATTTAAAACGTGAAAATGTCACTATCCTTTAACAATGGAAAAAATTATAATGACAAAATTTCCCACTCTTTCAACAATGAAGAAATCTTAAAATATGAAATTTTTCTGGCAACAATGGAAAAATCGTCTTAAGTCATCATTTTTCAATTGTTATTAAGAAAAATTTATTTATAATTATATTAGAAGTTATCTATAATGACAACATTCCGGCACTTCCAACAATGGAAAAAATTCCATTGACAAATATTGATATAGTTTCAACAATTGACTATATTTAAAACGTGAAAATGTCACTATCCTTTAACAATGGAAAAAATTATAGTGACAAATTTTCCCACGCTTTCAACAATGAAGAAAACTCAAAATAAGAAATTTTTCCCGCAACAATGAACAATTCTAATTTCAGTAATCTTTTTTCAATTGTTATTATGAAAAATTTATTTATAATTATATTAGAAGTTATCTATAATGAAAACTTTCCCGCACTTCCAACAATGGAAAAAATTCCATTGACCAATTTTGATACCGTTTCAAGAATGGACAATATTTAAAACGTGAAAATGTCACTATCCTTTAACAATGGAAAAACTATAGTGACAAATTTTCCAAAGCTTTCAACAATGAACAAATTTAAAATAAGAAATTTTAACGGCAACAATGAAAAATTCGTCTTTAAATCATCATTTTTCAATTGTTTTTATGGAAAATTTATTTATAATTAATTATAGTAGAAATTGTCTATAATGAACACTTTCTTGCATTTTCAACAACGGAAAAAATTACATTGACAAATATTGATACCGTTTCAATAATGGACAATATTTAAAACGTAAAAGTGTCCCTATCCTTTAACAATGGAAAAAATTATAATGACAAAATTTCCCACTCTTTCAACAATGAACAAATCTTAAAATAGGAAATTTTTCTGGCAACAATGGAAAATTCGTCTTAAGTCATCATTTTTCAATTGTTACTAAGAAAAATTTATTTATAATTATATTAGAAGTTATCTATAATGACAACATTCCGGCACTTCCAGCAATGGAAAAAATTCCATTGAAAAATATTGATATAGTTTTAACAATTGACTATATTTAAAACGTGAAAATGTCACTATCCTTTAACAATGGAAAAAATTATAGTGACAAATTTTCCCACGCTTTCAACAATGAAGAAAATTCAACATAAGAAATTTTTCCCGCAACAATGAACAATTCTATTTTGAGTCATCTTTTTTCGATTGTTATTACGAAAAATTTATTTATAATTATATTAGAAATTGTCTATAATGAACACTTTCTTGCATTTTCAACAACGGAAAAAATTCTATTGACAAATATTGATTCCATTTCAACAATGGTCAATATTTAAAACGTGAAAATGTCACTATCCTTTAACAATGGAAAAAATTATAATGACAAAATTTCCCACTCTTTCAACAATGAAGAAATCTTAAAATATGAAATTTTTCTGGCAACAATGGAAAATTCGTCTTAAGTCATCATTTTTCAATTGTTATTAAGAAAAATTTATTTATAATTATATTAGAAGTTATCTATAATGACAACATTCCGGAATTTCCAACAATGGAAAAAATTCCATTGACAAATATTGATACAGTTTCAACAATTGACTATATTTAAAACGTGAAAATGTTCCCATTCTTTAACAATGGAAAAAATTTATAGTGACAAATTTTCCTACGTTTTCAACAATGAAGAAAACTTAAAATAAGAAAATTTTCCCGCAACAATGAACAATTATATTTTGAGTCATCTTTTGTCGATTGTTATTATGAAAAATTTATTTATAATTATATTAGAAATTATCTATAATGACAACTTTCTGGCACTTCCAATAATGGAAAAAATTCCTTTGACCAATTTTGATTCCATTTCAACAATGAACAATATTTAAAACGTAAAAATGTCCCTATCCTTTAACAATGGAAAAAATTATAGTGACAAATTATCCCACGCTTTCAACAATGAAGAAATCTTAAATATGAAATTTTTCCGGCAACAACGGAAAATTCGTCTTTAAGTCGTCATTTTCCAATTATTATTATGAAAAATTTATTTATAATTATATTAGAAGTTATCTATAATGACAACTTTCCCACACTTCCAACAATGGAAAAAATTCCATTGACCAATTTTGATACCGTTTCAAGAATGGACAATATTTAAAACGTGAAAATGTCACTATCTTTTAACAATGGAAAAACTATAGTGACAAATTTTCCAAAGCTTTCAACAATGAACAACTCTTATAATAAGAAATTTTAACGACAACGTTGAAAAATGCGTCTTTAAGTCATCATTTTTCAATTGTTATTATGAAAAATTTATTTATAATTATATTAGAAATTTTTTCTAATGACAACTTTCCTGCACTTCCAACAATGGGAAAAATTCCATTGACAAATATTGATACCGTTTCAACAATGGACGACATTTAAAACGTGAAAATGTCACTATTCTTTAAAAAATGAAAAAATATATAGTGACAAGTTTTCCCACACTGTCAACAATTAACAAATCTTAAAATAAGAAATTTTAACGGCAACAATGAAAAATTCGTCATTAAGTCATCATTTTTCAACTGTTATTATGAAAAATTTATTTATAATTATATTAGAAATTGTCTATAATAAACACTTTCCCGCACTTCCAACAATGGAAAAAATTCCACTGACAAATATTGATACCGTTTCAACAATTGACTATATTTAAAACGTGAAAATGTTCCCATTTTTTAAAAATGGAAAAAAATTATAGTGACAAATTTTCCTACGTTTTCAACAATGAAGAAAACTTAAAATAAGAAAATTATCCCGCAACAATGTACAATTATATTTTGAGTCATCCCTTTTCAATTGTTTTTATGAAAAATTTATTTATAATTATATTAGAAGTTTTTTATAATGACAAATTTCCCACATTTCCAACAATGGAAAACATTTCATTGACAAATATTGATGCCGTTTCAACAATGGACAACATTTAAAACGTGAAAATGTCACTATTCTTTAAAAAATGAAAAAATTATGATGACAAAATTTCCCACTCTTTCAACAATGAAGAAATCTTATAATGTGAAATTTTTCTGGCAACAATGGAAAATTCGTCTTAAGTCATCATTTTTCAATTGTTATTAAGAAAAATTTATTTGTAATTATATTAGAAGTTATCTATAATGACAACATTCCGGCACTTCCAGCAATGGAAAAAATTCCATTGACAAATATTGATATAGTTTCAACAATTGACTATATTTAAAACGTGAAAATGTCACTATCCTTTAACAATGGAAAAAATTATAGTGACAAATTTTCCCACGCTTTCAACAATGAAGAAAATTCAACATAAGAAATTTTTCCCGCAACAATGAACAATTCTATTTTGAGTCATCTTTTTTCGATTGTTATTATGAAAAATTTATTTATAATTATATTAGAAACTGTCTATAATGAACATTTTCTTGCATTTTCAACAACGGAAAAAATTCCATTGACAAATATTGATTCCATTTCAACAATGGACAATATTTAAAACGTGAAAATGTCACTATCCTTTAACAATGGAAAAAAGTATAATGACAAAATTTCCCACTCTTTCAACAATGAAGAAATCTTAAAATATGAAATTTTTCTGGCAACAATGGAAAAATCGTCTTAAGTCATCATTTTTCAATTGTTATTAAGAAAAATTTATTTATAATTATATTAGAAGTTATCTATAATGACAACATTCCGGCACTTCCAACAATGGAAAAAATTCCATTGACAAATATTGATATAGTTTCAACAATTGACTATATTTAAAACGTGAAAATGTCACTATCCTTTAACAATGGAAAAAATTATAGTGACAAATTTTCCCACGCTTTCAACAATGAAGAAAACTCAAAATAAGAAATTTTTCCCGCAACAATGAACAATTCTAATTTCAGTAATCTTTTTTCAATTGTTATTATGAAAAATTTATTTATAATTATATTAGAAGTTATCTATAATGAAAACTTTCCCGCACTTCCAACAATGGAAAAAATTCCATTGACCAATTTTGATACCGTTTCAAGAATGGACAATATTTAAAACGTGAAAATGTCACTATCCTTTAACAATGGAAAAACTATAGTGACAAATTTTCCAAAGCTTTCAACAATGAACAAATTTAAAATAAGAAATTTTAACGGCAACAATGAAAAATTCGTCTTTAAATCATCATTTTTCAATTGTTTTTATGGAAAATTTATTTATAATTAATTATAGTAGAAATTGTCTATAATGAACACTTTCTTGCATTTTCAACAACGGAAAAAATTACATTGACAAATATTGATACCGTTTCAATAATGGACAATATTTAAAACGTAAAAGTGTCCCTATCCTTTAACAATGGAAAAAATTATAATGACAAAATTTCCCACTCTTTCAACAATGAAGAAATCTTAAAATATGAAATTTTTCTGGCAACAATGGAAAATTCGTCATTAAGTCATCATTTTTCAATTGTTATTATGAAAAATTTATTTATAATTATATTAGAAATTGTCTATAATAAACACTTTCCCGCACTTCCAACAATGGAAAAAATTCCATTGACAAATATTGATACCGTTTCAACAATTGACAATATTTAAAACGTGAAAATGTCCCTATCCTTTAACAATGGAAAAAATTATAGTGACAAATTTTCCCTCGCTTTCAAGAATGAAGAAAACTTAAAATATGAAATTTTTCCGGCAACAATGGAAAATTCGTCTTAACTCATCATTTTTCAATTGTTATTATGAAAAATGTATTTATAATTATATTAGAAGTTATCTATAATGACAACTTTCCCGCACTTCCAACAATGGAGAAAATTTCATTGACCAATTTTGATACCGTTTCAAGAATGGACAATATTTAAAACGTGAAAATGTCACTATTCTTTAACAATGGAAAAAACTATAGTGACAAATTTTCCAAATCTTTCAACAATGAACAAATCTCAAAATAAGAAACTTTTCTGGCAACAATGAAAAATTCGTCTTTAAGTCATCATTTTTCAACTGTTATTATGAAAAATGTATTTATAATTATATTAGAAGTTATCTATAATGTCAACTTTCCCGCACTTCCAACAACGGAAAAAATTCCATTGACAAATAATGATACCGTTTCAACAATTGACAATATTTAAAACGTGAAAATGTCCCTATCCTTTAACAATGGAAAAAATTATAGTGACAAATTTTCCCTCGCTTTCAAGAATGAAGAAAACTTAAAGTATGAAATTTTTCCGGCAACAATGGAAAATTCGTCTTAACTCATCATTTTTCAATTGTTATTATGAAAAATTTATTTATAATTATATTAGAAGTTATCTATAATGACAACATTCCGGAACTTCCAACAATGGAAAAAATTCCATTGACAAATATTGATACAGTTTCAACAATTGACTATATTTAAAACGTGAAAATGTTCCCATTATTTAACAATGGAAAAAAATTATAGTGACAAATTTTCCTACGTTATCATCAATGAACAAATCTTAAAATATGAAACTTTTCCGGCAACAATGAAAAATTCGTCTTTAAGTAATCATTTTTCAACTGTTATTATGAAAAATGTATTTATAATTATATTAGAAGTTATCTATAATGACAACTTTCCCGCACTTCCAACAATGGAGAAAATTCCATTGACCAATTTTGATGCCGTTTCAAGAATGGACAATATTTAAAACTTGAAAATGTCACTATTCTTTAACAATGGAAAAAACTATAGTGACAAATTTTCCAAATCTTTCAACAATGAACAAATCTCAAAATAAGAAATTTTTCTGGCAACAATGAAAAATTCGTCTTTAAGTCATCATTTTTCAACTGTTATTATGGAAAATGTATTTATAATTATATTAGAAGTTATCTATAATGTCAACTTTCCCGCACTTCCAACAACGGAAAAAATTCCATTGACAAATAATGATACCGTTTCAACAATGGACAATATTTAAAACGTGAAAATGTCACTATCCTTTAACAATGGAAAAAATTATAATGACAAAATTTCCCACTCTTTCAACAATGAAGAAATCTTAAAATATGAAATTTTTCTGGCAACAATGGAAAAATCGTCTTAAGTCATCATTTTTCAATTGTTATTAAGAAAAATTTATTTATAATTATATTAGAAGTTATCTATAATGACAACATTCCGGCACTTCCAACAATGGAAAAAATTCCATTGACAAATATTGATATAGTTTCAACAATTGACTATATTTAAAACGTGAAAATGTCACTATCCTTTAACAATGGAAAAAATTATAGTGACAAATTTTCCCACGCTTTCAACAATGAAGAAAACTCAAAATAAGAAATTTTTCCCGCAACAATGAACAATTCTAATTTCAGTAATCTTTTTTCAATTGTTATTATGAAAAATTTATTTATAATTATATTAGAAGTTATCTATAATGAAAACTTCCCCGCACTTCCAACAATGGAAAAAATTCCATTGACCAATTTTGATACCGTTTCAAGAATGGACAATATTTAAAACGTGAAAATGTCACTATCCTTTAACAATGGAAAAACTATAGTGACAAATTTTCCAAAGCTTTCAACAATGAACAAATTTAAAATAAGAAATTTTAACGGCAACAATGAAAAATTCGTCTTTAAATCATCATTTTTCAATTGTTTTTATGGAAAATTTATTTATAATTAATTATAGTAGAAATTGTCTATAATGAACACTTTCTTGCATTTTCAACAACGGAAAAAATTACATTGACAAATATTGATACCGTTTCAATAATGGACAATATTTAAAACGTAAAAGTGTCCCTATCCTTTAACAATGGAAAAAATTATAATGACAAAATTTCCCACTCTTTCAACAATGAAGAAATCTTAAAATATGAAATTTTTCTGGCAACAATGGAAAATTCGTCATTAAGTCATCATTTTTCAATTGTTATTATGAAAAATTTATTTATAATTATATTAGAAATTGTCTATAATAAACACTTTCCCGCACTTCCAACAATGGAAAAAATTCCATTGACAAATATTGATACCGTTTCAACAATTGACAATATTTAAAACGTGAAAATGTCCCTATCCTTTAACAATGGAAAAAATTATAGTGACAAATTTTCCCTCGCTTTCAAGAATGAAGAAAACTTAAAATATGAAATTTTTCCGGCAACAATGGAAAATTCGTCTTAACTCATCATTTTTCAATTGTTATTATGAAAAATGTATTTATAATTATATTAGAAGTTATCTATAATGACAACTTTCCCGCACTTCCAACAATGGAGAAAATTTCATTGACCAATTTTGATACCGTTTCAAGAATGGACAATATTTAAAACGTGAAAATGTCACTATTCTTTAACAATGGAAAAAACTATAGTGACAAATTTTCCAAATCTTTCAACAATGAACAAATCTCAAAATAAGAAACTTTTCTGGCAACAATGAAAAATTCGTCTTTAAGTCATCATTTTTCAACTGTTATTATGAAAAATGTATTTATAATTATATTAGAAGTTATCTATAATGTCAACTTTCCCGCACTTCCAACAACGGAAAAAATTCCATTGACAAATAATGATACCGTTTCAACAATTGACAATATTTAAAACGTGAAAATGTCCCTATCCTTTAACAATGGAAAAAATTATAGTGACAAATTTTCCCTCGCTTTCAAGAATGAAGAAAACTTAAAGTATGAAATTTTTCCGGCAACAATGGAAAATTCGTCTTAACTCATCATTTTTCAATTGTTATTATGAAAAATTTATTTATAATTATATTAGAAGTTATCTATAATGACAACATTCCGGAACTTCCAACAATGGAAAAAATTCCATTGACAAATATTGATACAGTTTCAACAATTGACTATATTTAAAACGTGAAAATGTTCCCATTATTTAACAATGGAAAAAAATTATAGTGACAAATTTTCCTACGTTATCATCAATGAAGAAATCTTAAAATATGAAACTTTTCCGGCAACAATGAAAAATTCGTCTTTAAGTAATCATTTTTCAACTGTTATTATGAAAAATGTATTTATAATTATATTAGAAGTTATCTATAATGACAACTTTCCCGCACTTCCAACAATGGAGAAAATTCCATTGACCAATTTTGATGCCGTTTCAAGAATGGACAATATTTAAAACTTGAAAATGTCACTATTCTTTAACAATGGAAAAAACTATAGTGACAAATTTTCCAAATCTTTCAACAATGAACAAATCTCAAAATAAGAAATTTTTCTGGCAACAATGAAAAATTCGTCTTTAAGTCATCATTTTTCAACTGTTATTATGAAAAATGTATTTATAATTATATTAGAAGTTATCTATAATGTCAACTTTCCCGCACTTCCAACAACGGAAAAAATTCCATTGACAAATAATGATACCGTTTCAACAATTGACAATATTTAAAACGTGAAAATGTCCCTATCTTTTAACAATGGAAAAAATTATAGTGACAAATTTTCCCTCGCTTTCAAGAATGAAGAAAACTTAAAATATGAAATTTTTCCGGCAACAATGGAAAATTCGTCTTAACTCATCATTTTTCAATTGTTATTATGAAAAATTTATTTATAATTATATTAGAAGTTATCTATAATGACAACATTCCGGAACTTCCAACAATGGAAAAAATTCCATTGACAAATATTGATACAGTTTCAACAATTGACTATATTTAAAACGTGAAAATGTTCCCATTATTTAACAATGGAAAAAAATTATAGTGACAAATTTTCCTACGTTATCATCAATGAAGAAATCTTAAAATATGAAACTTTTCCGGCAACAATGAAAAATTCGTCTTTAAGTCATCATTTTTCAACTGTTATTATGAAAAATGTATTTATAATTATATTAGAAGTTATCTATAATGACAACTTTCCCGCACTTCCAACAATGGAAAAAATTCCATTGACAAATATTGATGCCGTTTCAACAATGGACAACATTTAAAACGTGAAAATGTCACTATTCTTTAAAAAATGAAAAAAATATAGTGACAATTTTTGCCACACTTTCAACAATTAACAAATTTAAAATAAGAAATTTTAACGGCAACAATGAAAAATTCGTCTTAAGTCATCATTTTCCAATTGTTTTTATGAAAAATTTATTTATAATTATATTAGAAATTGTCTATAATGACAACATTCCGGCACTTCCAGCAATGGAAAAAATTCCATTGTCCAATTTTGATACCGTTTCAAGAATGGACAATATTTAAAACGTGAAAATGTCACTATTCTTTAACAATGGAAAAAACTATAGTGACAAATTTTCCAAATCTTTCAACAATGAACAAATCTCAAAATAAGAAATTTTTCTGGCAACAATGAAAAATTCGTTTTTAAGTCATCATTTTTCAACTGTTATTATAAAAAATGTATTTATAATTATATTAGAAGTTATCTATAATGTCAACTTTCCCGCACTTCCAACAACGGAAAAAATTCCATTGACAAATAATGATACCGTTTCAACAATTGACAATATTTAAAACGTGAAAATGTCCCTATCCTTTAACAATGGAAAAAATTATAGTGGCAAATTTTCCCTCGTTTTCAACAATGGAGAAAACTTAAAATAAGAAAACTATCCCGCAACAATGTACAATTATATTTTGAGTCATCCCTTTTCAATTGTTTTTATGAAAAATTTATTTATAATTATATTAGAAGTTTTTTATAATGACAAATTTCCCACACTTCCAACAATGGAAAAAATTCCATTGACAAATATTGATGCCGTTTCAACAATGGACAACATTTAAAACGTGAAAATGTCACTATTCTTTAAAAAATGAAAAAAATATAGTGACAAGTTTTCCCACACTTTCAACAATGAAGAAATCTTAAAATATGAAATTTTTCTGGCAACAATGGAAAATTCGTCTTAAGTCATCATTTTTCAATTGTTATTAAGAAAAAATTATTTATAATTATATTAGAAGTTATCTATAATGACAACTTTCCCGCACTTCCAACAATGGAAAAAATTCCATTGACCAATTTTGATACCGTTTCAAGAATGGACAATATTTAAAACGTGAAAATGTCACTATCTTGTAACAATGGAAAAGCTATAGTGACAAATTTTCCAAAGCTTGCAACAATGAACAAATCTTATAATAAGAAATTTTAACGACAACGTTGAAAAATTCGTCTTTAAGTCATCATTTTTCAAAATTTATTATGAAAAATTTATTTATAATTATATTAGAAGTTTTTTCTAATGACAACTTTCCTGCACTTCCAACAATGGGAAAAATTCCATTGACAAATATTGATACCGTTTCAACAATGGACGACATTTAAAACGTGAAAATGTCACTATTCTTTAAAAAATGAAAAAAAATATAGTGACAAGTTTTCCCACACTGTCAACAATTAACAAATCTTAAAATAAGAAATTTTAACGGCAACAATGAAAAATTCGTCATTAAGTCATCATTTTTCAATTGTTATTATGAAAAATTTATTTATAATTATATTAGAAATTGTCTATAATATACACTTTCCCACACTTCCAACAATGGAAAAAATTCCATTGACAAATATTGATACCGTTTCAACAATTGACAATATTTAAAACGTGAAAATGTCCCTATCCTTTAACAATGGAAAAAAATTATAGTGACAAATTTTCCCTCGCTTTCAAGAATGAAGAAACTTAAAATATGAAATTTTTCTGGCAACAATGGAAAATTCGTCTTAACTCATCATTTTTCAATTGTTATTATGAAAAATTTATTTATAATTATATTAGAAGTTATCTATAATGACAACATTCCGGAATTTCCAACAATGGAAAAAATTCCATTGACAAATATTGATACCGTTTCAACAATTGACTATATTTAAAACGTGAAAATGTTCCCATTTTTTAACAATGGAAAAAAATTATAGTGACAAATTTTCCTACGTTTTCAACAATGAAGAAAACTTAAAATAAGAAAATTATCCCGCAACAATGTACAATTATATTTTGAGTCATCCCTTTTCAATTGTTTTTATGAAAAATTTATTTATAATTATATTAGAAGTTTTTTATAATGACAAATTTCCCACATTTCCAACAATGGAAAACATTCCATTGACAAATATTGATGCCGTTTCAACAATGGACAACATTTAAAACGTGAAAATGTCACTATTCTTTAAAAAATGAAAAAATTATGATGACAAAATTTCCCACTCTTTCAACAATGAAGAAATCTTATAATATGAAATTTTTCTGGCAACAATGGAAAATTCGTCTTAAGTCATCATTTTTCAATTGTTATTAAGAAAAATTTATTTATAATTATATTAAAAGTTATCTATAATGACAACATTCCGGCACTTCCAGCAATGGAAAAAATTCCATTGACAAATATTGATATAGTTTCAACAATTGACTATATTTAAAACGTGAAAATGTCACTATCCTTTAACAATGGAAAAAATTATAGTGACAAATTTTCCCACGCTTTCAACAATGAAGAAAATTCAACATAAGAAATTTTTCCCGCAACAATGAACAATTCTATTTTGAGTCATCTTTTTTCGATTGTTATTATGAAAAATTTATTTATAATTATATTAGAAACTGTCTATAATGAACACTTTCTTGCATTTTCAACAACGGAAAAAATTCCATTGACAAATATTGATTCCATTTCAACAATGGACAATATTTAAAACGTGAAAATGTCACTATCCTTTAACAATGGAAAAAATTATAATGACAAAATTTCCCACTCTTTCAACAATGAAGAAATCTTAAAATATGAAATTTGTCTGGCAACAATGGAAAATTCGTCTTAAGTCATCATTTTTCAATTGTTATTAAGAAAAATTTATTTATAATTATATTAGAAGTTATCTATAATGACAACATTCCGGCACTTCCAACAATGGAAAAAATTCCATTGACAAATATTGATATAGTTTCAACAATTGACTATATTTAAAACGTGAAAATGTCACTATCCTTTAACAATGGAAAAAATTATAGTGACAAATTTTCCCACGCTTTCAACAATGAAGAAAACTCAAAATAAGAAATTTTTCCCGCAACAATGAACAATTCTAATTTGAGTAATCTTTTTTCAATTGTTATTATGAAAAATTTATTTATAATTATATTAGAAGTTATCTATAATGAAAACTTTCCCGCACTTCCAACAATGGAAAAAATTCCATTGACCAATTTTGATACCGTTTCAAGAATGGACAATATTTAAAACGTGAAAATGTCACTATCCTTTAACAATGGAAAAACTATAGTGACAAATTTTCCAAAGCTTTCAACAATGAACAAATTTAAAATAAGAAATTTTAACGGCAACAATGAAAAATTCGTCTTTAAATCATCATTTTTCAATTGTTTTTATGGAAAATTTATTTATAATTAATTATAGTAGAAATTGTCTATAATGAACACTTTCTTGCATTTTCAACAACGGAAAAAATTACATTGACAAATATTGATACCGTTTCAATAATGGACAATATTTAAAACGTAAAAGTGTCCCTATCCTTTAACAATGGAAAAAATTATAATGACAAAATTTCCCACTCTTTCAACAATGAAGAAATCTTAAAATATGAAATTTTTCTGGCAACAATGGAAAATTCGTCATTAAGTCATCATTTTTCAATTGTTATTATGAAAAATTTATTTATAATTATATTAGAAATTGTCTATAATAAACACTTTCCCGCACTTCCAACAATGGAAATAATTCCATTGACAAATATTGATACCGTTTCAACAATTGACAATATTTAAAACGTGAAAATGTCCCTATCCTTTAACAATGGAAAAAATTATAGTGACAAATTTTCCCTCGCTTTCAAGAATGAAGAAAACTTAAAATATGAAATTTTTCCGGCAACAATGGAAAATTCGTCTTAACTCATCATTTTTCAATTGTTATTATGAAAAATGTATTTATAATTATATTAGAAGTTATCTATAATGACAACTTTCCCGCACTTCCAACAATGGAGAAAATTCCATTGACCAATTTTGATACCGTTTCAAGAATGGACAATATTTAAAACGTGAAAATGTCACTATTCTTTAACAATGGAAAAAACTATAGTGACAAATTTTCCAAATCTTTCAACAATGAACAAATCTCAAAATAAGAAATTTTTCTGGCAACAATGAAAAATTCGTCTTTAAGTCATCATTTTTCAACTGTTATTATGAAAAATGTATTTATAATTATATTAGAAGTTATCTATAATGTCAACTTTCCCGCACTTCCAACAACGGAAAAAATTCCATTGACAAATAATGATACCGTTTCAACAATTGACAATATTTAAAACGTGAAAATGTCCCTATCCTTTAACAATGGAAAAAATTATAGTGACAAATTTTCCGTCGCTTTCAAGAATGAAGAAAACTTAAAATATGAAATTTTTCCGGCAACAATGGAAAATTCGTCTTAACTCATCATTTTTCAATTGTTATTATGAAAAATTTATTTATAATTATATTAGAAGTTATCTATAATGACAACATTCCGGAACTTCCAACAATGGAAAAAATTCCATTGACAAATATTGATACAGTTTCAACAACTGACTATATTTAAAACGTGAAAATGTTCCCATTATTTAAAAATGGAAAAAAATTATAGTGACAAATTTTCCTACGTTATCACCAATGAAGAAATCTTAAAATATGAAACTTTTCCGGCAACAATGAAAAATTCGTCTTTAAGTAATCATTTTTCAACTGTTATTATGAAAAATGTATTTATAATTATATTAGAAGTTATCTATAATGGCAACTTTCCCGCACTTCCAACAATGGAGAAAATTCCATTGACCAATTTTGATACCGTTTCAAGAATGGACAATATTTAAAACGTGAAAATGTCACTATTCTTTAACAATGGAAAAAATTATAGTGACAAATTTTCCCTCGCTTTCAACAATGGAGAAAACTTAAAATAAGAAAATTATCCCGCAACAATGTACAATTATATTTTGAGTCATCCCTTTTCAATTGTTTTTATGAAAAATTTATTTATAATTATATTAGAAGTTTTTTATAATGACAAATTTCCCACACTTCCAACAATGGAAAAAATTCCATTGACAAATATTGATGCCGTTTCAACAATGGACAACATTTAAAACGTGAAAATGTCACTATTCTTTAAAAAATGAAAAAAATATAGTGACAAGTTTTCCCACACTTTCAACAATGAAGAAATCTTAAAATATGAAATTTTTCTGGCAACAATGGAAAATTCGTCTTAAGTCATCATTTTTCAATTGTTATTAAGAAAAAATTATTTATAATTATATTAGAAGTTATCTATAATGACAACATTCCGGCACTTCCAGCAATGGAAAAAATTCCATTGACAAATCTTGATACCGTTTCAATAATGGACAATATTTAAAACGTAAATGTGTCCCTATCCTTTAACAATGGAAAAAATTATAATGACAAAATTTCCCACTCTTTCAACAATGAAGAAATCTTAAAATATGAAATTTTTCTGGCAACAATGGAAAATTCGTCTTAAGTCATCATTTTTCAATTGTTATTAAGAAAAAATTATTTATAATTATATTAGAAGTTATCTATAATGACAACATTCCGGCACTTCCAGCAATGGAAAAAATTCCATTGACAAATATTGATATAGTTTCAACAATGGACAATATTTAAAACGTGAAAATGTCACTATCCTTTAACAATGGAAAAAATTATAGTGGCAAATTTTCCCTCGTTTTCAACAATGGAGAAAACTTAAAATAAGAAAACTATCCCGCAACAATGTACAATTATATTTTGAGTCATCCCTTTTCAATTGTTTTTATGAAAAATTTATTTATAATTATATTAGAAGTTTTTTATAATGACAAATTTCCCACACTTCCAACAATGGAAAAAATTCCATTGACAAATATTGATGCCGTTTCAACAATGGACAACATTTAAAACGTGAAAATGTCACTATTCTTTAAAAAATGAAAAAAATATAGTGACAAGTTTTCCCACACTTTCAACAATGAAGAAATCTTAAAATATGAAATTTTTCTGGCAACAAAGGAAAATTCGTCTTAAGTCATCATTTTTCAATTGTTATTAAGAAAAAATTATTTATAATTATATTAGAAGTTATCTATAATGACAACTTTCCCGCACTTCCAACAATGGAAAAAATTCCATTGACCAATTTTGATACCGTTTCAAGAATGGACAATATTTAAAACGTGAAAATGTCACTATCTTGTAACAATGGAAAAGCTATAGTGACAAATTTTCCAAAGCTTGCAACAATGAACAAATCTTATAATAAGAAATTTTAACGACAACGTTGAAAAATTCGTCTTTAAGTCATCATTTTTCAAAATTTATTATGAAAAATTTATTTATAATTATATTAGAAGTTTTTTCTAATGACAACTTTCCTGCACTTCCAACAATGAGAAAAATTCCATTGACAAATATTGATACCGTTTCAACAATGGACGACATTTAAAACGTGAAAATGTCACTATTCTTTAAAAAATGAAAAAAAATATAGTGACAAGTTTTCCCACACTGTCAACAATTAACAAATCTTAAAATAAGAAATTTTAACGGCAACAATGAAAAATTCGTCATTAAGTCATCATTTTTCAATTGTTATTATGAAAAATTTATTTATAATTATATTAGAAATTGTCTATAATATACACTTTCCCACACTTCCAACAATGGAAAAAATTCCATTGACAAATATTGATACCGTTTCAACAATTGACAATATTTAAAACGTGAAAATGTCCCTATCCTTTAACAATGGAAAAAAATTATAGTGACAAATTTTCCCTCGCTTTCAAGAATGAAGAAACTTAAAATATGAAATTTTTCTGGCAACAATGGAAAATTCGTCTTAACTCATCATTTTTCAATTGTTATTATGAAAAATTTATTTATAATTATATTAGAAGTTATCTATAATGACAACATTCCGGAATTTCCAACAATGGAAAAAATTCCATTGACAAATATTGATACCGTTTCAACAATTGACTATATTTAAAACGTGAAAATGTTCCCATTTTTTAACAATGGAAAAAAATTATAGTGACAAATTTTCCTACGTTTTCAACAATGAAGAAAACTTAAAATAAGAAAATTATCCCGCAACAATGTACAATTATATTTTGAGTCATCCCTTTTCAATTGTTTTTATGAAAAATTTATTTATAATTATATTAGAAGTTTTTTATAATGACAAATTTCCCACATTTCCAACAATGGAAAACATTCCATTGACAAATATTGATGCCGTTTCAACAATGGACAACATTTAAAACGTGAAAATGTCACTATTCTTTAAAAAATGAAAAAATTATGATGACAAAATTTCCCACTCTTTCAACAATGAAGAAATCTTATAATATGAAATTTTTCTGGCAACAATGGAAAATTCGTCTTAAGTCATCATTTTTCAATTGTTATTAAGAAAAATTTATTTATAATTATATTAGAAGTTATCTATAATGACAACATTCCGGCACTTCCAGCAATGGAAAAAATTCCATTGACAAATATTGATATAGTTTCAACAATTGACTATATTTAAAACGTGAAAATGTCACTATCCTTTAACAATGGAAAAAATTATAGTGACAAATTTTCCCACGCTTTCAACAATGAAGAAAATTCAACATAAGAAATTTTTCCCGCAACAATGAACAATTCTATTTTGAGTCATCTTTTTTCGATTGTTATTATGAAAAATTTATTTATAATTATATTAGAAACTGTCTATAATGAACACTTTCTTGCATTTTCAACAACGGAAAAAATTCCATTGACAAATATTGATTCCATTTCAACAATGGACAATATTTAAAACGTGAAAATGTCACTATCCTTTAACAATGGAAAAAATTATAATGACAAAATTTCCCACTCTTTCAACAATGAAGAAATCTTAAAATATGAAATTTGTCTGGCAACAATGGAAAATTCGTCTTAAGTCATCATTTTTCAATTGTTATTAAGAAAAATTTATTTATAATTATATTAGAAGTTATCTATAATGACAACATTCCGGCACTTCCAACAATGGAAAAAATTCCATTGACAAATATTGATATAGTTTCAACAATTGACTATATTTAAAACGTGAAAATGTCACTATCCTTTAACAATGGAAAAAATTATAGTGACAAATTTTCCCACGCTTTCAACAATGAAGAAAACTCAAAATAAGAAATTTTTCCCGCAACAATGAACAATTCTAATTTGAGTAATCTTTTTTCAATTGTTATTATGAAAAATTTATTTATAATTATATTAGAAGTTATCTATAATGAAAACTTTCCCGCACTTCCAACAATGGAAAAAATTCCATTGACCAATTTTGATACCGTTTCAAGAATGGACAATATTTAAAACGTGAAAATGTCACTATCCTTTAACAATGGAAAAACTATAGTGACAAATTTTCCAAAGCTTTCAACAATGAACAAATTTAAAATAAGAAATTTTAACGGCAACAATGAAAAATTCGTCTTTAAATCATCATTTTTCAATTGTTTTTATGGAAAATTTATTTATAATTAATTATAGTAGAAATTGTCTATAATGAACACTTTCTTGCATTTTCAACAACGGAAAAAATTACATTGACAAATATTGATACCGTTTCAATAATGGACAATATTTAAAACGTAAAAGTGTCCCTATCCTTTAACAATGGAAAAAATTATAATGACAAAATTTCCCACTCTTTCAACAATGAAGAAATCTTAAAATATGAAATTTTTCTGGCAACAATGGAAAATTCGTCATTAAGTCATCATTTTTCAATTGTTATTATGAAAAATTTATTTATAATTATATTAGAAATTGTCTATAATAAACACTTTCCCGCACTTCCAACAATGGAAAAAATTCCATTGACAAATATTGATACCGTTTCAACAATTGACAATATTTAAAACGTGAAAATGTCCCTATCCTTTAACAATGGAAAAAATTATAGTGACAAATTTTCCCTCGCTTTCAAGAATGAAGAAAACTTAAAATATGAAATTTTTCCGGCAACAATGGAAAATTCGTCTTAACTCATCATTTTTCAATTGTTATTATGAAAAATGTATTTATAATTATATTAGAAGTTATCTATAATGACAACTTTCCCGCACTTCCAACAATGGAGAAAATTCCATTGACCAATTTTGATACCGTTTCAAGAATGGACAATATTTAAAACGTGAAAATGTCACTATTCTTTAACAATGGAAAAAACTATAGTGACAAATTTTCCAAATCTTTCAACAATGAACAAATCTCAAAATAAGAAATTTTTCTGGCAACAATGAAAAATTCGTCTTTAAGTCATCGTTTTTCAACTGTTATTATGAAAAATGTATTTATAATTATATTAGAAGTTATCTATAATGTCAACTTTCCCGCACTTCCAACAACGGAAAAAATTCCATTGACAAATAATGATACCGTTTCAACAATTGACAATATTTAAAACGTGAAAATGTCCCTATCCTTTAACAATGGAAAAAATTATAGTGACAAATTTTCCGTCGCTTTCAAGAATGAAGAAAACTTAAAATATGAAATTTTTCCGGCAACAATGGAAAATTCGTCTTAACTCATCATTTTTCAATTGTTATTATGAAAAATTTATTTATAATTATATTAGAAGTTATCTATAATGACAACATTCCGGAACTTCCAACAATGGAAAAAATTCCATTGACAAATATTGATACAGTTTCAACAACTGACTATATTTAAAACGTGAAAATGTTCCCATTATTTAAAAATGGAAAAAAATTATAGTGACAAATTTTCCTACGTTATCACCAATGAAGAAATCTTAAAATATGAAACTTTTCCGGCAACAATGAAAAATTCGTCTTTAAGTAATCATTTTTCAACTGTTATTATGAAAAATGTATTTATAATTATATTAGAAGTTATCTATAATGGCAACTTTCCCGCACTTCCAACAATGGAGAAAATTCCATTGACCAATTTTGATACCGTTTCAAGAATGGACAATATTTAAAACGTGAAAATGTCACTATTCTTTAACAATGGAAAAAATTATAGTGACAAATTTTCCCTCGCTTTCAACAATGGAGAAAACTTAAAATAAGAAAATTATCCCGCAACAATGTACAATTATATTTTGAGTCATCCCTTTTCAATTGTTTTTATGAAAAATTTATTTATAATTATATTAGAAGTTTTTTATAATGACAAATTTCCCACACTTCCAACAATGGAAAAAATTCCATTGACAAATATTGATGCCGTTTCAACAATGGACAACATTTAAAACGTGAAAATGTCACTATTCTTTAAAAAATGAAAAAAATATAGTGACAAGTTTTCCCACACTTTCAACAATGAAGAAATCTTAAAATATGAAATTTTTCTGGCAACAATGGAAAATTCGTCTTAAGTCATCATTTTTCAATTGTTATTAAGAAAAAATTATTTATAATTATATTAGAAGTTATCTATAATGACAACATTCCGGCACTTCCAGCAATGGAAAAAATTCCATTGACAAATCTTGATACCGTTTCAATAATGGACAATATTTAAAACGTAAATGTGTCCCTATCCTTTAACAATGGAAAAAATTATAATGACAAAATTTCCCACTCTTTCAACAATGAAGAAATCTTAAAATATGAAATTTTTCTGGCAACAATGGAAAATTCGTCTTAAGTCATCATTTTTCAATTGTTATTAAGAAAAAATTATTTATAATTATATTAGAAGTTATCTATAATGACAACATTCCGGCACTTCCAGCAATGGAAAAAATTCCATTGACAAATATTGATATAGTTTCAACAATGGACAATATTTAAAACGTGAAAATGTCACTATCCTTTAACAATGGAAAAAATTATGGTGACAAATTTTCCCACGCTTTCAACAATGAAGAAAATTCAACATAAGAAATTTTTCCCGCAACAATGAACAATTATATTTTGAGTCATCTTTTTTCGATTGTTATTATGAAAAATTTATTTATAATTATATTAGAAATTATCTATAATGACAACTTTCTGGCACTTCCAATAATGGAAAAAATTCCTTTGACCAATTTTGATTCCGTTTCAACAATGGACAATATTTAAAACGTGAAAATGTCACTATCCTTTAACAATGGAAAAAATTATGGTGACAAATTTTCCCACGCTTTCAACAATGAAGAAAATTCAACATAAGAAATTTTTCCCGCAACAATGAACAATTCTATTTTGAGTCATCTTTTTTCAATTGTTATTATGAAAAATTTATTTATAATTATATTAGAAAATATCTTTAATGACAACTTTCCAGCACTTCCAACAATGGAAAAAATTCCATTGCAAATATTGATACCGTTTCAACAATGAACAATATTTAAAACGTGAAAATGTCACTATCCTTTAACAATGGAAAAAATTATGGTGACAAATTTTCCCACGCTTTCAACAATGAAGAAAATTCAACATAAGAAATTTTTCCCGCAACAATGAACAATTATATTTTGAGTCATCTTTTTTCGATTGTTATTATGAAAAATTTATTTATAATTATATTAGAAATTATCTATAATGACAACTTTCTGGCACTTCCAATAATGGAAAAAATTCCATTGACAAATATTGATACCGTTTCAACAATTGACAATATTTAAAACGTGAAAATGTCCCTATCCTTTAACAATGGAAAAAATTATAGTGACAAATTTTCCCTCGCTTTCAAGAATGAAGAAAACTTAAAATATGAAATTTTTCCGGCAACAATGGAAAATTCGTCTTAACTCATCATTTTTCAATTGTTATTATGAAAAATGTATTTATAATTATATTAGAAGTTATCAATAATGACAACTTTCCCGCACTTCCAACAATGGAGAAAATTCCATTGACCAATTTTGATACCGTTTCAAGAATGGACAATATTTAAAACGTGAAAATGTCACTATTCTTTAACAATGGAAAAAACTATAGTGACAAATTTTCCAAATCTTTCAACAATGAACAAATCTCAAAATAAGAAATTTTTCTGGCAACAATGAAAAATTCGTCTTTAAGTCATCATTTTTCAACTGTTATTATGAAAAATGTATTTATAATTATATTAGAAGTTATCTATAATGTCAACTTTCCCGCACTTCCAACAACGGAAAAAATTCCATTGACAAATAATGATACCGTTTCAACAATTGACAATATTTAAAACGTGAAAATGTCCCTATCCTTTAACAATGGAAAAAATTATAGTGACAAATTTTCCGTCGCTTTCAAGAATGAAGAAAACTTAAAATATGAAATTTTTCCGGCAACAATGGAAAATTCGTCTTAACTCATCATTTTTCAATTGTTATTATGAAAAATTTATTTATAATTATATTAGAAGTTATCTATAATGACAACATTCCGGAACTTCCAACAATGGAAAAAATTCCATTGACAAATATTGATACAGTTTCAACAACTGACTATATTTAAAACGTGAAAATGTTCCCATTATTTAAAAATGGAAAAAAATTATAGTGACAAATTTTCCTACGTTATCACCAATGAAGAAATCTTAAAATATGAAACTTTTCCGGCAACAATGAAAAATTCGTCTTTAAGTAATCATTTTTCAACTGTTATTATGAAAAATGTATTTATAATTATATTAGAAGTTATCTATAATGGCAACTTTCCCGCACTTCCAACAATGGAGAAAATTCCATTGACCAATTTTGATACCGTTTCAAGAATGGACAATATTTAAAACGTGAAAATGTCACTATTCTTTAACAATGGAAAAAATTATAGTGACAAATTTTCCAAATCTTTCAACAATGAACAAATCTCAAAATAAGAAATTTTTCTGGCAACAATGAAAAATTCGTCTTTAAGTCATCATTTTTCAACTGTTATTATAAAAAATGTATTTATAATTATATTAGAAGTTATCTATAATGTCAACTTTCCCGCACTTCCAACAACGGAAAAAATTCCATTGACAAATAATGATACCGTTTCAACAATTGACAATATTTAAAACGTGAAAATGTCCCTATCCTTTAACAATGGAAAAAATTATAGTGGTAAATTTTCCCTCGCTTTCAACAATGGAGAAAACTTAAAATAAGAAAATAATCCCGCAACAATGTACAATTATATTTTGAGTCATCCCTTTTCAATTGTTTTTATGAAAAATTTATTTATAATTATATTAGAAGTTTTTTATAATGACAAATTTCCCACACTTCCAACAATGGAAAAAATTCCATTGACAAATATTGATGCCGTTTCAACAATGGACAACATTTAAAACGTGAAAATGTCACTATTCTTTAAAAAATGAAAAAAATATAGTGACAAGTTTTCCCACACTTTCAACAATGAAGAAATCTTAAAATATGAAATTTTTCTGGCAACAATGGAAAATTCGTCTTAAGTCATCATTTTTCAATTGTTATTAAGAAAAAATTATTTATAATTATATTAGAAGTTATCTATAATGACAACATTCCGGCACTTCCAGCAATGGAAAAAATTCCATTGACAAATATTGATACCGTTTCAATAATGGACAATATTTAAAACGTAAATGTGTCCCTATCCTTTAACAATGGAAAAAATTATAATGACAAAATTTCCCACTCTTTCAACAATGAAGAAATCTTAAAATATGAAATTTTTCTGGCAACAATGGAAAATTCGTCTTAAGTCATCATTTTTCAATTGTTATTAAGAAAAAATTATTTATAATTATATTAGAAGTTATCTATAATGACAACATTCCGGCACTTCCAGCAATGGAAAAAATTCCATTGACAAATATTGATATAGTTTCAGCAATGGACAATATTTAAAACGTGAAAATGTCACTATCCTTTAACAATGGAAAAAATTATGGTGACAAATTTTCCCACGCTTTCAACAATGAAGAAAATTCAACATAAGAAATTTTTCCCGCAACAATGAACAATTATATTTTGAGTCATCTTTTTTCGATTGTTATTATGAAAAATTTATTTATAATTATATTAGAAATTATCTATAATGACAACTTTCTGGCACTTCCAATAATGGAAAAAATTCCTTTGACCAATTTTGATTCCGTTTCAACAATGGACAATATTTAAAACGTGAAAATGTCACTATCCTTTAACAATGGAAAAAATTATGGTGACAAATTTTCCCACGCTTTCAACAATGAAGAAAATTCAACATAAGAAATTTTTCCCGCAACAATGAACAATTCTATTTTGAGTCATCTTTTTTCAATTGTTATTATGAAAAATTTATTTATAATTATATTAGAAAATATCTTTAATGACAACTTTCCAGCACTTCCAACAATGGAAAAAATTCCATTGCAAATATTGATACCGTTTCAACAATGAACAATATTTAAAACGTGAAAATGTCACTATCCTTTAACAATGGAAAAAATTATGGTGACAAATTTTCCCACGCTTTCAACAATGAAGAAAATTCAACATAAGAAATTTTTCCCGCAACAATGAACAATTATATTTTGAGTCATCTTTTTTCGATTGTGATTATGAAAAATTTATTTATAATTATATTAGAAATTATCTATAATGACAACTTTCTGGCACTTCCAATAATGGAAAAAATTCCTTTGACCAATTTTGATTCCGTTTCAACAATGGACAATATTTAAAACGTGAAAATGTCACTATCCTTTAACAATGGAAAAAATTATGGTGACAAATTTTCCCACGCTTTCAACAATGAAGAAAATTCAACATAAGAAATTTTTCCCGCAACAATGAACAATTCTATTTTGAGTCATCTTTTTTCAATTGTTATTATGAAAAATTTATTTATAATTATATTAGAAGTTATCTATAATGTCAACTTTCCCGCACTTCCAACAACGGAAAAAATTCCATTGACAAATAATGATACCGTTTCAACAATTGACAATATTTAAAACGTGAAAATGTCCCTATCCTTTAACAATGGAAAAAATTATAGTGACAAATTTTCCCTCGCTTTCAAGAATGAAGAAAACTTAAAGTATGAAATTTTTCCGGCAACAATGGAAAATTCGTCTTAACTCATCATTTTTCAATTGTTATTATGAAAAATTTATTTATAATTATATTAGAAGTTATCTATAATGACAACATTCCGGAACTTCCAACAATGGAAAAAATTCCATTGACAAATATTGATACAGTTTCAACAATTGACTATATTTAAAACGTGAAAATGTTCCCATTATTTAACAATGGAAAAAAATTATAGTGACAAATTTTCCTACGTTATCATCAATGAAGAAATCTTAAAATATGAAACTTTTCCGGCAACAATGAAAAATTCGTCTTTAAGTAATCATTTTTCAACTGTTATTATGAAAAATGTATTTATAATTATATTAGAAGTTATCTATAATGACAACTTTCCCGCACTTCCAACAATGGAGAAAATTCCATTGACCAATTTTGATGCCGTTTCAAGAATGGACAATATTTAAAACTTGAAAATGTCACTATTCTTTAACAATGGAAAAAACTATAGTGACAAATTTTCCAAATCTTTCAACAATGAACAAATCTCAAAATAAGAAATTTTTCTGGCAACAATGAAAAATTCGTCTTTAAGTCATCATTTTTCAACTGTTATTATGGAAAATGTATTTATAATTATATTAGAAGTTATCTATAATGTCAACTTTCCCGCACTTCCAACAACGGAAAAAATTCCATTGACAAATAATGATACCGTTTCAACAATGGACAATATTTAAAACGTGAAAATGTCACTATCCTTTAACAATGGAAAAAAATATAATGACAAAATTTCCCACTCTTTCAACAATGAAGAAATCTTAAAATATGAAATTTTTCTGGCAACAATGGAAAAATCGTCTTAAGTCATCATTTTTCAATTGTTATTAAGAAAAATTTATTTATAATTATATTAGAAGTTATCTATAATGACAACATTCCGGCACTTCCAACAATGGAAAAAATTCCATTGACAAATATTGATATAGTTTCAACAATTGACTATATTTAAAACGTGAAAATGTCACTATCCTTTAACAATGGAAAAAATTATAGTGACAAATTTTCCCACGCTTTCAACAATGAAGAAAACTCAAAATAAGAAATTTTTCCCGCAACAATGAACAATTCTAATTTCAGTAATCTTTTTTCAATTGTTATTATGAAAAATTTATTTATAATTATATTAGAAGTTATCTATAATGAAAACTTTCCCGCACTTCCAACAATGGAAAAAATTCCATTGACCAATTTTGATACCGTTTCAAGAATGGACAATATTTAAAACGTGAAAATGTCACTATCCTTTAACAATGGAAAAACTATAGTGACAAATTTTCCAAAGCTTTCAACAATGAACAAATTTAAAATAAGAAATTTTAACGGCAACAATGAAAAATTCGTCTTTAAATCATCATTTTTCAATTGTTTTTATGGAAAATTTATTTATAATTAATTATAGTAGAAATTGTCTATAATGAACACTTTCTTGCATTTTCAACAACGGAAAAAATTACATTGACAAATATTGATACCGTTTCAATAATGGACAATATTTAAAACGTAAAAGTGTCCCTATCCTTTAACAATGGAAAAAATTATAATGACAAAATTTCCCACTCTTTCAACAATGAAGAAATCTTAAAATATGAAATTTTTCTGGCAACAATGGAAAATTCGTCATTAAGTCATCATTTTTCAATTGTTATTATGAAAAATTTATTTATAATTATATTAGAAATTGTCTATAATAAACACTTTCCGCACTTCCAACAATGGAAAAAATTCCATTGACAAATATTGATACCGTTTCAACAATTGACAATATTTAAAACGTGAAAATGTCCCTATCCTTTAACAATGGAAAAAATTATAGTGACAAATTTTCCCTCGCTTTCAAGAATGAAGAAAACTTAAAATATGAAATTTTTCCGGCAACAATGGAAAATTCGTCTTAACTCATCATTTTTCAATTGTTATTATGAAAAATGTATTTATAATTATATTAGAAGTTATCTATAATGACAACTTTCCCGCACTTCCAACAATGGAGAAAATTTCATTGACCAATTTTGATACCGTTTCAAGAATGGACAATATTTAAAACGTGAAAATGTCACTATTCTTTAACAATGGAAAAAACTATAGTGACAAATTTTCCAAATCTTTCAACAATGAACAAATCTCAAAATAAGAAACTTTTCTGGCAACAATGAAAAATTCGTCTTTAAGTCATCATTTTTCAACTGTTATTATGAAAAATGTATTTATAATTATATTAGAAGTTATCTATAATGTCAACTTTCCCGCACTTCCAACAACGGAAAAAATTCCATTGACAAATAATGATACCGTTTCAACAATTGACAATATTTAAAACGTGAAAATGTCCCTATCCTTTAACAATGGAAAAAATTATAGTGACAAATTTTCCCTCGCTTTCAAGAATGAAGAAAACTTAAAGTATGAATTTTTTCCGGCAACAATGGAAAATTCGTCTTAACTCATCATTTTTCAATTGTTATTATGAAAAATTTATTTATAATTATATTAGAAGTTATCTATAATGACAACATTCCGGAACTTCCAACAATGGAAAAAATTCCATTGACAAATATTGATACAGTTTCAACAATTGACTATATTTAAAACGTGAAAATGTTCCCATTATTTAACAATGGAAAAAAATTATAGTGACAAATTTTCCTACGTTATCATCAATGAAGAAATCTTAAAATATGAAACTTTTCCGGCAACAATGAAAAATTCGTCTTTAAGTAATCATTTTTCAACTGTTATTATGAAAAATGTATTTATAATTATATTAGAAGTTATCTATAATGACAACTTTCCCGCACTTCCAACAATGGAGAAAATTCCATTGACCAATTTTGATGCCGTTTCAAGAATGGACAATATTTAAAACTTGAAAATGTCACTATTCTTTAACAATGGAAAAAACTATAGTGACAAATTTTTCAAATCTTTCAACAATGAACAAATCTCAAAATAAGAAATTTTTCTGGCAACAATGAAAAATTCGTCTTTAAGTCATCATTTTTCAACTGTTATTATGAAAAATGTATTTATAATTATATTAGAAGTTATCTATAATGTCAACTTTCCCGCACTTCCAACAACGGAAAAAATTCCAATGACAAATAATGATACCGTTTCAACAATTGACAATATTTAAAACGTGAAAATGTCCCTATCTTTTAACAATGGAAAAAATTATAGTGACAAATTTTCCCTCGCTTTCAAGAATGAAGAAAACTTAAAGTATGAATTTTTTCCGGCAACAATGGAAAATTCGTCTTAACTCATCATTTTTCAATTGTTATTATGAAAAATTTATTTATAATTATATTAGAAGTTATCTATAATGACAACATTCCGGAACTTCCAACAATGGAAAAAATTCCATTGACAAATATTGATGCCGTTTCAACAATGGACAACATTTAAAACGTGAAAATGTCACTATTCTTTAAAAAATGAAAAAAATATAGTGACAATTTTTGCCACACTTTCAACAATTAACAAATTTAAAATAAGAAATTTTAACGGCAACAATGAAAAATTCGTCTTAAGTCATCATTTTCCAATTGTTTTTATGAAAAATTTATTTATAATTATATTAGAAATTGTCTATAATGACAACATTCCGGCACTTCCAGCAATGGAAAAAATTCCATTGACCAATTTTGATACCGTTTCAAGAATGGACAATATTTAAAACGTGAAAATGTCACTATTCTTTAACAATGGAAAAAACTATAGTGACAAATTTTCCAAATCTTTCAACAATGAACAAATCTCAAAATAAGAAATTTTTCTGGCAACAATGAAAAATTCGTTTTTAAGTCATCATTTTTCAACTGTTATTATAAAAAATGTATTTATAATTATATTAGAAGTTATCTATAATGTCAACTTTCCCGCACTTCCAACAACGGAAAAAATTCCATTGACAAATAATGATACCGTTTCAACAATTGACAATATTTAAAACGTGAAAATGTCCCTATCCTTTAACAATGGAAAAAATTATAGTGGCAAATTTTCCCTCGTTTTCAACAATGGAGAAAACTTAAAATAAGAAAACTATCCCGCAACAATGTACAATTATATTTTGAGTCATCCCTTTTCAATTGTTTTTATGAAAAATTTATTTATAATTATATTAGAAGTTTTTTATAATGACAAATTTCCCACACTTCCAACAATGGAAAAAATTCCATTGACAAATATTGATGCCGTTTCAACAATGGACAACATTTAAAACGTGAAAATGTCACTATTCTTTAAAAAATGAAAAAAATATAGTGACAAGTTTTCCCACACTTTCAACAATGAAGAAATCTTAAAATATGAAATTTTTCTGGCAACAATGGAAAATTCGTCTTAAGTCATCATTTTTCAATTGTTATTAAGAAAAAATTATTTATAATTATATTAGAAGTTATCTATAATGACAACTTTCCCGCACTTCCAACAATGGAAAAAATTCCATTGACCAATTTTGATACCGTTTCAAGAATGGACAATATTTAAAACGTGAAAATGTCACTATCTTGTAACAATGGAAAAGCTATAGTGACAAATTTTCCAAAGCTTGCAACAATGAACAAATCTTATAATAAGAAATTTTAACGACAACGTTGAAAAATTCGTCTTTAAGTCATCATTTTTCAAAATTTATTATGAAAAATTTATTTATAATTATATTAGAAGTTTTTTCTAATGACAACTTTCCTGCACTTCCAACAATGGGAAAAATTCCATTGACAAATATTGATACCGTTTCAACAATGGACGACATTTAAAACGTGAAAATGTCACTATTTTTTAAAAAATGAAAAAAATATAGTGACAAGTTTTCCCACACTGTCAACAATTAACAAATCTTAAAATAAGAAATTTTAACGGCAACAATGAAAAATTCGTCATTAAGTCATCATTTTTCAATTGTTATTATGAAAAATTTATTTATAATTATATTAGAAATTGTCTATAATATACACTTTCCCACACTTCCAACAATGGAAAAAATTCCATTGACAAATATTGATACCGTTTCAACAATTGACAATATTTAAAACGTGAAAATGTCCCTATCCTTTAACAATGGAAAAAAATTATAGTGACAAATTTTCCCTCGCTTTCAAGAATGAAGAAACTTAAAATATGAAATTTTTCTGGCAACAATGGAAAATTCGTCTTAACTCATCATTTTTCAATTGTTATTATGAAAAATTTATTTATAATTATATTAGAAGTTATCTATAATGACAACATTCCGGAATTTCCAACAATGGAAAAAATTCCATTGACAAATATTGATACCGTTTCAACAATTGACTATATTTAAAACGTGAAAATGTTCCCATTTTTTAACAATGGAAAAAAATTATAGTGACAAATTTTCCTACGTTTTCAACAATGAAGAAAACTTAAAATAAGAAAATTATCCCGCAACAATGTACAATTATATTTTGAGTCATCCCTTTTCAATTGTTTTTATGAAAAATTTATTTATAATTATATTAGAAGTTTTTTATAATGACAAATTTCCCACATTTCCAACAATGGAAAACATTCCATTGACAAATATTGATGCCGTTTCAACAATGGACAACATTTAAAACGTGAAAATGTCACTATTCTTTAAAAAATGAAAAAATTATGATGACAAAATTTCCCACTCTTTCAACAATGAAGAAATCTTATAATATGAAATTTTTCTGGCAACAATGGAAAATTCGTCTTAAGTCATCATTTTTCAATTGTTATTAAGAAAAATTTATTTATAATTATATTAGAAGTTATCTATAATGACAACATTCCGGCACTTCCAGCAATGGAAAAAATTCCATTGACAAATATTGATATAGTTTCAACAATTGACTATATTTAAAACGTGAAAATGTCACTATCCTTTAACAATGGAAACAATTATAGTGACAAATTTTCCCACGCTTTCAACAATGAAGAAAATTCAACATAAGAAATTTTTCCCGCAACAATGAACAATTCTATTTTGAGTCATCTTTTTTCGATTGTTATTATGAAAAATTTATTTATAATTATATTAGAAACTGTCTATAATGAACACTTTCTTGCATTTTCAACAACGGAAAAAATTCCATTGACAAATATTGATTCCATTTCAACAATGGACAATATTTAAAACGTGAAAATGTCACTATCCTTTAACAATGGAAAAAATTATAATGACAAAATTTCCCACTCTTTCAACAATGAAGAAATCTTAAAATATGAAATTTGTCTGGCAACAATGGAAAATTCGTCTTAAGTCATCATTTTTCAATTGTTATTAAGAAAAATTTATTTATAATTATATTAGAAGTTATCTATAATGACAACATTCCGGCACTTCCAACAATGGAAAAAATTCCATTGACAAATATTGATATAGTTTCAACAATTGACTATATTTAAAACGTGAAAATGTCACTATCCTTTAACAATGGAAAAAATTATAGTGACAAATTTTCCCACGCTTTCAACAATGAAGAAAACTCAAAATAAGAAATTTTTCCCGCAACAATGAACAATTCTAATTTGAGTAATCTTTTTTCAATTGTTATTATGAAAAATTTATTTATAATTATATTAGAAGTTATCTATAATGACAACTTTCCCGCACTTCCAACAATGGAAAAAATTCCATTGACCAATTTTGATACCGTTTCAAGAATGGACAATATTTAAAACGTGAAAATGTCACTATCTTGTAACAATGGAAAAGCTATAGTGACAAATTTTCCAAAGCTTGCAACAATGAACAAATCTTATAATAAGAAATTTTAACGACAACGTTGAAAAATTCGTCTTTAAGTCATCATTTTTCAAAATTTATTATGAAAAATTTATTTATAATTATATTAGAAGTTTTTTCTAATGACAACTTTCCTGCACTTCCAACAATGGGAAAAATTCCATTGACAAATATTGATACCGTTTCAACAATGGACGACATTTAAAACGTGAAAATGTCACTATTTTTTAAAAAATGAAAAAAATATAGTGACAAGTTTTCCCACACTGTCAACAATTAACAAATCTTAAAATAAGAAATTTTAACGGCAACAATGAAAAATTCGTCATTAAGTCATCATTTTTCAATTGTTATTATGAAAAATTTATTTATAATTATATTAGAAATTGTCTATAATATACACTTTCCCACACTTCCAACAATGGAAAAAATTCCATTGACAAATATTGATACCGTTTCAACAATTGACAATATTTAAAACGTGAAAATGTCCCTATCCTTTAACAATGGAAAAAAATTATAGTGACAAATTTTCCCTCGCTTTCAAGAATGAAGAAACTTAAAATATGAAATTTTTCTGGCAACAATGGAAAATTCGTCTTAACTCATCATTTTTCAATTGTTATTATGAAAAATTTATTTATAATTATATTAGAAGTTATCTATAATGACAACATTCCGGAATTTCCAACAATGGAAAAAATTCCATTGACAAATATTGATACCGTTTCAACAATTGACTATATTTAAAACGTGAAAATGTTCCCATTTTTTAACAATGGAAAAAAATTATAGTGACAAATTTTCCTACGTTTTCAACAATGAAGAAAACTTAAAATAAGAAAATTATCCCGCAACAATGTACAATTATATTTTGAGTCATCCCTTTTCAATTGTTTTTATGAAAAATTTATTTATAATTATATTAGAAGTTTTTTATAATGACAAATTTCCCACATTTCCAACAATGGAAAACATTCCATTGACAAATATTGATGCCGTTTCAACAATGGACAACATTTAAAACGTGAAAATGTCACTATTCTTTAAAAAATGAAAAAATTATGATGACAAAATTTCCCACTCTTTCAACAATGAAGAAATCTTATAATATGAAATTTTTCTGGCAACAATGGAAAATTCGTCTTAAGTCATCATTTTTCAATTGTTATTAAGAAAAATTTATTTATAATTATATTAGAAGTTATCTATAATGACAACATTCCGGCACTTCCAGCAATGGAAAAAATTCCATTGACAAATATTGATATAGTTTCAACAATTGACTATATTTAAAACGTGAAAATGTCACTATCCTTTAACAATGGAAACAATTATAGTGACAAATTTTCCCACGCTTTCAACAATGAAGAAAATTCAACATAAGAAATTTTTCCCGCAACAATGAACAATTCTATTTTGAGTCATCTTTTTTCGATTGTTATTATGAAAAATTTATTTATAATTATATTAGAAACTGTCTATAATGAACACTTTCTTGCATTTTCAACAACGGAAAAAATTCCATTGACAAATATTGATTCCATTTCAACAATGGACAATATTTAAAACGTGAAAATGTCACTATCCTTTAACAATGGAAAAAATTATAATGACAAAATTTCCCACTCTTTCAACAATGAAGAAATCTTAAAATATGAAATTTGTCTGGCAACAATGGAAAATTCGTCTTAAGTCATCATTTTTCAATTGTTATTAAGAAAAATTTATTTATAATTATATTAGAAGTTATCTATAATGACAACATTCCGGCACTTCCAACAATGGAAAAAATTCCATTGACAAATATTGATATAGTTTCAACAATTGACTATATTTAAAACGTGAAAATGTCACTATCCTTTAACAATGGAAAAAATTATAGTGACAAATTTTCCCACGCTTTCAACAATGAAGAAAACTCAAAATAAGAAATTTTTCCCGCAACAATGAACAATTCTAATTTGAGTAATCTTTTTTCAATTGTTATTATGAAAAATTTATTTATAATTATATTAGAAGTTATCTATAATGAAAACTTTCCCGCACTTCCAACAATGGAAAAAATTCCATTGACCAATTTTGATACCGTTTCAAGAATGGACAATATTTAAAACGTGAAAATGTCACTATCCTTTAACAATGGAAAAACTATAGTGACAAATTTTCCAAAGCTTTCAACAATGAACAAATTTAAAATAAGAAATTTTAACGGCAACAATGAAAAATTCGTCTTTAAATCATCATTTTTCAATTGTTTTTATGGAAAATTTATTTATAATTAATTATAGTAGAAATTGTCTATAATGAACACTTTCTTGCATTTTCAACAACGGAAAAAATTACATTGACAAATATTGATACCGTTTCAATAATGGACAATATTTAAAACGTAAAAGTGTCCCTATCCTTTAACAATGGAAAAAATTATAATGACAAAATTTCCCACTCTTTCAACAATGAAGAAATCTTAAAATATGAAATTTTTCTGGCAACAATGGAAAATTCGTCATTAAGTCATCATTTTTCAATTGTTATTATGAAAAATTTATTTATAATTATATTAGAAATTGTCTATAATAAACACTTTCCCGCACTTCCAACAATGGAAAAAATTCCATTGACAAATATTGATACCGTTTCAACAATTGACAATATTTAAAACGTGAAAATGTCCCTATCCTTTAACAATGGAAAAAATTATAGTGACAAATTTTCCCTCGCTTTCAAGAATGAAGAAAACTTAAAATATGAAATTTTTCCGGCAACAATGGAAAATTCGTCTTAACTCATCATTTTTCAATTGTTATTATGAAAAATGTATTTATAATTATATTAGAAGTTATCTATAATGACAACTTTCCCGCACTTCCAACAATGGAGAAAATTCCATTGACCAATTTTGATACCGTTTCAAGAATGGACAATATTTAAAACGTGAAAATGTCACTATTCTTTAACAATGGAAAAAACTATAGTGACAAATTTTCCAAATCTTTCAACAATGAACAAATCTCAAAATAAGAAATTTTTCTGGCAACAATGAAAAATTCGTCTTTAAGTCATCATTTTTCAACTGTTATTATGAAAAATGTATTTATAATTATATTAGAAGTTATCTATAATGTCAACTTTCCCGCACTTCCAACAACGGAAAAAATTCCATTGACAAATAATGATACCGTTTCAACAATTGACAATATTTAAAACGTGAAAATGTCCCTATCCTTTAACAATGGAAAAAATTATAGTGACAAATTTTCCGTCGCTTTCAAGAATGAAGAAAACTTAAAATATGAAATTTTTCCGGCAACAATGGAAAATTCGTCTTAACTCATCATTTTTCAATTGTTATTATGAAAAATTTATTTATAATTATATTAGAAGTTATCTATAATGACAACATTCCGGAACTTCCAACAATGGAAAAAATTCCATTGACAAATATTGATACAGTTTCAACAACTGACTATATTTAAAACGTGAAAATGTTCCCATTATTTAAAAATGGAAAAAAATTATAGTGACAAATTTTCCTACGTTATCACCAATGAAGAAATCTTAAAATATGAAACTTTTCCGGCAACAATGAAAAATTCGTCTTTAAGTAATCATTTTTCAACTGTTATTATGAAAAATGTATTTATAATTATATTAGAAGTTATCTATAATGGCAACTTTCCCGCACTTCCAACAATGGAGAAAATTCCATTGACCAATTTTGATACCGTTTCAAGAATGGACAATATTTAAAACGTGAAAATGTCACTATTCTTTAACAATGGAAAAAATTATAGTGACAAATTTTCCAAATCTTTCAACAATGAACAAATCTCAAAATAAGAAATTTTTCTGGCAACAATGAAAAATTCGTCTTTAAGTCATCATTTTTCAACTGTTATTATAAAAAATGTATTTATAATTATATTAGAAGTTATCTATAATGTCAACTTTCCCGCACTTCCAACAACGGAAAAAATTCCATTGACAAATAATGATACCGTTTCAACAATTGACAATATTTAAAACGTGAAAATGTCCCTATCCTTTAACAATGGAAAAAATTATAGTGGCAAATTTTCCCTCGCTTTCAACAATGGAGAAAACTTAAAATAAGAAAATTATCCCGCAACAATGTACAATTATATTTTGAGTCATCCCTTTTCAATTGTTTTTATGAAAAATTTATTTATAATTATATTAGAAGTTTTTTATAATGACAAATTTCCCACACTTCCAACAATGGAAAAAATTCCATTGACAAATATTGATGCCGTTTCAACAATGGACAACATTTAAAACGTGAAAATGTCACTATTCTTTAAAAAATGAAAAAAATATAGTGACAAGTTTTCCCACACTTTCAACAATGAAGAAATCTTAAAATATGAAATTTTTCTGGCAACAATGGAAAATTCGTCTTAAGTCATCATTTTTCAATTGTTATTAAGAAAAAATTATTTATAATTATATTAGAAGTTATCTATAATGACAACATTCCGGCACTTCCAGCAATGGAAAAAATTCCATTGACAAATATTGATACCGTTTCAATAATGGACAATATTTAAAACGTAAATGTGTCCCTATCCTTTAACAATGGAAAAAATTATAATGACAAAATTTCCCACTCTTTCAACAATGAAGAAATCTTAAAATATGAAATTTTTCTGGCAACAATGGAAAATTCGTCTTAAGTCATCATTTTTCAATTGTTATTAAGAAAAAATTATTTATAATTATATTAGAAGTTATCTATAATGACAACATTCCGGCACTTCCAGCAATGGAAAAAATTCCATTGACAAATATTGATATAGTTTCAACAATGGACAATATTTAAAACGTGAAAATGTCACTATCCTTTAACAATGGAAAAAATTATGGTGACAAATTTTCCCACGCTTTCAACAATGAAGAAAATTCAACATAAGAAATTTTTCCCGCAACAATGAACAATTATATTTTGAGTCATCTTTTTTCGATTGTTATTATGAAAAATTTATTTATAATTATATTAGAAATTATCTATAATGACAACTTTCTGGCACTTCCAATAATGGAAAAAATTCCTTTGAATAATTTTGATTCCGTTTCAACAATGGACAATATTTAAAACGTGAAAATGTCACTATCCTTTAACAATGGAAAAAATTATGGTGACAAATTTTCCCACGCTTTCAACAATGAAGAAAATTCAACATAAGAAATTTTTCCCGCAACAATGAACAATTCTATTTTGAGTCATCTTTTTTCAATTGTTATTATGAAAAATTTATTTATAATTATATTAGAAAATATCTTTAATGACAACTTTCCAGCACTTCCAACAATGGAAAAAATTCCATTGCAAATATTGATACCGTTTCAACAATGAACAATATTTAAAACGTGAAAATGTCACTATCCTTTAACAATGGAAAAAATTATGGTGACAAATTTTCCCACGCTTTCAACAATGAAGAAAATTCAACATAAGAAATTTTTCCCGCAACAATGAACAATTATATTTTGAGTCATCTTTTTTCGATTGTTATTATGAAAAATTTATTTATAATTATATTAGAAATTATCTATAATGACAACTTTCTGGCACTTCCAATAATGGAAAAAATTCCATTGACAAATATTGATACCGTTTCAACAATTGACAATATTTAAAACGTGAAAATGTCCCTATCCTTTAACAATGGAAAAAATTATAGTGACAAATTTTCCCTCGCTTTCAAGAATGAAGAAAACTTAAAATATGAAATTTTTCCGGCAACAATGGAAAATTCGTCTTAACTCATCATTTTTCAATTGTTATTATGAAAAATGTATTTATAATTATATTAGAAGTTATCAATAATGACAACTTTCCCGCACTTCCAACAATGGAGAAAATTCCATTGACCAATTTTGATACCGTTTCAAGAATGGACAATATTTAAAACGTGAAAATGTCACTATTCTTTAACAATGGAAAAAACTATAGTGACAAATTTTCCAAATCTTTCAACAATGAACAAATCTCAAAATAAGAAATTTTTCTGGCAACAATGAAAAATTCGTCTTTAAGTCATCATTTTTCAACTGTTATTATGAAAAATGTATTTATAATTATATTAGAAGTTATCTATAATGTCAACTTTCCCGCACTTCCAACAACGGAAAAAATTCCATTGACAAATAATGATACCGTTTCAACAATTGACAATATTTAAAACGTGAAAATGTCCCTATCCTTTAACAATGGAAAAAATTATAGTGACAAATTTTCCGTCGCTTTCAAGAATGAAGAAAACTTAAAATATGAAATTTTTCCGGCAACAATGGAAAATTCGTCTTAACTCATCATTTTTCAATTGTTATTATGAAAAATTTATTTATAATTATATTAGAAGTTATCTATAATGACAACATTCCGGAACTTCCAACAATGGAAAAAATTCCATTGACAAATATTGATACAGTTTCAACAACTGACTATATTTAAAACGTGAAAATGTTCCCATTATTTAAAAATGGAAAAAAATTATAGTGACAAATTTTCCTACGTTATCACCAATGAAGAAATCTTAAAATATGAAACTTTTCCGGCAACAATGAAAAATTCGTCTTTAAGTAATCATTTTTCAACTGTTATTATGAAAAATGTATTTATAATTATATTAGAAGTTATCTATAATGGCAACTTTCCCGCACTTCCAACAATGGAGAAAATTCCATTGACCAATTTTGATACCGTTTCAAGAATGGACAATATTTAAAACGTGAAAATGTCACTATTCTTTAACAATGGAAAAAATTATAGTGACAAATTTTCCAAATCTTTCAACAATGAAGAAATCTTATAATATGAAATTTTTCTGGCAACAATGGAAAATTCGTCTTAAGTCATCATTTTTCAATTGTTATTAAGAAAAATTTATTTATAATTATATTAGAAGTTATCTATAATGACAACATTCCGGCACTTCCAGCAATGCAAAAAATTCCAATTGACTATATTTAAACAATTGACTATATTTAAAACGTGAAAATGTCACTATCCTTTAACAATGGAAAAAATTATAGTGACAAATTTTCCCACGCTTTCAACAATGAAGAAAATTCAACATAAGAAATTTTTCCCGCAACAATGAACAATTCTATTTTGAGTCATCTTTTTTCGATTGTTATTATGAAAAATTTATTTATAATTATATTAGAAACTGTCTATAATGAACACTTTCTTGCATTTTCAACAACGGAAAAAATTCCATTGACAAATATTGATTCCATTTCAACAATGGACAATATTTAAAACGTGAAAATGACACTATCCTTTAACAATGGAAAAAATTATAATGACAAAATTTCCCACTCTTTCAACAATGAAGAAATCTTAAAATATGAAATTTGTCTGGCAACAATGGAAAATTCGTCTTAAGTCATCATTTTTCAATTGTTATTAAGAAAAATTTATTTATAATTATATTAGAAGTTATCTATAATGACAACATTCCGGCACTTCCAACAATGGAAAAAATTCCATTGACAAATATTGATATAGTTTCAACAATTGACTATATTTAAAACGTGAAAATGTCACTATCCTTTAACAATGGAAAAAATTATAGTGACAAATTTTCCCACGCTTTCAACAATGAAGAAAACTCAAAATAAGAAATTTTTCCCGCAACAATGAACAATTCTAATTTGAGTAATCTTTTTTCAATTGTTATTATGAAAAATTTATTTATAATTATATTAGAAGTTATCTATAATGAAAACTTTCCCGCACTTCCAACAATGGAAAAAATTCCATTGACCAATTTTGATACCGTTTCAAGAATGGACAATATTTAAAACGTGAAAATGTCACTATCCTTTAACAATGGAAAAACTATAGTGACAAATTTTCCAAAGCTTTCAACAATGAACAAATTTAAAATAAGAAATTTTAACGGCAACAATGAAAAATTCGTCTTTAAATCATCATTTTTCAATTGTTTTTATGGAAAATTTATTTATAATTAATTATAGTAGAAATTGTCTATAATGAACACTTTCTTGCATTTTCAACAACGGAAAAAATTACATTGACAAATATTGATACCGTTTCAATAATGGACAATATTTAAAACGTAAAAGTGTCCCTATCCTTTAACAATGGAAAAAATTATAATGACAAAATTTCCCACTCTTTCAACAATGAAGAAATCTTAAAATATGAAATTTTTCTGGCAACAATGGAAAATTCGTCATTAAGTCATCATTTTTCAATTGTTATTATGAAAAATTTATTTATAATTATATTAGAAATTGTCTATAATAAACACTTTCCCGCACTTCCAACAATGGAAAAAATTCCATTGACAAATATTGATACCGTTTCAACAATTGACAATATTTAAAACGTGAAAATGTCCCTATCCTTTAACAATGGAAAAAATTATAGTGACAAATTTTCCCTCGCTTTCAAGAATGAAGAAAACTTAAAATATGAAATTTTTCCGGCAACAATGGAAAATTCGTCTTAACTCATCATTTTTCAATTGTTATTATGAAAAATGTATTTATAATTATATTAGAAGTTATCTATAATGACAACTTTCCCGCACTTCCAACAATGGAAAAAATTCCATTGACAAATATTGATACAGTTTCAACAACTGACTATATTTAAAACGTGAAAATGTTCCCATTATTTAAAAATGGAAAAAAATTATAGTGACAAATTTTCCTACGTTATCACCAATGAAGAAATCTTAAAATATGAAACTTTTCCGGCAACAATGAAAAATTCGTCTTTAAGTAATCATTTTTCAACTGTTATTATGAAAAATGTATTTATAATTATATTAGAAGTTATCTATAATGGCAACTTTCCCGCACTTCCAACAATGGAGAAAATTCCATTGACCAATTTTGATACCGTTTCAAGAATGGACAATATTTAAAACGTGAAAATGTCACTATTCTTTAACAATGGAAAAAATTATAGTGACAAATTTTCCAAATCTTTCAACAATGAACAAATCTCAAAATAAGAAATTTTTCTGGCAACAATGAAAAATTCGTCTTTAAGTCATCATTTTTCAACTGTTATTATAAAAAATGTATTTATAATTATATTAGAAGTTATCTATAATGTCAACTTTCCCGCACTTCCAACAACGGAAAAAATTCCATTGACAAATAATGATACCGTTTCAACAATTGACAATATTTAAAACGTGAAAATGTCCCTATCCTTTAACAATGGAAAAAATTATAGTGGCAAATTTTCCCTCGCTTTCAACAATGGAGAAAACTTAAAATAAGAAAATTATCCCGCAACAATGTACAATTATATTTTGAGTCATCCCTTTTCAATTGTTTTTATGAAAAATTTATTTATAATTATATTAGAAGTTTTTTATAATGACAAATTTCCCACACTTCCAACAATGGAAAAAATTCCATTGACAAATATTGATGCCGTTTCAACAATGGACAACATTTAAAACGTGAAAATGTCACTATTCTTTAAAAAATGAAAAAAATATAGTGACAAGTTTTCCCACACTTTCAACAATGAAGAAATCTTAAAATATGAAATTTTTCTGGCAACAATGGAAAATTCGTCTTAAGTCATCATTTTTCAATTGTTATTAAGAAAAAATTATTTATAATTATATTAGAAGTTATCTATAATGACAACATTCCGGCACTTCCAGCAATGGAAAAAATTCCATTGACAAATATTGATACCGTTTCAATAATGGACAATATTTAAAACGTAAATGTGTCCCTATCCTTTAACAATGGAAAAAATTATAATGACAAAATTTCCCACTCTTTCAACAATGAAGAAATCTTAAAATATGAAATTTTTCTGGCAACAATGGAAAATTCGTCTTAAGTCATCATTTTTCAATTGTTATTAAGAAAAAATTATTTATAATTATATTAGAAGTTATCTATAATGACAACATTCCGGCACTTCCAGCAATGGAAAAAATTCCATTGACAAATATTGATATAGTTTCAACAATGGACAATATTTAAAACGTGAAAATGTCACTATCCTTTAACAATGGAAAAAATTATGGTGACAAATTTTCCCACGCTTTCAACAATGAAGAAAATTCAACATAAGAAATTTTTCCCGCAACAATGAACAATTATATTTTGAGTCATCTTTTTTCGATTGTTATTATGAAAAATTTATTTATAATTATATTAGAAATTATCTATAATGACAACTTTCTGGCACTTCCAATAATGGAAAAAATTCCTTTGACCAATTTTGATTCCGTTTCAACAATGGACAATATTTAAAACGTGAAAATGTCACTATCCTTTAACAATGGAAAAAATTATGGTGACAAATTTTCCCACGCTTTCAACAATGAAGAAAATTCAACATAAGAAATTTTTCCCGCAACAATGAACAATTCTATTTTGAGTCATCTTTTTTCAATTGTTATTATGAAAAATTTATTTATAATTATATTAGAAAATATCTTTAATGACAACTTTCCAGCACTTCCAACAATGGAAAAAATTCCATTGCAAATATTGATACCGTTTCAACAATGAACAATATTTAAAACGTGAAAATGTCACTATCCTTTAACAATGGAAAAAATTATGGTGACAAATTTTCCCACGCTTTCAACAATGAAGAAAATTCAACATAAGAAATTTTTCCCGCAACAATGAACAATTATATTTTGAGTCATCTTTTTTCGATTGTTATTATGAAAAATTTATTTATAATTATATTAGAAATTATCTATAATGACAACTTTCTGGCACTTCCAATAATGGAAAAAATTCCATTGACAAATATTGATACCGTTTCAACAATTGACAATATTTAAAACGTGAAAATGTCCCTATCCTTTAACAATGGAAAAAATTATAGTGACAAATTTTCCCTCGCTTTCAAGAATGAAGAAAACTTAAAATATGAAATTTTTCCGGCAACAATGGAAAATTCGTCTTAACTCATCATTTTTCAATTGTTATTATGAAAAATGTATTTATAATTATATTAGAAGTTATCAATAATGACAACTTTCCCGCACTTCCAACAATGGAGAAAATTCCATTGACCAATTTTGATACCGTTTCAAGAATGGACAATATTTAAAACGTGAAAATGTCACTATTCTTTAACAATGGAAAAAACTATAGTGACAAATTTTCCAAATCTTTCAACAATGAACAAATCTCAAAATAAGAAATTTTTCTGGCAACAATGAAAAATTCGTCTTTAAGTCATCATTTTTCAACTGTTATTATGAAAAATGTATTTATAATTATATTAGAAGTTATCTATAATGTCAACTTTCCCGCACTTCCAACAACGGAAAAAATTCCATTGACAAATAATGATACCGTTTCAACAATTGACAATATTTAAAACGTGAAAATGTCCCTATCCTTTAACAATGGAAAAAATTATAGTGACAAATTTTCCGTCGCTTTCAAGAATGAAGAAAACTTAAAATATGAAATTTTTCCGGCAACAATGGAAAATTCGTCTTAACTCATCATTTTTCAATTGTTATTATGAAAAATTTATTTATAATTATATTAGAAGTTATCTATAATGACAACATTCCGGAACTTCCAACAATGGAAAAAATTCCATTGACAAATATTGATACAGTTTCAACAACTGACTATATTTAAAACGTGAAAATGTTCCCATTATTTAAAAATGGAAAAAAATTATAGTGACAAATTTTCCTACGTTATCACCAATGAAGAAATCTTAAAATATGAAACTTTTCCGGCAACAATGAAAAATTCGTCTTTAAGTAATCATTTTTCAACTGTTATTATGAAAAATGTATTTATAATTATATTAGAAGTTATCTATAATGGCAACTTTCCCGCACTTCCAACAATGGAGAAAATTCCATTGACCAATTTTGATACCGTTTCAAGAATGGACAATATTTAAAACGTGAAAATGTCACTATTCTTTAACAATGGAAAAAATTATAGTGACAAATTTTCCAAATCTTTCAACAATGAACAAATCTCAAAATAAGAAATTTTTCTGGCAACAATGAAAAATTCGTCTTTAAGTCATCATTTTTCAACTGTTATTATAAAAAATGTATTTATAATTATATTAGAAGTTATCTATAATGTCAACTTTCCCGCACTTCCAACAACGGAAAAAATTCCATTGACAAATAATGATACCGTTTCAACAATTGACAATATTTAAAACGTGAAAATGTCCCTATCCTTTAACAATGGAAAAAATTATAGTGGCAAATTTTCCCTCGCTTTCAACAATGGAGAAAACTTAAAATAAGAAAATTATCCCGCAACAATGTACAATTATATTTTGAGTCATCCCTTTTCAATTGTTTTTATGAAAAATTTATTTATAATTATATTAGAAGTTTTTTATAATGACAAATTTCCCACACTTCCAACAATGGAAAAAATTCCATTGACAAATATTGATGCCGTTTCAACAATGGACAACATTTAAAACGTGAAAATGTCACTATTCTTTAAAAAATGAAAAAAATATAGTGACAAGTTTTCCCACACTTTCAACAATGAAGAAATCTTAAAATATGAAATTTTTCTGGCAACAATGGAAAATTCGTCTTAAGTCATCATTTTTCAATTGTTATTAAGAAAAAATTATTTATAATTATATTAGAAGTTATCTATAATGACAACATTCCGGCACTTCCAGCAATGGAAAAAATTCCATTGACAAATATTGATACCGTTTCAATAATGGACAATATTTAAAACGTAAATGTGTCCCTATCCTTTAACAATGGAAAAAATTATAATGACAAAATTTCCCACTCTTTCAACAATGAAGAAATCTTAAAATATGAAATTTTTCTGGCAACAATGGAAAATTCGTCTTAAGTCATCATTTTTCAATTGTTATTAAGAAAAAATTATTTATAATTATATTAGAAGTTATCTATAATGACAACATTCCGGCACTTCCAGCAATGGAAAAAATTCCATTGACAAATATTGATATAGTTTCAACAATGGACAATATTTAAAACGTGAAAATGTCACTATCCTTTAACAATGGAAAAAATTATGGTGACAAATTTTCCCACGCTTTCAACAATGAAGAAAATTCAACATAAGAAATTTTTCCCGCAACAATGAACAATTATATTTTGAGTCATCTTTTTTCGATTGTTATTATGAAAAATTTATTTATAATTATATTAGAAATTATCTATAATGACAACTTTCTGGCACTTCCAATAATGGAAAAAATTCCTTTGACCAATTTTGATTCCGTTTCAACAATGGACAATATTTAAAACGTGAAAATGTCACTATCCTTTAACAATGGAAAAAATTATGGTGACAAATTTTCCCACGCTTTCAACAATGAAGAAAATTCAACATAAGAAATTTTTCCCGCAACAATGAACAATTCTATTTTGAGTCATCTTTTTTCAATTGTTATTATGAAAAATTTATTTATAATTATATTAGAAAATATCTTTAATGACAACTTTCCAGCACTTCCAACAATGGAAAAAATTCCATTGCAAATATTGATACCGTTTCAACAATGAACAATATTTAAAACGTGAAAATGTCACTATCCTTTAACAATGGAAAAAATTATGGTGACAAATTTTCCCACGCTTTCAACAATGAAGAAAATTCAACATAAGAAATTTTTCCCGCAACAATGAACAATTATATTTTGAGTCATCTTTTTTCGATTGTTATTATGAAAAATTTATTTATAATTATATTAGAAATTATCTATAATGACAACTTTCTGGCACTTCCAATAATGGAAAAAATTCCATTGACAAATATTGATACCGTTTCAACAATTGACAATATTTAAAACGTGAAAATGTCCCTATCCTTTAACAATGGAAAAAATTATAGTGACAAATTTTCCCTCGCTTTCAAGAATGAAGAAAACTTAAAATATGAAATTTTTCCGGCAACAATGGAAAATTCGTCTTAACTCATCATTTTTCAATTGTTATTATGAAAAATGTATTTATAATTATATTAGAAGTTATCAATAATGACAACTTTCCCGCACTTCCAACAATGGAGAAAATTCCATTGACCAATTTTGATACCGTTTCAAGAATGGACAATATTTAAAACGTGAAAATGTCACTATTCTTTAACAATGGAAAAAACTATAGTGACAAATTTTCCAAATCTTTCAACAATGAACAAATCTCAAAATAAGAAATTTTTCTGGCAACAATGAAAAATTCGTCTTTAAGTCATCATTTTTCAACTGTTATTATGAAAAATGTATTTATAATTATATTAGAAGTTATCTATAATGTCAACTTTCCCGCACTTCCAACAACGGAAAAAATTCCATTGACAAATAATGATACCGTTTCAACAATTGACAATATTTAAAACGTGAAAATGTCCCTATCCTTTAACAATGGAAAAAATTATAGTGACAAATTTTCCGTCGCTTTCAAGAATGAAGAAAACTTAAAATATGAAATTTTTCCGGCAACAATGGAAAATTCGTCTTAACTCATCATTTTTCAATTGTTATTATGAAAAATTTATTTATAATTATATTAGAAGTTATCTATAATGACAACATTCCGGAACTTCCAACAATGGAAAAAATTCCATTGACAAATATTGATACAGTTTCAACAACTGACTATATTTAAAACGTGAAAATGTTCCCATTATTTAAAAATGGAAAAAAATTATAGTGACAAATTTTCCTACGTTATCACCAATGAAGAAATCTTAAAATATGAAACTTTTCCGGCAACAATGAAAAATTCGTCTTTAAGTAATCATTTTTCAACTGTTATTATGAAAAATGTATTTATAATTATATTAGAAGTTATCTATAATGGCAACTTTCCCGCACTTCCAACAATGGAGAAAATTCCATTGACCAATTTTGATACCGTTTCAAGAATGGACAATATTTAAAACGTGAAAATGTCACTATTCTTTAACAATGGAAAAAATTATAGTGACAAATTTTCCAAATCTTTCAACAATGAACAAATCTCAAAATAAGAAATTTTTCTGGCAACAATGAAAAATTCGTCTTTAAGTCATCATTTTTCAACTGTTATTATAAAAAATGTATTTATAATTATATTAGAAGTTATCTATAATGTCAACTTTCCCGCACTTCCAACAACGGAAAAAATTCCATTGACAAATAATGATACCGTTTCAACAATTGACAATATTTAAAACGTGAAAATGTCCCTATCCTTTAACAATGGAAAAAATTATAGTGGCAAATTTTCCCTCGCTTTCAACAATGGAGAAAATTTAAAATAAGAAAATTATCCCGCAACAATGTACAATTATATTTTGAGTCATCCCTTTTCAATTGTTTTTATGAAAAATTTATTTATAATTATATTAGAAGTTTTTTATAATGACAAATTTCCCACACTTCCAACAATGGAAAAAATTCCATTGACAAATATTGATGCCGTTTCAACAATGGACAACATTTAAAACGTGAAAATGTCACTATTCTTTAAAAAATGAAAAAAATATAGTGACAAGTTTTCCCACACTTTCAACAATGAAGAAATCTTAAAATATGAAATTTTTCTGGCAACAATGGAAAATTCGTCTTAAGTCATCATTTTTCAATTGTTATTAAGAAAAAATTATTTATAATTATATTAGAAGTTATCTATAATGACAACATTCCGGCACTTCCAGCAATGGAAAAAATTCCATTGACAAATATTGATACCGTTTCAATAATGGACAATATTTAAAACGTAAATGTGTCCCTATCCTTTAACAATGGAAAAAATTATAATGACAAAATTTCCCACTCTTTCAACAATGAAGAAATCTTAAAATATGAAATTTTTCTGGCAACAATGGAAAATTCGTCTTAAGTCATCATTTTTCAATTGTTATTAAGAAAAAATTATTTATAATTATATTAGAAGTTATCTATAATGACAACATTCCGGCACTTCCAGCAATCGAAAAAATTCCATTGACAAATATTGATATAGTTTCAACAATGGACAATATTTAAAACGTGAAAATGTCACTATCCTTTAACAATGGAAAAAATTATGGTGACAAATTTTCCCACGCTTTCAACAATGAAGAAAATTCAACATAAGAAATTTTTCCCGCAACAATGAACAATTATATTTTGAGTCATCTTTTTTCGATTGTTATTATGAAAAATTTATTTATAATTATATTAGAAATTATCTATAATGACAACTTTCTGGCACTTCCAATAATGGAAAAAATTCCTTTGACCAATTTTGATTCCGTTTCAACAATGGACAATATTTAAAACGTGAAAATGTCACTATCCTTTAACAATGGAAAAAATTATGGTGACAAATTTTCCCACGCTTTCAACAATGAAGAAAATTCAACATAAGAAATTTTTCCCGCAACAATGAACAATTCTATTTTGAGTCATCTTTTTTCAATTGTTATTATGAAAAATTTATTTATAATTATATTAGAAAATATCTTTAATGACAACTTTCCAGCACTTCCAACAATGGAAAAAATTCCATTGCAAATATTGATACCGTTTCAACAATGAACAATATTTAAAACGTGAAAATGTCACTATCCTTTAACAATGGAAAAAATTATGGTGACAAATTTTCCCACGCTTTCAACAATGAAGAAAATTCAACATAAGAAATTTTTCCCGCAACAATGAACAATTATATTTTGAGTCATCTTTTTTCGATTGTTATTATGAAAAATTTATTTATAATTATATTAGAAATTATCTATAATGACAACTTTCTGGCACTTCCAATAATGGAAAAAATTCCATTGACAAATATTGATACCGTTTCAACAATTGACAATATTTAAAACGTGAAAATGTCCCTATCCTTTAACAATGGAAAAAATTATAGTGACAAATTTTCCCTCGCTTTCAAGAATGAAGAAAACTTAAAATATGAAATTTTTCCGGCAACAATGGAAAATTCGTCTTAACTCATCATTTTTCAATTGTTATTATGAAAAATGTATTTATAATTATATTAGAAGTTATCAATAATGACAACTTTCCCGCACTTCCAACAATGGAGAAAATTCCATTGACCAATTTTGATACCGTTTCAAGAATGGACAATATTTAAAACGTGAAAATGTCACTATTCTTTAACAATGGAAAAAACTATAGTGACAAATTTTCCAAATCTTTCAACAATGAACAAATCTCAAAATAAGAAATTTTTCTGGCAACAATGAAAAATTCGTCTTTAAGTCATCATTTTTCAACTGTTATTATGAAAAATGTATTTATAATTATATTAGAAGTTATCTATAATGTCAACTTTCCCGCACTTCCAACAACGGAAAAAATTCCATTGACAAATAATGATACCGTTTCAACAATTGACAATATTTAAAACGTGAAAATGTCCCTATCCTTTAACAATGGAAAAAATTATAGTGACAAATTTTCCGTCGCTTTCAAGAATGAAGAAAACTTAAAATATGAAATTTTTCCGGCAACAATGGAAAATTCGTCTTAACTCATCATTTTTCAATTGTTATTATGAAAAATTTATTTATAATTATATTAGAAGTTATCTATAATGACAACATTCCGGAACTTCCAACAATGGAAAAAATTCCATTGACAAATATTGATACAGTTTCAACAACTGACTATATTTAAAACGTGAAAATGTTCCCATTATTTAAAAATGGAAAAAAATTATAGTGACAAATTTTCCTACGTTATCACCAATGAAGAAATCTTAAAATATGAAACTTTTCCGGCAACAATGAAAAATTCGTCTTTAAGTAATCATTTTTCAACTGTTATTATGAAAAATGTATTTATAATTATATTAGAAGTTATCTATAATGGCAACTTTCCCGCACTTCCAACAATGGAGAAAATTCCATTGACCAATTTTGATACCGTTTCAAGAATGGACAATATTTAAAACGTGAAAATGTCACTATTCTTTAACAATGGAAAAAATTATAGTGACAAATTTTCCAAATCTTTCAACAATGAACAAATCTCAAAATAAGAAATTTTTCTGGCAACAATGAAAAATTCGTCTTTAAGTCATCATTTTTCAACTGTTATTATAAAAAATGTATTTATAATTATATTAGAAGTTATCTATAATGTCAACTTTCCCGCACTTCCAACAACGGAAAAAATTCCATTGACAAATAATGATACCGTTTCAACAATTGACAATATTTAAAACGTGAAAATGTCCCTATCCTTTAACAATGGAAAAAATTATAGTGGCAAATTTTCCCTCGCTTTCAACAATGGAGAAAACTTAAAATAAGAAAATTATCCCGCAACAATGTACAATTATATTTTGAGTCATCCCTTTTCAATTGTTTTTATGAAAAATTTATTTATAATTATATTAGAAGTTTTATATAATGACAAATTTCCCACACTTCCAACAATGGAAAAAATTCCATTGACAAATATTGATGCCGTTTCAACAATGGACAACATTTAAAACGTGAAAATGTCACTATTCTTTAAAAAATGAAAAAAATATAGTGACAAGTTTTCCCACACTTTCAACAATGAAGAAATCTTAAAATATGAAATTTTTCTGGCAACAATGGAAAATTCGTCTTAAGTCATCATTTTTCAATTGTTATTAAGAAAAAATTATTTATAATTATATTAGAAGTTATCTATAATGACAACATTCCGGCACTTCCAGCAATGGAAAAAATTCCATTGACAAATATTGATATAGTTTCAACAATGGACAATATTTAAAACGTGAAAATGTCACTATCCTTTAACAATGGAAAAAATTATGGTGACAAATTTTCCCACGCTTTCAACAATGAAGAAAATTCAACATAAGAAAATTTTCCCGCAACAATGAACAATTATATTTTGAGTCATCTTTTTTCGATTGTTATTATGAAAAATTTATTTATAATTATATTAGAAATTATCTATAATGACAACTTTCTGGCACTTCCAATAATGGAAAAAATTCCTTTGACCAATTTTGATTCCGTTTCAACAATGGACAATATTTAAAACGTGAAAATGTCACTATCCTTTAACAATGGAAAAAATTATGGTGACAAATTTTCCCACGCTTTCAACAATGAAGAAAATTCAACATAAGAAAATTTTCCCGCAACAATGAACAATTCTATTTTGAGTCATCTTTTTTCAATTGTTATTATGAAAAATTTATTTATAATTATATTAGAAAATATCTTTAATGACAACTTTCCAGCACTTCCAACAATGGAAAAAATTCCATTGCAAATATTGATACCGTTTCAACAATGAACAATATTTAAAACGTGAAAATGTCACTATCCTTTAACAATGGAAAAAATTATGGTGACAAATTTTCCCACGCTTTCAACAATGAAGAAAATTCAACATAAGAAATTTTTCCCGCAACAATGAACTATTATATTTTGAGTCATCTTTTTTCGATTGTTATTATGAAAAATTTATTTATAATTATATTAGAAATTATCTATAATGACAACTTTCTGGCACTTCCAATAATGGAAAAAATTCCATTGACAAATATTGATACCGTTTCAACAATTGACAATATTTAAAACGTGAAAATGTCCCTATCCTTTAACAATGGAAAAAATTATAGTGACAAATTTTCCCTCGCTTTCAAGAATGAAGAAAACTTAAAATATGAAATTTTTCCGGCAACAATGGAAAATTCGTCTTAACTCATCATTTTTCAATTGTTATTATGAAAAATGTATTTATAATTATATTAGAAGTTATCAATAATGACAACTTTCCCGCACTTCCAACAATGGAGAAAATTCCATTGACCAATTTTGATACCGTTTCAAGAATGGACAATATTTAAAACGTGAAAATGTCACTATTCTTTAACAATGGAAAAAACTATAGTGACAAATTTTCCAAATCTTTCAACAATGAACAAATCTCAAAATAAGAAATTTTTCTGGCAACAATGAAAAATTCGTCTTTAAGTCATCATTTTTCAACTGTTATTATGAAAAATGTATTTATAATTATATTAGAAGTTATCTATAATGTCAACTTTCCCGCACTTCCAACAACGGAAAAAATTCCATTGACAAATAATGATACCGTTTCAACAATTGACAATATTTAAAACGTGAAAATGTCCCTATCCTTTAACAATGGAAAAAATTATAGTGACAAATTTTCCGTCGCTTTCAAGAATGAAGAAAACTTAAAATATGAAATTTTTCCGGCAACAATGGAAAATTCGTCTTAACTCATCATTTTTCAATTGTTATTATGAAAAATTTATTTATAATTATATTAGAAGTTATCTATAATGACAACATTCCGGAACTTCCAACAATGGAAAAAATTCCATTGACAAATATTGATACAGTTTCAACAACTGACTATATTTAAAACGTGAAAATGTTCCCATTATTTAAAAATGGAAAAAAATTATAGTGACAAATTTTCCTACGTTATCACCAATGAAGAAATCTTAAAATATGAAACTTTTCCGGCAACAATGAAAAATTCGTCTTTAAGTAATCATTTTTCAACTGTTATTATGAAAAATGTATTTATAATTATATTAGAAGTTATCTATAATGGCAACTTTCCCGCACTTCCAACAATGGAGAAAATTCCATTGACCAATTTTGATACCGTTTCAAGAATGGACAATATTTAAAACGTGAAAATGTCACTATTCTTTAACAATGGAAAAAATTATAGTGACAAATTTTCCAAATCTTTCAACAATGAACAAATCTCAAAATAAGAAATTTTTCTGGCAACAATGAAAAATTCGTCTTTAAGTCATCATTTTTCAACTGTTATTATAAAAAATGTATTTATAATTATATTAGAAGTTATCTATAATGTCAACTTTCCCGCACTTCCAACAACGGAAAAAATTCCATTGACAAATAATGATACCGTTTCAACAATTGACAATATTTAAAACGTGAAAATGTCCCTATCCTTTAACAATGGAAAAAATTATAGTGGCAAATTTTCCCTCGCTTTCAACAATGGAGAAAACTTAAAATAAGAAAATTATCCCGCAACAATGTACAATTATATTTTGAGTCATCCCTTTTCAATTGTTTTTATGAAAAATTTATTTATAATTATATTAGAAGTTTTTTATAATGACAAATTTCCCACACTTCCAACAATGGAAAAAATTCCATTGACAAATATTAATGCCGTTTCAACAATGGACAACATTTAAAACGTGAAAATGTCACTATTCTTTAAAAAATGAAAAAAATATAGTGACAAGTTTTCCCACACTTTCAACAATGAAGAAATCTTAAAATATGAAATTTTTCTGGCAACAATGGAAAATTCGTCTTAAGTCATCATTTTTCAATTGTTATTAAGAAAAAATTATTTATAATTATATTAGAAGTTATCTATAATGACAACATTCCGGCACTTCCAGCAATGGAAAAAATTCCATTGACAAATATTGATACCGTTTCAATAATGGACAATATTTAAAACGTAAATGTGTCCCTATCCTTTAACAATGGAAAAAATTATAATGACAAAATTTCCCACTCTTTCAACAATGAAGAAATCTTAAAATATGAAATTTTTCTGGCAACAATGGAAAATTCGTCTTAAGTCATCATTTTTCAATTGTTATTAAGAAAAAATTATTTATAATTATATTAGAAGTTATCTATAATGACAACATTCCGGCACTTCCAGCAATGGAAAAAATTCCATTGACAAATATTGATATAGTTTCAACAATGGACAATATTTAAAACGTGAAAATGTCACTATCCTTTAACAATGGAAAAAATTATGGTGACAAATTTTCCCACGCTTTCAACAATGAAGAAAATTCAACATAAGAAATTTTTCCCGCAACAATGAACAATTATATTTTGAGTCATCTTTTTTCGATTGTTATTATGAAAAATTTATTTATAATTATATTAGAAATTATCTATAATGACAACTTTCTGGCACTTCCAATAATGGAAAAAATTCCTTTGACCAATTTTGATTCCGTTTCAACAATGGACAATATTTAAAACGTGAAAATGTCACTATCCTTTAACAATGGAAAAAATTATGGTGACAAATTTTCCCACGCTTTCAACAATGAAGAAAATTCAACATAAGAAATTTTTCCCGCAACAATGAACAATTCTATTTTGAGTCATCTTTTTTCAATTGTTATTATGAAAAATTTATTTATAATTATATTAGAAAATATCTTTAATGACAACTTTCCAGCACTTCCAACAATGGAAAAAATTCCATTGCAAATATTGATACCGTTTCAACAATGAACAATATTTAAAACGTGAAAATGTCACTATCCTTTAACAATGGAAAAAATTATGGTGACAAATTTTCCCACGCTTTCAACAATGAAGAAAATTCAACATAAGAAATTTTTCCCGCAACAATGAACAATTATATTTTGAGTCATCTTTTTTCGATTGTTATTATGAAAAATTTATTTATAATTATATTAGAAATTATCTATAATGACAACTTTCTGGCACTTCCAATAATGGAAAAAATTCCTTTGACCAATTTTGATTCCGTTTCAACAATGGACAATATTTAAAACGTGAAAATGTCACTATCCTTTAACAATGGAAAAAATTATGGTGACAAATTTTCCCACGCTTTCAACAATGAAGAAAATTCAACATAAGAAATTTTTCCCGCAACAATGAACAATTCTATTTTGAGTCATCTTTTTTCAATTGTTATTATGAAAAATTTATTTATAATTATATTAGAAGTTATCTATAATGTCAACTTTCCCGCACTTCCAACAACGGAAAAAATTCCATTGACAAATAATGATACCGTTTCAACAATTGACAATATTTAAAACGTGAAAATGTCCCTATCCTTTAACAATGGAAAAAATTATAGTGACAATTTTTCCCTCGCTTTCAAGAATGAAGAAAACTTAAAGTATGAAATTTTTCCGGCAACAATGGAAAATTCGTCTTAACTCATCATTTTTCAATTGTTATTATGAAAAATTTATTTATAATTATATTAGAAGTTATCTATAATGACAACATTCCGGAACTTCCAACAATGGAAAAAATTCCATTGACAAATATTGATACAGTTTCAACAATTGACTATATTTAAAACGTGAAAATGTTCCCATTATTTAACAATGGAAAAAAATTATAGTGACAAATTTTCCTACGTTATCATCAATGAAGAAATCTTAAAATATGAATCTTTTCCGGCAACAATGAAAAATTCGTCTTTAAGTAATCATTTTTCAACTGTTATTATGAAAAATGTATTTATAATTATATTAGAAGTTATCTATAATGACAACTTTCCCGCACTTCCAACAATGGAGAAAATTCCATTGACCAATTTTGATACCGTTTCAAGAATGGACAATATTTAAAACTTGAAAATGTCACTATTCTTTAACAATGGAAAAAATTATAGTGACAAATTTTCCCTCGCTTTCAAGAATGAAGAAAACTTAAAATATGAAATTTTTCCGGCAACAATGGAAAATTCGTCTTAACTCATCATTTTTCAATTGTTATTATGAAAAATTTATTTATAATTATATTAGAAGTTATCTATAATGACAACATTCCGGAACTTCCAACAATGGAAAAAATTCCATTGACAAATATTGATACAGTTTCAACAATTGACTATATTTAAAACGTGAAAATGTTCCCATTATTTAACAATGGAAAAAAATTATAGTGACAAATTTTCCTACGTTATCATCAATGAAGAAATCTTAAAATATGAAACTTTTCCGGCAACAATGAAAAATTCGTCTTTAAGTCATCATTTTTCAACTGTTATTATGAAAAATGTATTTATAATTATATTAGAAGTTATCTATAATGACAACTTTCCCGCACTTCCAACAATGGAAAAAATTCCATTGACAAATATTGATGCCGTTTCAACAATGGACAACATTTAAAACGTGAAAATGTCACTATTCTTTAAAAAATGAAAAAAATATAGTGACAATTTTTGCCACACTTTCAACAATTAACAAATTTAAAATAAGAAATTTTAACGGCAACAATGAAAAATTCGTCTTAAGTCTTCATTTTCCAATTGTTTTTATGAAAAATTTATTTATAATTATATTAGAAATTGTCTATAATGACAACATTCCGGCACTTCCAGCAATGGAAAAAATTCCATTGACAAATATTAATACCGTTTCAATAATGGACAATATTTAAAACGTAAAAGTGTCCCTATCCTTTAACAATGGAAAAAATTATAATGACAAAATTTCCCACTCTTTCAACAATGAAGAAATCTTAAAATATGAAATTTTTCTGGCAACAATGGAAAATTCGTCATTAAGTCATCATTTTTCAATTGTTATTATGAAAAATTTATTTATAATTATATTTGAAATTGTCTATAATAAACACTTTCCCGCACTTCCAACAATGGAAAAAATTCCATTGACAAATATTGATACCGTTTCAACAATTGACAATATTTAAAACGTGAAAATGTCCCTATCCTTTAACAATGGAAAAAATTATAGTGACAAATTTTCCGTCGCTTTCAAGAATGAAGAAAACTTAAAATATGAAATTTTTCCGGCAACAATGGAAAATTCGTCTTAACTCATCATTTTTCAATTGTTATTATGAAAAATTTATTTATAATTATATTAGAAGTTATCTATAATGACAACATTCCGGAACTTCCAACAATGGAAAAAATTCCATTGACAAATATTGATACAGTTTCAACAACTGACTATATTTAAAACGTGAAAATGTTCCCATTATTTAAAAATGGAAAAAAATTATAGTGACAAATTTTCCTACGTTATCATCAATGAAGAAATCTTAAAATATGAAACTTTTCCGGCAACAATGAAAAATTCGTCTTTAAGTAATCATTTTTCAACTGTTATTATGAAAAATGTATTTATAATTATATTAGAAGTTATATATAATGGCAACTTTCCCGCACTTCCAACAATGGAGAAAATTCCATTGACCAATTTTGATACCGTTTCAAGAATGGACAATATTTAAAACGTGAAAATGTCACTATTCTTTAACAATGGAAAAAATTATAGTGACAAATTTTCCAAATCTTTCAACAATGAACAAATCTCAAAATAAGAAATTTTTCTGGCAACAATGAAAAATTCGTCTTTAAGTCATCATTTTTCAACTGTTATTATAAAAAATGTATTTATAATTATATTAGAAGTTATCTATAATGTCAACTTTCCCGCACTTCCAACAACGGAAAAAATTCCATTGACAAATAATGATACCGTTTCAACAATTGACAATATTTAAAACGTGAAAATGTCCCTATCCTTTAACAATGGAAAAAATTATAGTGGCAAATTTTCCCTCGCTTTCAACAATGGAGAAAACTTAAAATAAGAAAATTATCCCGCAACAATGTACAATTATATTTTGAGTCATCCCTTTTCAATTGTTTTTATGAAAAATTTATTTATAATTATATTAGAAGTTTTTTATAATGACAAATTTCCCACACTTCCAACAATGGAAAAAATTCCATTGACAAATATTGATGCCGTTTCAACAATGGACAAAATTTAAAACGTGAAAATGTCACTATTCTTTAAAAAATGAAAAAAATATAGTGACAAGTTTTCCCACACTTTCAACAATGAAGAAATCTTAAAATATGAAATTTTTTTGGCCATAATGGAAAATTCGTCTTAAGTCATCATTTTTCAATTGTTATTAAGAAAAAATTATTTATAATTATATTAGAAGTTATCTATAATGACAACATTCCGGCACTTCCAGCAATGGAAAAAATTCCATTGACAAATATTGATACCGTTTCAATAATGGACAATTTTTAAAACGTAAATGTGTCCCTATCCTTTAACAATGGAAAAAATTATAATGACAAAATTTCCCACTCTTTCAACAATGAAGAAATCTTAAAATATGAAATTTTTCTGGCAACAATGGAAAATTCGTCTTAAGTCATCATTTTTCAATTGTTATTAAGAAAAAATTATTTATAATTATATTAGAAGTTATCTATAATGACAACATTCCGGCACTTCCAGCAATGGAAAAAATTCCATTGACAAATATTGATATAGTTTCAACAATGGACAATATTTAAAACGTGAAAATGTCACTATCCTTTAACAATGGAAAAAATTATGGTGACAAATTTTCCCACGCTTTCAACAATGAAGAAAATTCAACATAAGAAATTTTTCCCGCAACAATGAACAATTATATTTTGAGTCATCTTTTTTCGATTGTTATTATGAAAAATTTATTTATAATTATATTAGAAATTATCTATAATGACAACTTTCTGGCACTTCCAATAATGGAAAAAATTCCTTTGACCAATTTTGATTCCGTTTCAACAATGGACAATATTTAAAACGTGAAAATGTCACTATCCTTTAACAATGGAAAAAATTATGGTGACAAATTTTCCCACGCTTTCAACAATGAAGAAAATTCAACATAAGAAATTTTTCCCGCAACAATGAACAATTCTATTTTGAGTCATCTTTTTTCAATTGTTATTATGAAAAATTTATTTATAATTATATTAGAAAATATCTTTAATGACAACTTTCCAGCACTTCCAACAATGGAAAAAATTCCATTGCAAATATTGATACCGTTTCAACAATGAACAATATTTAAAACGTAAAAATGTCCCTATCCTTTAACAATGGAAAAAATTATAGTGACAAATTATCCCACGCTTTCAACAATGAAGAAATCTTAAATATTAAATTTTTCCGGCAACAACGGAAAATTCGTCTTTAAGTCGTCATTTTCCAATTGTTATTATGAAAAATTTATTTATATTTATATTAGAAGTTATCTATAATGACAACTTTCCCGCACTTCCAACAATGGAAAAAATTCCATTGACCAATTTTGATACCGTTTCAAGAATGGACAATATTTAAAACGTGAAAATGTCACTATCCTTTAAAAATGGAAAAACTATAGTGACAAATTTTCCAAAGCTTTCAACAATGAACAAATCTTATAATAAGAAATTTTAACGACAACGTTGAAAAATTCGTCTTTAAGTCATCATTTTTCAATTGTTATTATGAAAAATTTATTTATAATTATATTAGAAGTTTTTTCTAATGACAACTTTCCTGCACTTCCAACAATGGGAAAAATTCCATTGACAAATATTGATACCGTTTCAACAATGGACGATATTTAAAACGTGAAAATGTCACTATTCTTTAAAAAATGAAAAAAAATATAGTGACAAGTTTTCCCACACTGTCAACAATTAACAAATCTTAAAATAAGAAATTTTAACGGCAACAATGAAAAATTCGTCATTAAGTCATCATTTTTCAATTGTTTTTATGAAAAATTTATTTATAATTATATTAGAAGTTTTTTATAATGACAAATTTCCCACATTTCCAACAATGGAAAAAATTCCGTTGACAAATATTGATGCCGTTTCAACAATGGACAACATTTAAAACGTGAAAATGTCACTATTCTTTAAAAAATGAAAAAAATATAGTGACAAGTTTTCCCACACTTTCAACAATCTACAAATTTAAAATAAGAAATTTTTCCGGCAACAATGGAAAATTCGTCTTAACACATCATTTTTCAATTGTTATTATGAAAAATTTATTTATAATTATATTAGAAGTTATCTATAATGACAACATTGCGGCACTTCCAACAATGGAAAAAATTCCATTGACAAATATTGATATAGTTTCAACAATTGACTATATTTAAAACGTGAAAATGTCACTATCCTTTAACAATGAAAAAAATTATAGTGACAAATTTTCCCACGCTTTCAACAATGAAGAAAATTCAACATAAGAAATTTTTCCCGCAAAAATGAACAATTCTATTTTGAGTCATCTTTTTTCAATTGTTATTATGAAAAATTTATTTATAATTATATTAGAAATTATCTATAATGACAACTTTCCCGCACTTCCAACAATGGAAAAAATTCCATTGGAAATACTGATACCGTTTAAACAATGAACAATATTTAAAACGTAAAAATGTCCCTATCCTTTAACAATGGAAAAAATTATAGTGACAAATGTTCCAAATCTTTCAACAATGAACAAATCTTAAAATAAGAAATTTTAACGACAACATTGAAAAATTTGTCTTTAATTCATCATTTTTCAATTGTTATTATGAAAAATTTATTTATAATTATATTAAAAGTTATCTATAATGACAACTTTCCGGCACTTCCAACAATGGAAAGAATTCCATTGACCAATTTTGATACCGTTTCAACAATGGACAATATTTAAAACGAGAAAATGTCACTATCCTTTAACAATGGAAAAAATTATAGAGACAAATTTTCCCACGCTTTCAGCAGTGAAGAAAACTTAAAGAAAGAAAATTTTCCCGCAACAATGAACAATTCTATTTTGAGACATCTGTTTTCAATTGTTATTATGAAAAATTTATTTATAATTATATTAGAAGTTATCTATAATGACAACTTTCTTCACTTCCAAAAATGGAAAAAATTCCATTGACAAATATTGATACTGTTTCAACAATGGACAACATTTAACACGTGAAAATTTCACTATCCTTTAACAAAGGAAAAATTATAGTGACATATTTTCCCACACTTTCAACAATGAACAAATCTCAAAATAAGAAATTTTTCTGGCAGCAATAAAAACTTCGTCTTAAGTCATCATTTTTCAATTGTTATTATGAAAAATTTATTTATAATTATATTAGAAGTTATCTATAATGACAACATTCCGGAACTTCCAACAATGGAAAAAATTCCATTGACAAATATTGATACCATTTATACAATGGACAACATTCAAATCCTGAAAATTTCACTATCCTTTAACAAAGGAAAAATTATAGTGACAAATTTTCCCACACTTTCAACAATGAACAAATCTCAAAATAAGAAATTTTTCTGGCAACAATAAAAACTTCGTCTTAAGTCATCATTTTTCAATTGTTATTAAGAAAAATTTATTTATAATTATATTAGAAGTTATCTATAATGACAACATTGCGGCACTTCCAACAATGGAAAAAATTCCATTGACAGATACTGATATAGTTTCAACAATTGACTATATTTAAAACGTGAAAATGTATCTATCCTTTAACAATGGAAAAAATTATAGTGACAAATTTTCCCTCGCTTTCAAGAATGAAGAAAACTTAAAATATGAAATTTTTCCGGCAACAATGGAAAATTCGTCTTAACTCATCATTTTTCAATTGTTATTATGAAAAATTTATTTATAATTATATTAGAAGTCATCTATAATGACAACATTCCGGAACTTCCAACAATGGAAAAAATTCCATTGACAAATATTGATACAGTTTCAACAATTGACTATATTTAAAACGTGAAAATGTTCCCATTATTTAACAATGGAAAAAAATTATAGTGACAAATTTTCCTACGTTATCATCAATGAAGAAATCTTAAAATATGAAACTTTTCCGGCAACAATGAAAAATTCGTCTTTAAGTAATCATTTTTCAACTGTTATTATGAAAAATGTATTTATAATTATATTAGAAGTTATCTATAATGACAACTTTCCCGCACTTCCAACAATGGAGAAAATTCCATTGACCAATTTTGATACCGTTTCAAGAATGGACAATATTTAAAACGTGAAAATGTCACTATTCTTTAACAATGGAAAAAACTATAGTGACAAATTTTCCAAATCTTTCAACAATGAACAAATCTCAAAATAAGAAATTTTTCTGGCAACAATGAAAAATTCGTCTTTAAGTCATCATTTTTCAACTGTTATTATGAAAAATGTATTTATAATTATATTAGAAGTTATCTATAATGTCAACTTTCCCGCACTTCCAATAACGGAAAAAATTCCATTGACAAATAATGATACCGTTTCAACAATTGACAATATTTAAAACGTGAAAATGTCCCTATCCTTTAACAATGGAAAAAATTATAGTGACAAATTTTCCCTCGCTTTCAAGAATGAAGAAAACTTAAAATATGAAATTTTTCCGGCAACAATGGAAAATTCGTCTTAACTCATCATTTTTCAATTGTTAGTATGAAAAATTTATTTATAATTATATTAGAAGTTATCTATAATGACAACATTCCGGAAATTCCAACAATGGAAAAAATTCCATTGACAAATATTGATACAGTTTCAACAATTGACTATATTTAAAACGTGAAAATGTTCCCATTATTTAACAATGGAAAAAAATTATAGTGACAAATTTTCCTACGTTATCATCAATGAAGAAATCTTAAAATATGAAACTTTTCCGGCAACAATGAAAAATTCGTCTGTAAGTAATCATTTTTCAACTGTTATTATGAAAAATATATTTATAATTATATTAGAAGTTATCTATAATGACAACTTTCCCGCACTTCCAACAATGGAGAAAATTCCATTGACCAATTTTGATACCGTTTCAAGAATGGACAATATTTAAAACGTGAAAATGTCACAATTCTTTAACAATGGAAAAAATTATAGTGACAAATTTTCCCTCGCTTTCAAGAATGAAGAAAACTTAAAATATGAAATTTTTCCGGCAACAATGGAAAATTCGTCTTAACTCATCATTTTTCAATTGTTATTATGAAAAATTTATTTATAATTATATTAGAAGTTATCTATAATGACAACATTCCGGAACTTCCAACAATGGAAAAAATTCCATTGACAAATATTGATACAGTTTCAACAATTGACTATATTTAAAACGTGAAAATGTTCCCATTATTTAACAATGGAAAAAAATTATAGTGACAAATTTTCCTACGTTATCATCAATGAAGAAATCTTAAAATATGAAACTTTTCCGGCAACAATGAAAAATTCGTCTTTAAGTCATCATTTTTCAACTGTTATTATGAAAAATGTATTTATAATTATATTAGAAGTTATCTATAATGACAACTTTCCCGCACTTCCAACAATGGAAAAAATTCCATTGACAAATATTGATGCCGTTTCAACAATGGACAACATTTAAAACGTGAAAATGTCACTATTCTTTAAAAAATGAAAAAAATATAGTGACAATTTTTGCCACACTTTCAACAATTAACAAATTTAAAATAAGAAATTTTAACGGCAACAATGAAAAATTCGTCTTAAGTCTTCATTTTCCAATTGTTTTTATGAAAAATTTATTTATAATTATATTAGAAATTGTCTATAATGACAACATTCCGGCACTTCGAGCAATGGAAAAAATTCCATTGACAAATATTAATACCGTTTCAATAATGGACAATATTTAAAACGTAAAAGTGTCCCTATCCTTTAACAATGGAAAAAATTATAATGACAAAATTTCCCACTCTTTCAACAATGAAGAAATCTTAAAATATGAAATTTTTCTGGCAACAATGGAAAATTCGTCATTAAGTCATCATTTTTCAATTGTTATTATGAAAAATTTATTTATAATTATATTAGAAATTGTCTATAATAAACACTTTCCCGCACTTCCAACAATGGAAAAAATTCCATTGACAAATATTGATACCGTTTCAACAATTGACAATATTTAAAACGTGAAAATGTCCCTATCCTTTAACAATGGAAAAAATTATAGTGACAAATTTTCCGTCGCTTTCAAGAATGAAGAAAACTTAAAATATGAAATTTTTCCGGCAACATTGGAAAATTCGTCTTAACTCATCATTTTTCAATTGTTATTATGAAAAATTTATTTATAATTATATTAGAAGTTATCTATAATGACAACATTCCGGAACTTCCAACAATGGAAAAAATTCCATTGACAAATATTGATACAGTTTCAACAACTGACTATATTTAAAACGTGAAAATGTTCCCATTATTTAAAAATGGAAAAAAATTATAGTGACAAATTTTCCTACGTTATCATCAATGAAGAAATCTTAAAATATGAAACTTTTCCGGCAACAATGAAAAATTCGTCTTTAAGTAATCATTTTTCAACTGTTATTATGAAAAATGTATTTATAATTATATTAGAAGTTATCTATAATGGCAACTTTCCCGCACTTCCAACAATGGAGAAAATTCCATTGACCAATTTTGATACCGTTTCAAGAATGGACAATATTTAAAACGTGAAAATGTCACTATTCTTTAACAATGGAAAAAATTATAGTGACAAATTTTCCAAATCTTTCAACAATGAACAAATCTCAAAATAAGAAATTTTTCTGGCAACAATGAAAAATTCGTCTTTAAGTCATCATTTTTCAACTGTTATTATAAAAAATGTATTTATAATTATATTAGAAGTTATCTATAATGTCAACTTTCCCGCACTTCCAACAACGGAAAAAATTCCATTGACAAATAATGATACCGTTTCAACAATTGACAATATTTAAAACGTGAAAATGTCCCTATCCTTTAACAATGGAAAAAATTATAGTGGCAAATTTTCCCTCGCTTTCAACAATGGAGAAAACTTAAAATAAGAAAATTATCCCGCAACAATGTACAATTATATTTTGAGTCATCCCTTTTCAATTGTTTTTATGAAAAATTTATTTATAATTATATTAGAAGTTTTTTATAATGACAAATTTCCCACACTTCCAACAATGGAAAAAATTCCATTGACAAATATTGATGCCGTTTCAACAATGGACAAAATTTAAAACGTGAAAATGTCACTATTCTTTAAAAAATGAAAAAAATATAGTGACAAGTTTTCCCACACTTTCAACAATGAAGAAATCTTAAAATATGAAATTTTTTTGGCAACAATGGAAAATTCGTCTTAAGTCATCATTTTTCAATTGTTATTAAGAAAAAATTATTTATAATTATATTAGAAGTTATCTATAATGACAACATTCCGGCACTTCCAGCAATGGAAAAAATTCCATTGACAAATATTGATACCGTTTCAATAATGGACAATATTTAAAACGTAAATGTGTCCCTATCCTTTAACAATGGAAAAAATTATAATGACAAAATTTCCCACTCTTTCAACAATGAAGAAATCTTAAAATATGAAATTTTTCTGGCAACAATGGAAAATTCGGCTTAAGTCATCATTTTTCAATTGTTATTAAGAAAAAATTATTTATAATTATATTAGAAGTTATCTATAATGACAACATTCCGGCACTTCCAGCAATGGAAAAAATTCCATTGACAAATATTGATATAGTTTCAACAATGGACAATATTTAAAACGTGAAAATGTCACTATCCTTTAACAATGGAAAAAATTATGGTGACAAATTTTCCCACGCTTTCAACAATGAAGAAAATTCAACATAAGAAATTTTTCCCGCAACAATGAACAATTATATTTTGAGTCATCTTTTTTCGATTGTTATTATGAAAAATTTATTTATAATTATATTAGAAATTATCTATAATGACAACTTTCTGGCACTTCCAATAATGGAAAAAATTCCTTTGACCAATTTTGATTCCTTTTCAACAATGGACAATATTTAAAACGTGAAAATGTCACTATCCTTTAACAATGGAAAAAATTATGGTGACAAATTTTCCCACGCTTTCAACAATGAAGAAAATTCAACATAAGAATTTTTCCCGCAACAATGAACAATTCTATTTTGAGTCATCTTTTTTCAATTGTTATTATGAAAAATTTATTTATAATTATATTAGAAAATATCTTTAATGACAACTTTCCAGCACTTCCAACAATGGAAAAAATTCCATTGCAAATATTGATACCGTTTCAACAATGAACAATATTTAAAACGTAAAAATGTCCCTATCCTTTAACAATGGAAAAAATTATAGTGACAAATTATCCCACGCTTTCAACAATGAAGAAATCTTAAATATTAAATTTTTCCGGCAACAACGGAAAATTCGTCTTTAAGTCGTCATTTTCCAATTGTTATTATGAAAAATTTATTTATAATTATATTAGATGTTATCTATAATGACAACTTTCCCGCACTTCCAACAATGGAAAAAATTCCATTGACCAATTTTGATACCGTTTCAAGAATGGACAATATTTAAAACGTGAAAATGTCACTATCCTTTAAAAATGGAAAAACTATAGTGACAAATTTTCCAAAGCTTTCAACAATGAACAAATCTTATAATAAGAAATTTTAACGACAACGTTGAAAAATTCGTCTTTAAGTCATCATTTTTCAATTGTTATTATGAAAAATTTATTTATAATTATATTAGAAGTTTTTTCTAATGACAACTTTCCTGCACTTCCAACAATGGGAAAAATTCCATTGACAAATATTGATACCGTTTCAACAATGGACGATATTTAAAACGTGAAAATGTCACTATTCTTTAAAAAATGAAAAAAAATATAGTGACAAGTTTTCCCACACTGTCAACAATTAACAAATCTTAAAATAAGAAATTTTAACGGCAACAATGAAAAATTCGTCATTAAGTCATCATTTTTCAATTGTTTTTATGAAAAATTTATTTATAATTATATTAGAAGTTTTTTATAATGACAAATTTCCCACATTTCCAACAATGGAAAAAATTCCGTTGACAAATATTGATGCCGTTTCAACAATGGACAATATTTAAAACGTGAAAATGTCACTATTTTTTAAAAAATGAAAAAAATATAGTGACAAGTTTTCCCACACTTTCAACAATCTACAAATTTAAAATAAGAAATTTTTCCGGCAACAATGGAAAATTCGTCTTAACACATCATTTTTCAATTGTTATTATGAAAAATTTATTTATAATTATATTAGAAGTTATCTATAATGACAACATTGCGGCACTTCCAACAATGGAAAAAATTCCATTGACAAATATTGATATAGTTTCAACAATTGACTATATTTAAAACGTGAAAATGTCACTATCCTTTAACAATGAAAAAAATTATAGTGACAAATTTTCCCACGCTTTCAACAATGAAGAAAATTCAACATAAGAAATTTTTCCCGCAAAAATGAACAATTCTATTTTGAGTCATCTTTTTTCAATTGTTATTATGAAAAATTTATTTATAATTATATTAGAAATTATCTATAATGACAACTTTCCCGCACTTCCAACAATGGAAAAAATTCCATTGGAAATACTGATACCGTTTCAACAATGAACAATATTTAAAACGTAAAAATGTCCCTATCCTTTAACAATGGAAAAAATTATAGTGACAAATGTTCCAAATCTTTCAACAATGAACAAATCTTAAAATAAGAAATTTTAACGACAACATTGAAAAATTTGTCTTTAATTCATCATTTTTCAATTGTTATTATGAAAAATTTATTTATAATTATATTAAAAGTTATCTATAATGACAACTTTCCGGCACTTCCAACAATGGAAAGAATTCCATTGACCAATTTTGATACCGTTTCAACAATGGACAATATTTAAAACGAGAAAATGTCACTATCCTTTAACAATGGAAAAAATTATAGAGACAAATTTTCCCACGCTTTCAGCAGTGAAGAAAACTTAAAGAAAGAAAATTTTCCCGCAACAATGAACAATTCTATTTTGAGACATCTGTTTTCAATTGTTATTATGAAAAATTTATTTATAATTATATTAGAAGTTATCTATAATGACAACTTTCTTCACTTCCAAAAATGGAAAAAATTCCATTGACAAATATTGATACTGTTTCAACAATGGACAACATTTAACACGTGAAAATTTCACTATCCTTTAACAAAGGAAAAATTATAGTGACATATTTTCCCACACTTTCAACAATGAACAAATCTCAAAATAAGAAATTTTTCTGGCAGCAATAAAAACTTCGTCTTAAGTCATCATTTTTCAATTGTTATTATGAAAAATTTATTTATAATTATATTAGAAGTTATCTATAATGACAACATTCCGGAACTTCCAACAATGGAAAAAATTCCATTGACAAATATTGATACCATTTATACAATGGACAACATTCAAATCCTGAAAATTTCACTATCCTTTAACAAAGGAAAAATTATAGTGACAAATTTTCCCACACTTTCAACAATGAACAAATCTCAAAATAAGAAATTTTTCTGGCAACAATAAAAACTTCGTCTTAAGTCATCATTTTTCAATTGTTATTAAGAAAAATTTATTTATAATTATATTAGAAGTTATCTATAATGACAACATTGCGGCACTTCCAACAATGGAAAAAATTCCATTGACAGATACTGATATAGTTTCAACAATTGACTATATTTAAAACGTGAAAATGTATCTATCCTTTAACAATGGAAAAAATTATAGTGACAAATTTTCCCTCGCTTTCAAGAATGAAGAAAACTTAAAATATGAAATTTTTCCGGCAACAATGGAAAATTCGTCTTAACTCATCATTTTTCAATTGTTATTATGAAAAATTTATTTATAATTATATTAGAAGTCATCTATAATGACAACATTCCGGAACTTCCAACAATGGAAAAAATTCCATTGACAAATATTGATACAGTTTCAACAATTGACTATATTTAAAACGTGAAAATGTTCCCATTATTTAACAATGGAAAAAAATTATAGTGACAAATTTTCCTACGTTATCATCAATGAAGAAATCTTAAAATATGAAACTTTTCCGGCAACAATGAAAAATTCGTCTTTAAGTAATCATTTTTCAACTGTTATTATGAAAAATGTATTTATAATTATATTAGAAGTTATCTATAATGACAACTTTCCCGCACTTCCAACAATGGAGAAAATTCCATTGACCAATTTTGATACCGTTTCAAGAATGGACAATATTTAAAACGTGAAAATGTCACTATTCTTTAACAATGGAAAAAACTATAGTGACAAATTTTCCAAATCTTTCAACAATGAACAAATCTCAAAATAAGAAATTTTTCTGGCAACAATGAAAAATTCGTCTTTAAGTCATCATTTTTCAACTGTTATTATGAAAAATGTATTTATAATTATATTAGAAGTTATCTATAATGTCAACTTTCCCGCACTTCCAATAACGGAAAAAATTCCATTGACAAATAATGATACCGTTTCAACAATTGACAATATTTAAAACGTGAAAATGTCCCTATCCTTTAACAATGGAAAAAATTATAGTGACAAATTTTCCCTCGCTTTCAAGAATGAAGAAAACTTAAAATATGAAATTTTTCCGGCAACAATGGAAAATTCGTCTTAACTCATCATTTTTCAATTGTTAGTATGAAAAATTTATTTATAATTATATTAGAAGTTATCTATAATGACAACATTCCGGAAATTCCAACAATGGAAAAAATTCCATTGACAAATATTGATACAGTTTCAACAATTGACTATATTTAAAACGTGAAAATGTTCCCATTATTTAACAATGGAAAAAAATTATAGTGACAAATTTTCCTACGTTATCATCAATGAAGAAATCTTAAAATATGAAACTTTTCCGGCAACAATGAAAAATTCGTCTGTAAGTAATCATTTTTCAACTGTTATTATGAAAAATATATTTATAATTATATTAGAAGTTATCTATAATGACAACTTTCCCGCACTTCCAACAATGGAGAAAATTCCATTGACCAATTTTGATACCGTTTCAAGAATGGACAATATTTAAAACGTGAAAATGTCACAATTCTTTAACAATGGAAAAAACTATAGTGACAAATTTCCCAAATCTTTCAACAATGAACAAATCTCAATATAAGAAATTTTTCTGGCAACAATGAAAAATTCGTCTTTAAGTCATCCCTTTTCAATTGTTTTTATGAAAAATTTATTTATAATTATATTAGAAGTTTTTTATAATGACAAATTTCCCACACTTCCAGCAATGGAAAAAATTCCATTGACAAATATTGATGCCGTTTCAACAATGGACAACATTTAAAACGTGAAAATGTCACTATTCTTTAAAAAATGAAAAAAATATAGTGACAATTTTTGCCACACTTTCAACAATTAACAAATTTAAAATAAGAAATTTTAACGGCAACAATGAAAAATTCGTCTTAAGTCATCATTTTCCAATTGTTTTTATGAAAAATTTATTTATAATTATATTAGAAATTGTCTATAATGACAACATTCCGGCACTTCCGGCAATGGAAAAAATTCCATTGACAAATATTGATACCGTTTCAATAATGGACAATATTTAAAACGTAAAAGTGTCCCTATCCTTTAACAATGGAAAAAATTATAATGACAAAATTTCCCACTCTTTCAACAATGAAGAAATCTTAAAATATGAAATTTTTCTGGCAACAATGGAAAATTCGTCATTAAGTCATCATTTTTCAATTGTTATTATGAAAAATTTATTTATAATTATATTAGAAATTGTCTACAATAAACACTTTCCCCCACTTCCAACAATGGAAAAAATTCCATTGACAAATATTGATACCGTTTCAACAATTGACAATATTTAAAACGTGAAAATGTCACTATTCTTTAACAATGGAAAAAACTATAGTGACAAATTTCCCAAATCTTTCAACAATGAACAAATCTCAATATAAGAAATTTTTCTGGCAACAATGAAAAATTCGTCTTTAAGTCATCATTTTTCAACTGTTATTATGAAAAATGTATTTATAATTATATTAGAAGTTATCTATAATGTCAACTTTCCCGCACTTCCAACAATGGAAAAAATTCCATTGACAAATAATGATACCGTTTAAACAATTGACAATATTTAAAACGTGAAAATGTCCCTATCCTTTAACAATGGAAAAAATTATAGTGACAAATTTTCCTACGTTATCATCAATGAAGAAATCTTAAAATATGAAATTTTTCCGGCAACAATGGAAAATTCGTCTTAACTCATCATTTTTCAATTGTTATTATGAAAAATTTATTTATAATTATATTAGAAGTTATCTATAATGACAACATTCCGGAACTTCCAACAACGGAAAAAATTCCATTGACAAATATTGATACAGTTTCAACAATTGACTATATTTAAAACGTGAAAATGTTCCCATTATTTAACAATGGAAAAAAATTATAGTGACAAATTTTCCGACGATATCATCAATGAAGAAATCTTAAAATATGAAACTTTTCCGGCAACAATGAACAATTCGTCTTTAAGTAATCATTTTTCAACTGTTATTATGAAAAATGTATTTATAATTATATTAGAAGTTATCTATAATGACAACTTTCCCGCACTTCCAACAATGGAGAAAATTCCATTGACCAATTTTGATACCGTTTCAAGAATGGACAATATTTAAAACGTGAAAATGTCACTATTCTTTAACAATGGAAAAAACTATAGTGACAAATTTTCCAAATCTTTCAACAATGAACAAATCTCAAAATAAGAAATTTTTCTGGCAACAATGAAAAATTCGTCTTTAAGTCATCATTTTTCAACTGTTATTATGAAAAATGTATTTATAATTATATTAGAAGTTATCTATAATGTCAACTTTCCCGCACTTCCAACAACGGAAAAAATTCCATTGACAAATAATGATACCGTTTCAACAATTGACAATATTTAAAACGTGAAAATGTCAATATCCTTTAACAATGGAAAAAATTATAGTGGCAAATTTTCCCTCGCTTTCAACAATGGAGAAAACTTAAAATAAGAAAATTATCCCGCAACAATGTACAATTATATTTTGAGTCATCCCTTTTCAATTGTTTTTATGAAAAATTTATTTATAATTATATTAGAAATTGTCTATAATGACAACATTCCGGCACTTCCAGCAATGGAAAAAATTCCATTGACAAATATTGATACCGTTTCAATAATGGACAATATTTAAAACGTAAAAGTGTCCCTATCCATTAACAATGGAAAAAATTATAATGACAAAATTTTCCACTCTTTCAACAATGAAGAAATCTTAAAATATGAAATTTTTCTGGCAACAATGGAAAATTCGTCTTAAGTCATCATTTTTCAATTGTTATTAAGAAAAATTTATTTATAATTATATTAGAAATTGTCTATAATGACAACATTCCGGCACTTCCAGCAATGGAAAAAATTCCATTGACAAATATTGATACTGTTTCAACAATGGACAACATTTAACACGTGAAAATTTCACTATCCTTTAACAAAGGAAAAATTATAGTGACATATTTTCCCACACTTTCAACAATTACCAAATTTAAAATAAGAAATTTTAACGCCAACAATGAAAAATTCGTCTTTAAATCATCATTTTTCAATTGTTATAATGAAAAATTTATTTATAATTATATTAGAAATTGTCAATAATGAACACTTTCCTGCATTTTCAACAACGGAAAAAATTCCATTGACAGATATTGATACCGTTTCAATAATGGACAATATTTAAAACGTAAAAGTGTCCCTATCCTTTAACAATGCAAAAAAATATAGTGACAAATTTTCCAAAGCGTTCAACAATGAACAAATCTTAAAATAAGAAATTTTAACGACAACATTGAAAAATTTGTCTTTAAGTCATCATTTTTCAATTGTTATTATGAAAAATTTATTTATTATTATATTAGAATTTTTTTCTAATGACAACTTTCCTGCACTTCCAACAATGGGAAAAATTCCATTGACAAATATTGATACCGTTTCAACAATGGACGACATTTAAAACGGGAAAATGCCACTATTCTTTAAAAAATGAAAAAAAATATAGTGACAAGTTTTCCCACACTTTCAACAATGAACAAATCTCAAAATAAGAAATTTTTCTGGCAACAATAAAAACTTCGTCTTAAGTCATCATTTTTCAATTGTTATTATGAAAAATTTATTTATAATTATATTAGAAGTTATCTATAATGACAACATTCCGGAACTTCCAACAATGGAAAAAATTCCATTGACAAATATTGATACCGTTTCAACAATGGACAACATTTAAAGCCTGAAAATTTCACTATCCTTTAACAAAGGAAAAATTATAGTGACAAATTTTCCCACACTTTCAACAATTACCAAATTTAAAATAAGAAATTTTAACGCCAACAATGAAAAATTCGTCTTTAAATCATCATTTTTCAATTGTTATTATGAAAAATTTATTTATAATTATATTAGAAATTGTCTATAATGAACACTTTCCTGCATTTTCAACAACGGAAAAAATTCCATTGACAAATATTGATATCGTTTCAATAATGGACAATATTTAAAACGTAAAAGTGTCCCTATCCTTTAACAATGCAAAAAAATATAGTGACAAATTTTCCAAAGTGTTCAACAGTGAACAAATCTTAAAATAAGAAATTTTAACGACAACATTGAAAAATTTGTCTTTAAGTCATCATTTTTCAATTGTTATTACGAAAAATTTATTTATAATTATATTAGAAATTGTCTATAATGACAACTTTCTTCACTTCCAACAATGGAAAAAATTCCATTAACAAATATTGATACTGTTTCAACAATGGACAAAATTTTAACACGTGAAAATTTCACTATCCTTTAACAATGGAAAAAATTATAATGACAAAATTTCCCACTCTTTCAACAATGAAGAAATTTAAAAATATGAAATTTTTCTGGCAACAATGGAAAATTCGTCTTAAGTCATCATTTTTCAATTGTTATTAAGAAAAATTTATTTTTAATTATATTAGAAGTTATCTATCATGACAACATTCCGGCACTTCCAACAATGGAAAAAATTCCATTGACAGATATTGATATAGTTTCAACAATTGACTATATTTAAAACGTGAAAATGTCACTATCCTTTAACAATGGAAAAATTTATAGTGACAAATTTTTCCCACGCTTTAAACAATGAAGAAAACTCAAAATAAGAAATTTTTCCCGCAACAATGAACAATTATATTTTGAGTCATCTTTTTTCGATTGTTATTATGAAAATTTATTTATAATTATATTAGAAGTTTTTTATAATGACAAATTTCCCACACTTCCAACAATGGAAAAAATTCCATTGACAAATATTGATGCCGTTTCAACAATGGACAACATTTAAAAAGTGAAAATGTCACTATTCTTTAAAAAATGAAAAAAATATAGTGACAAGTTTTCCCACACTTTCAACAATTAACAAATTTAAAATAAGAAATTTTAACGGCAACAATGAAAAATTCGTCTTTAAATCATCATTTTTCAATTGTTATTATGAAAAATTTATTTATAATTATATTAGAAATTGTCTATAATGAACACTTTCCTGCATTTTCAACAACGGAAAAAATTCCATTGACAAATATTGATACCGTTTCAATAATGGAGAATATTTAAAACGTAAAAGTGTCCCTATCCTTTAACAATGGAAAAAATTATAATGACAAAATTTCCCACTCTTTCAACAATGAAGAAATCTTAAAATATGAAATTTTTCTGGCAACAATGGAAAATTCGTCTTAAGTCATCATTTTACAATTGTTATTAAGAAAAATTTGTTTATAATTATATTAGAAGTTATCTATAATGACAACATTCCGGAACTTCCAACAATGGAAAAAATTCCATTGACAAATATTGATACCGTTTCAACAATGGACGACATTTAAAGCCTGAAAATTTCACTATCCTTTAACAAAGGAAAAATTATAGTGACAAATTTTCCCACACTTTAAAAAATGAACAAATCTCAAAATAAGAAATTTTTCTGGCAACAATGAAAAATTCGTTTTTAAGTCATCATTTTTCAACTGTTATTACGAAAAATGTATTTATAATTATATTAGAAGTTATCTATAATGTCAACTTTCCCGCACTTCCAACAATGGAAAAAATTCCATTGACAAATAATGATACCGTTTCAACAATTGACAATATTTAAAACGTGAAAATGTCCCTATCCTTTAACAATGGAAAAAATTATAGTGACAAATTTTCCCTCGCTTTCAACAATGAAGAAATCTTAAAATAAGAAAATTATCCTGCAACAATGTACAATTATATTTTGAGTCATCCCTTTTCAATTGTTTTTATGAAAAATTTATTTATAATTATATTAGAAGTTTTTTATAATGACAAATTTCCCACACTTCCAACAATGGAAAAAATTCCATTGACAAATATGGATGCCGTTTCAACAATGGACAACATTAAAAACGTGAAAATGTCACTATTCTTTAAAAAATGAAGAAAATATAGTGACAAGTTTTCCCACACTTTCAACAATTAACAAATTTAAAATAAGAAATTTTAACGGCAACAATGAAAAATTCGTCTTTAAATCATCATTTTTCAATTGTTATTATGAAAAATTTATTTATAATTATATTAGAAATTGTCTATAATGAACACTTTCCTGCATTTTCAACAACGGAAAAAAATCCATTGACAAATATTGATACCGTTTCAATAATGGACAATATTTAAAACGTAAAAGTGTCCCTATCCTTTAACAATGGAAAAAATTATAATGACAAAATTTCCCACTCTTTCAACAATGAAGAAATCTTAAAATATGAAATTTTTCTGGCAACAATGGAAAATTCGTCTTAAGTCATCATTTTACAATTGTTATTAAGAAAAATTTATTTATAATTATATTAGAAGTTATCTATAATGACAACATTCCGGCACTTCCAACAATGGAAAAAATTCCATTGACAAATATTGATATAGTTTCAACAATTGACTATATTTAAAACGTGAAAATGTCACTATCCTTTAACAATGGAAAAAATTACAGTGACAAATTTTCCCACGCTTTCAACAATGAAGAAAGCTCAAAATAAGAAATTTTTCCCGCAACAATGAACAATCATATTTTGAGTAATCTTTCTTCGATTGTTATTATGAAAAATTTATTTATAATTATATTAGAAATTATCTATAATGACAACTTTCTGGCACTTCCAATAATGGAAAAAATTCCTTTGACCAATTTTGATACCATTTCAACAATGGACAATATTTAAAACGTGAAAATGTCACTATCCTTTAACAATGGAAAAAATTATGGTGACAAATTTTCCCACGCTTTCAACAATGAAGAAAATTCCACATAAGAAATTTTTCCCGCAACAATGAACAATTCTATTTTGAGTCATCTTTTTTCAATTGTTATTATGAAAAATTTATTTATAATTATATTAGAAATTATCTATAATGACAACTTTCCCGCACTTCCAAGACTGGAAAAAATTCCATTGCAAATATTGATACCGTTTCAACAATGAACAATATTTAAAACGTAAAAATGTCCCTATCCTTTAACAATGGAAAAAATTATAGTGACAAATTATCCCACGCTTTCAACAATGAAGAAATCTTAAAAATATGAAATTTTTCTGGCAACAACGGAAAATTCGTCTTTAAGTCGTCATTTTCCAATTGTTATTATGAAAAATTTATTTATAATTATATTAGAAGTTATCTATAATGACAACTTTCCCGCACTTCCAACAATGGAAAAAATTCCATTGACCAATTTTGATACCGTTTCAAGAATGGACAATATTTAAAACGTGAAAATGTCACTATCCTTTAACAATGGAAAAACTATAGTGACAAATTTTCCAAAGCTTTCAACAATGAACAAATCTTATAATAAGAAATTTTAACGACAACGTTGAAAAATTCGTCTTTAAGTCATCATTTTTCAATTGTTATTATGAAAAATTTATTTATAATTATATTAGAAGTTTTTTCTAATGACAACTTTCCTGCACTTCCAACAATGGGAAAAATTCCATTGACAAATATTGATACCGTTTCAACAATGGACGACATTTAAAACGCAAAAATGTCACTATTCTTTCAAAAATGAAAAAAAATATAGTGACAAGTTTTCCCTCACTTTCAACAATTAACAAATCTTAAAATAAGAAATTTTAACGGCAACAATGAAAAATTCGTCTTAAGTCATCATTTTTCAATTGTTATTATGAAAAAATTATTTATAATTATATTAGAAGTTATCTATAATGACAACATTCCGGAACTTCCAACAATGGAAAAAATTCCATTGACAAATATTGATACCGTTTCAACAATGGACGACATTTAAAGCCTGAAAATTTCACTATCCTTTAACAAAGGAAAAATGATAGTGACAAATTTTCCCACACTTTAAACAATGAACAAATCTCAAAATAAGAAATTTTTCTGGCAACAATGAAAAATTCGTTTTTAAGTCATCATTTTTCAACTGTTATTATGAAAAATGTATTTATAATTATATTAGAAGTTATCTATAATGTCAACTTTCCCGCACTTCCAACAACGGAAAAAATTCCATTGACAAATAATGATACCGTTTCAACAATTGACAATATTTAAAACGTGAAAATGTCCCTATCCTTTAACAATGGAAAAAATTATAGTGACAAATTTTCCCTCGCTTTCAACAATGAAGAAATCTTAAAATAAGAAAATTATCCTGCAACAATGTACAATTATGTTTTGAGTCATCCCTTTTCAATTGTTTTTATGAAAAATTTATTTATAATTATATTAGAAGTTTTTTATAATGACAAATTTCCCACACTTCCAACAATGGAAAAAATTCCATTGACAAATATTGATGCCGTTTCAACAATGGACAACATTTAAAACGTGAAAATGTCACTATTCTTTAAAAAATGAAAAAAATATAGTGACAAGTTTTCCCACACTTTCAACAATTAACAAATTTAAAATAAGAAATTTTAACGGCAACAATGAAAAATTCGTCTTTAAATCATCATTTTTCAATTGTTATTATGAAAAATTTATTTATAATTATATTAGAAATTGTCTATAATGAACACTTTCCTGCATTTTCAACAACGGAAAAAATTCCATTGACAAATATTGATACCGTTTCAATAATGGACAATATTTAAAACCTAAAAGTGTCCCTATCCTTTAACAATGGAAAAAATTATAATGACAAAATTTCCCACTCTTTCAACAATGAAGAAATCTTAAAATATGAAATTTTTCTGGCAACAATGGAAAATTCGTCTTAAGTCATCATTTTACAATTGTTATTAAGAAAAATTTATTTATAATTATATTAGAAGTTATCTATAATGACAACATTCCGGCACTTCCAACAATGGAAAAAATTCCATTGACAAATATTGATATAGTTTCAACAATTGACTATATTTAAAACGTGAAAATGTCACTATCCTTTAACAATGGAAAAAATTACAGTGACAAATTTCCCCACGCTTTCAACAATGAAGAAAACTCAAAATAAGGAATTTTTCCCGCAACAATGAACAATTATATTTTGAGTCATCTTTCTTCGATTGTTATTATGAAAAATTTATTTATAATTATATTAGAAATTATCTATAATGACAACTTTCTGGCACTTCCAATAATGGAAAAAATTCCTTTGACCAATTTTGATACCATTTCAACAATGGACAATATTTAAAACGTGAAAATGTCACTATCCTTTAACAATGGAAAAAATTATGGTGACAAATTTTCCCACGCTTTCAACAATGAAGAAAATTCAACATAAGAAATTTTTCCCGCAACAATGAACAATTCTATTTTGAGTCATCTTTTTTCAATTGTTATTATGAAAAATTTATTTATAATTATATTAGAAATTATCTATAATGACAACTTTCCCGCACTTCCAAGACTGGAAAAATTCCATTGCAAATATTGATACCGTTTCAACAATGAACAATATTTAAAACGTAAAAATGTCCCTATACAATGGAAAAAATTATAGTGACAAATTATCCCACGCTTTCAACAATGAAGAAATCTTAAAAATATGAAATTTTTCCGGCAACAACGGAAAATTCGTCTTTAAGTCGTCATTTTCCAATTGTTATTATGAAAAATTTATTTATAATTATATTAGAAGTTATCTATAATGACAACTTTCCCGCACTTCCAACAATGGAAAAAATTCCATTGACCAATTTTGATACCGTTTCAAGAATGGACAATATTTAAAACGTGAAAATGTCACTATCCTTTAACAATGGAAAAACTATAGTGACAAATTTTCCAAAGCTTTCAACAATGAACAAATCTTATAATAAGAAATTTTAACGACAACGTTGAAAAATTCGTCTTTAAGTCATCATTTTTCAATTGTTATTATGAAAAATTTATTTATAATTATATTAGAAGTTTTTTCTAATGACAACTTTCCTGCACTTCCAACAATGGGAAAAATTCCATTGACAAATATTGATACCGTTTCAACAATGGACGACATTTAAAACGCAAAAATGTCACTATTCTTTCAAAAATGAAAAAAAATATAGTGACAAGTTTTCCCTCACTTTCAACAATTAACAAATCTTAAAATAAGAAATTTTAACGGCAACAATGAAAAATTCGTCTTAAGTCATCATTTTTCAATTGTTATTATGAAAAAATTATTTATAATTATATTAGAAGTTATTTATAATGACATCATTCCGGAACTTCCAACAATGGAAAAAATTCCATTGACAAATATTGATACCGTTTCAACAATGGACAACATTTAAAACGTGAAAATGTCACTATCCTTTAACAAAGGAAATATTATAGTGACAAATTTTCCCTCACTTTAAACAATGAACAAATCTCAAAATAAGAAATTTTTCTGGCAACAATGAAAAATTCGTCTTTAATTCATCATTTTTCAACTGTTATTATGAAAAATGTATTTATAATTATATTAGAAGTTATCTATAATGTCAACTTTCCCGCACTTCCAACAATGGAAAAAATTCCATTGACAAATAATGATACCGTTTCAACAATTGTCAATATTTAAAACGTGAAAATGTCCCTATCCTTTAACAATGGAAAAAATTTTAGTGATAAATTTTCCCTCGCTTTCAACAATGAAGAAAACTTAAAATAAGAAAATTATCCCGCAACAATGTACAATTATATTTTGAGTCATCCCTTTTCAATTGTTTTTATGAAAAATTTATTTATAATTATATTAGAAGTTTTTTATAATGACAAATTTCCCACACTTCCAACAATGGAAAAAATTCCATTGACAAATATTGATGCCGTTTCAACAATGGACAACATTTAAAACGTGAAAATGTCACTATTCTTTAAAAAATGAAAAAAATATAGTGACAAGTTTTCCCACACTTTCAACAATTAACAAATTTAAAATAAGAAATTTTAACGGCAACAATGAAAAATCTTAAAATATGAAATTTTTCTGGCAACAATGGAAAATTCGTCTTAAGTCATCATTTTACAATTGTTATTAAGAAAAATTTATTTATAATTATATTAGAAGTTATCTATAATGACAACATTCCGGAACATCCAACAATGGAAAAAATTCCATTGACAAATATTGATACCGTTTCAACAATGGACGACATTTAAAGCCTGAAAATTTCACTATCCTTTAACAAAGGAAAAATTATAGTGACAAATTTTCCCACACTTTAAACAATGAACAAATCTCAAAATAAGAAATTTTTCTGGCAACAATGAAAAATTCGTTTTTAAGTCATCATTTTTCAACTGTTATTACGAAAAATTTATTTATAATTATATTAGAAGTTATCTATAATGACAACATTCCGGAACTTCCAACAATGGAAAAAATTCCATTGACAAATATTGATACCGTTTCAACAATGGACGACATTTAAAGCCTGAAAATTTCACTATCCTTTAACAAAGGAAAAATTATAGTGACAAATTTTCCCACACTTTAAACAATGAACAAATCTCAAAATAAGAAATTTTTCTGGCAACAATGAAAAATTCGTTTTTAAGTCATCATTTTTCAACTGTTATTACGAAAAATGTATTTATAATTATATTAGAAGTTATCTATAATGTCAACTTTCCCGCACTTCCAACAATGGAAAAAATTCCATTGACAAATATTGATGCCGTTTCAACAATGGACAACATTTAAAACGTGAAATGTCACTATTCTTTAAAAAATGAAAAAAATATAGTGACAAGTTTTCCCACACTTTCAACAATTAACAAATTTAAAATAAGAAATTTTAACGGCAACAATGAAAAATTCGTCTTTAAATCATCATTTTTCAATTGTTATTATGAAAAATTTATTTATAATTATATTAGAAGTTTTTTCTAATGACAACTTTCCTGCACTTCCAACAATGGGAAAAATTCCATTGACAAATATTGATACCGTTTCAACAATGGACGACATTTAAAACGCAAAAATGTCACTATTCTTTCAAAAATGAAAAAAAATATAGTGACAAGTTTTCCCTCACTTTCAACAATTAACAAATCTTAAAATAAGAAATTTTAACGGCAACAATGAAAAATTCGTCTTAAGTCATCATTTTTCAATTGTTATTATGAAAAAATTATTTATAATTATATTAGAAGTTATTTATAATGACATCATTCCGGAACTTCCAACAATGGAAAAAATTCCATTGACAAATATTGATACCGTTTCAACAATGGACAACATTTAAAACGTGAAAATGTCACTATCCTTTAACAAAGGAAATATTATAGTGACAAATTTTCCCTCACTTTAAACAATGAACAAATCTCAAAATAAGAAATTTTTCTGGCAACAATGAAAAATTCGTCTTTAATTCATCATTTTTCAACTGTTATTATGAAAAATGTATTTATAATTATATTAGAAGTTATCTATAATGTCAACTTTCCCGCACTTCCAACAATGGAAAAAATTCCATTGACAAATAATGATACCGTTTCAACAATTGTCAATATTTAAAACGTGAAAATGTCCCTATCCTTTAGCAATGGAAAAAATTATAGTGATAAATTTTCCCGCGCTTTCAACAATGAAGAAAACTTAAAATAAGAAAATTATCCCGCAACAATGTACAATTATATTTTGAGTCATCCCTTTTCAATTGTTTTTATGAAAAATTTATTTATAATTATATTAGAAGTTTTTTATAATGACAAATTTCCCACACTTCCAACAATGGAAAAAATTCCATTGACAAATATTGATGCCGTTTCAACAATGGACAACATTTAAAACGTGAAAATGTCACTATTCTTTAAAAAATGAAAAAAATATAGTGACAAGTTTTCCCACACTTTCAACAATTAACAAATTTAAAATAAGAAATTTTAACGGCAACAATGAAAAATCTTAAAATATGAAATTTTTCTGGCAACAATGGAAAATTCGTCTTAAGTCATCATTTTACAATTGTTATTAAGAAAAATTTATTTATAATTATATTAGAAGTTATCTATAATGACAACATTCCGGAACATCCAACAATGGAAAAAATTCCATTGACAAATATTGATACCGTTTCAACAATGGACGACATTTAAAGCCTGAAAATTTCACTATCCTTTAACAAAGGAAAAATTATAGTGACAAATTTTCCCACACTTTAAACAATGAACAAATCTCAAAATAAGAAATTTTTCTGGCAACAATGAAAAATTCGTTTTTAAGTCATCATTTTTCAACTGTTATTACGAAAAATTTATTTATAATTATATTAGAAGTTATCTATAATGACAACATTCCGGAACTTCCAACAATGGAAAAAATTCCATTGACAAATATTGATACCGTTTCAACAATGGACGACATTTAAAGCCTGAAAATTTCACTATCCTTTAACAAAGGAAAAATTATAGTGACAAATTTTCCCACACTTTAAACAATGAACAAATCTCAAAATAAGAAATTTTTCTGGCAACAATGAAAAATTCGTTTTTAAGTCATCATTTTTCAACTGTTATTACGAAAAATGTATTTATAATTATATTAGAAGTTTTTTATAATGACAAATTTCCCACACTTCCAACAATGGAAAAAATTCCATTGACAAATATTGATGCCGTTTCAACAATGGACAACATTTAAAACGTGAAAATGTCACTATTCTTTAAAAAATGAAAAAAATATAGTGACAAGTTTTCCCACACTTTCAACAATTAACAAATTTAAAATAAGAAATTTTAACGGCAACAATGAAAAATTCGTCTTTAAATCATCATTTTTCAATTGTTATTATGAAAAATTTATTTATAATTATATTAGAAATTGTCTATAATGAACACTTTCCTGCATTTTCAACAACGGAAAAAATTCCATTGACAAATATTGATACCGTTTCAATAATGGACAATATTTAAAACGTAAAAGTGTCCCTATCCTTTAACAATGGAAAAAATTATAATGACAAAATTTCCCACTCTTTCAACAATGAAGAAATCTTAAAATATGAAATTTTTCTGGCAACAATGGAAAATTCGTCTTAAGTCATCATTTTACAATTGTTATTAAGAAAAATTTATTTATAATTATATTAGAAGTTATCTATAATGACAACATTCCGGCACTTCCAACAATGGAAAAAATTCCATTGACAAATATTGATATAGTTTCAACAATTGACTATATTTAAAACGTGAAAATGTCGCTATCCTTTAACAATGGAAAAAATTACAGTGACAAATTTTCCCACGCTTTCAACAATGAAGAAAGCTCAAAATAAGAAATTTTTCCCGCAACAATGAACAATTATATTTTGAGTCATCTTTCTTCGATTGTTATTATGAAAAATTTATTTATAATTATATTAGAAATTATCTATAATGACAACTTTCTGGCACTTCCAACAATGGAAAAAATTCCATTGACCAATTTTGATACCGTTTCAAGAATGGACAATATTTAAAACGTGAAAATGTCACTATCCTGTAACAATGGAAAAAATTATGGTGACAAATTTTCCCACGCTTTCAACAATGGAGAAAATTCCACATAAGAAATTTTTTCCATTGTTGGAAGTTCCGGAATGTTGTCATTATAGATAACTTCTAATATAATTATAAATAAATTTTTCGTAATAACAGTTGAAAAATGATGACTTAAAAACGAATTTTTCATTGTTGCCAGAAAAATTTCTTATTTTGAGATTTGTTCATTGTTTAAAGTGAGGGAAAATTTGTCACTATAATATTTCCTTTGTTAAAGGATAGTGACATTTTCACGTTTTAAATGTTGTCCATTGTTGAAACGGTATCAATATTTGTCAATGGAATTTTTTCCATTGTTGGAAGTTCCGGAATGATGTCATTATAAATAACTTCTAATATAATTATAAATAATTTTTTCATAATAACAATTGAAAAATGATGCCTTAAGACGAATTTTTCATTGTTGCCGTTAAAATTTCTTATTTTAAGATTTGTTAATTGTTGAAAGTGAGGGAAAACTTGTCACTATATTTTTTTTCATTTTTGAAAGAATAGTGACATTTTTGCGTTTTAAATGTCGTCCATTGTTGAAACGGTATCAATATTTGTCAATGGAATTTTTCCCATTGTTGGAAGTGCAGGAAAGTTGTCATTAGAAAAAACTTCTAATATAATTATAAATAAATTTTTCATAATAACAATTGAAAAATGATGACTTAAAGACGAATTTTTCAATGTTGTCGTTAAAATTTCTTATTATAAGATTTGTTCATTGTTAAAAGCTTTGGAAAATTTGTCACTATAGTTATTCCATTGTTAAAGGATAGTGACATTTTCACGTTTTAAATATTGTCCATTCTTGAAACGGTATCAAAATTGGTCAATGGAATTTTCTTATTTTAAGATTTCTTCATTGTTGAAAGCGAGGGAAAATTTGTCACTATAATTTTTTCCATTGTTAAAGGATAGGGACATTTTCACGTTTTAAATATTGTCAATTGTTGAAACGGTATCATTATTTGTCAATGGAATTTTTTCCATTGTTGGAAGTGCGGGAAAGTTGACATTATAGATAACTTCTAATATAATTATAAATACATTTTTCATAATAACAGTTGAAAAATGATGACTTAAAAACGAATTTTTCATTGTTGTCAGAAAAATTTCTTATTTTGAGATTTGTTCATTGTTTAAAGTGTGGGAAAATTTGTCACTATCATTTTTCCTTTGTTAAAGGATAGTGAAATTTTCAGGCTTTAAATGTCGTCCATTGTTGAAACGGTATCAATATTTGTCAATGGAATTTTTTCCATTGTTGGAAGTTCCGGAATGTTGTCATTATAGATAACTTCTAATATAATTATAAATAATTTTTTCATAATAACAACTGAAAAATGATGACTTAAGACGAATTTTTCATTGTTGCCGTTAAAATTTCTTATTTTAAGATTTGTTAATTGTTGAAAGTGAGGGAAAACTTGTCACTATATTTTTTTTCATTTTTGAAAGAATAGTGACATTTTTGCGTTTTAAATGTCGTCCATTATTGAAACGGTATCAATATTTGTCAATGGAATTTTTCCCATTGTTGGAAGTGCAGGAAAGTTGTCATTAGAAAAAACTTCTAATATAATTATAAATAAATTTTTCATAATAACAATTGAAAAATGATGACTTAAAGACGAATTTTTCAACGTTGTCGCTAAAATTTCTTATTATAAGATTTGTTCATTGTTGAAAGCTTTGGAAAATTTCACTAACAATGGAAAAAATTATAGTGATAAATTTTCCCTCGCTTTCAACAATGAAGAAAACTTAAAATAAGAAAATTATCCCGCAACAATGTACAATTATATTTTGAGTCATCCCTTTTCAATTGTTTTTATGAAAAATTTATTTATAATTATATTAGAAGTTTTTTATAATGACAAATTTCCCACACTTCCAACAATGGAAAAAATTCCATTGACAAATATTGATGCCGTTTCAACAATGGACAACATTTAAAACGTGAAAATGTCACTATTCTTTAAAAAATGAAAAAAATATAGTGACAAGTTTTCCCACACTTTCAACAATTAACAAATTTAAAATAAGAAATTTTAACGGCAACAATGAAAAATCTTAAAATATGAAATTTTTCTGACAACAATGGAAAATTCGTCTTAAGTCATCATTTTACAATTGTTATTAAGAAAAATTTATTTATAATTATATTAGAAGTTATCTATAATGACAACATTCCGGAACTTCCAACAATGGAAAAAATTCCATTGACAAATATTGATACCGTTTCAACAATGGACGACATTTAAAGCCTGAAAATTTCACTATCCTTTAACAAAGGAAAAATTATAGTGACAAATTTTCCCACACTTTAAACAATGAACAAATCTCAAAATAAGAAATTTTTCTGGCAACAATGAAAAATTCGTTTTTAAGTCATCATTTTTCAACTGTTATTACGAAAAATTTATTTATAATTATATTAGAAGTTATCTATAATGACAACATTCCGGAACTTCCAACAATGGAAAAAATTCCATTGACAAATATTGATACCGTTTCAACAATGGACGACATTTAAAGCCTGAAAATTTCACTATCCTTTAACAAAGGAAAAATTATAGTGACAAATTTTCACACACTTTAAACAATGAACAAATCTCAAAATAAGAAATTTTTCTGGCAACAATGAAAAATTCGTTTTTAAGTCATCATTTTTCAACTGTTATTACGAAAAATGTATTTATAATTATATTAGAAGTTATCTATAATGTCAACTTTCCCGCACTTCCAACAATGGAAAAAATTCCATTGACAAATAATGATACCGTTTCAACAATTGACAATATTTAAAACGTGAAAATGTCCCTATCCTTTAACAATGGAAAAAATTATAGTGACAAATTTTCCCTCGCTTTCAACAATGAAGAAATCTTAAAATAAGAAAATTATCCTGCAACAATGTACAATTATATTTTAGTCATCCCTTTTCAATTGTTTTTATGAAAAATTTATTTATAATTATATTAGAAGTTTTTTATAATGACAAATTTCCCACACTTCCAACAATGGAAAAAGTTCCATTGACAAATATTGATGCCGTTTCAACAATGGACAACATTTAAAACGTGAAAATGTCACTATTCTTTAAAAAATGAAAAAAATATAGTGACAAGTTTTCCCACACTTTCAACAATTAACAAATTTAAAATAAGAAATTTTAACGGCAACAATGAAAAATTCGTCTTTAAATCATCATTTTTCAATTGTTATTATGAAAAATTTATTTATAATTATATTAGAAATTGTCTATAATGAACACTTTCCTGCATTTTCAACAACGGAAAAAATTCCATTGACAAATATTGATACCGTTTCAATAATGGACAATATTTAAAACGTAAAAGTGTCCCTATCCTTTAACAATGGAAAAAATTATAATGACAAAATTTCCCACTCTTTCAACAATGAAGAAATCTTAAAATATGAAATTTTTCTGGCAACAATGGAAAATTCGTCTTAAGTCATCATTTTACAATTGTTATTAAGAAAAATTTATTTATAATTATATTAGAAGTTATCTATAATGACAACATTCCGGCACTTCCAACAATGGAAAAAATTCCATTGACAAATATTGATATAGTTTCAACAATTGACTATATTTAAAACGTGAAAATGTCGCTATCCTTGAACAATGGAAAAAATTACAGTGACAAATTTTCCCACGCTTTCAACAATGAAGAAAGCTCAAAATAAGAAATTTTTCCCGCAACAATGAACAATTATATTTTGAGTCATCTTTCTTCGATTGTTATTATGAAAAATTTATTTATAATTATATTAGAAATTATCTATAATGACAACTTTCTGGCACTTCCAACAATGGAAAAAATTCCATTGACCAATTTTGATACCGTTTCAAGAATGGACAATATTTAAAACGTGAAAATGTCACTATCCTGTAACAATGGAAAAAATTATGGTGACAAATTTTCCCACGCTTTCAACAATGGAGAAAATTCCACATAAGAAATTTTTCCCGCAACAATGAACAATTCTATTTTGAGTCATCTTTTTTCAATTGTTATTATGAAAAATTTATTTATAATTATAATAGAAATTATCTATAATGACAACTTTCCCGCACTTCCAAGACTGGAAAAAATTCCATTGCAAATATTGATACCGTTTCAACAATGAACAATATTTAAAACGTAAAAATGTCCCTATCCTTTAACAATGGAAAAAATTATAGTGACAAATTATCCCACGCTTTCAACAATGAAGAAATCTTAAAAATATGAAATTTTTCCGGCAACAACGGAAAATTCGTCTTTAAGTCGTCATTTTCCAATTGTTATTATGAAAAATTTATTTATAATTATATTAGAAGTTATCTATAATGACAACTTTCCCGCACTTCCAACAATGGAAAAAATTCCATTGACCAATTTTGATACCGTTTCAAGAATGGACAATATTTAAAACGTGAAAATGTCACTATCCTTTAACAAAGGAAATATTATAGTGACAAATTTTCCCTCGCTTTAAACAATGAACAAATCTCAAAATAAGAAATTTTTCTGGCAACAATGAAAAATTCGTCTTTAAGTCATCATTTTTCAACTGTTATTATGAAAAATGTATTTATAATTATATTAGAAGTTATCTATAATGTCAACTTTCCCGCACTTCCAACAATGGAAAAAATTCCATTGACAAATAATGATACCGTTTCAACAATTGTCAATATTTAAAACGTGAAAATGTCCCTATCCTTTAACAATAGAAAAAATTATAGTGATAAATTTTCCCTCGCTTTCAACAATGAAGAAAACTTAAAATAAGAAAATTATCCCGCAACAATGTACAATTATATTTTGAGTCATCCCTTTTCAATTGTTTTTATGAAAAATTTATTTATAATTATATTAGATGTTTTTTATAATGACAAATTTCCCACACTTCCAACAATGGAAAAAATTCCATTGACAAATATTGATGCCGTTTCAACAATGGACAACATTTAAAACGTGAAAATGTCACTATTCTTTAAAAAATGAAAAAAATATAGTGACAAGTTTTCCCACACTTTCAACAATTAACAAATTTAAAATAAGAAATTTTAACGGCAACAATGAAAAATCTTAAAATATGAAATTTTTCTGGCAACAATGGAAAATTCGTCTTAAGTCATCATTTTACAATTGTTATTAAGAAAAATTTATTTATAATTATATTAGAAGTTATCTATAATGACAACATTCCGGAACTTCCAACAATGGAAAAAATTCCATTGACAAATATTGATACCGTTTCAACAATGGACGACATTTAAAGCCTGAAAATTTCACTATCCTTTAACAAAGGAAAAATTATAGTGACAAATTTTCCCACACTTTAAACAATGAACAAATCTCAAAATAAGAAATTTTTCTGGCAACAATGAAAAATTCGTTTTTAAGTCATCATTTTTCAACTGTTATTACGAAAAATTTATTTATAATTATATTAGAAGTTATCTATAATGACAACATTCCGGAACTTCCAACAATGGAAAAAATTCCATTGACAAATATTGATACCGTTTCAACAATGGACGACATTTAAAGCCTGAAAATTTCACTATCCTTTAACAAAGGAAAAATGATAGTGACAAATTTTCCCACACTTTAAACAATGAACAAATCTCAAAATAAGAAATTTTTCTGACAACAATGAAAAATTCGTTTTTAAGTCATCATTTTTCAACTGTTATTATGAAAAATGTATTTATAATTATATTAGAAGTTATCTATAATGTCAACTTTCCCGCACTTCCAACAATGGAAAAAATTCCATTGACAAATAATGATACCGTTTCAACAATTGACAATATTTAAAACGTGAAAATGTCCCTATCCTTTAACAATGGAAAAAATTATAGTGACAAATTTTCCCTCGCTTTCAACAATGAAGAAATCTTAAAATAAGAAAATTATCCTGCAACAATGTACAATTATATTTTGAGTCATCCCTTTTCAATTGTTTTTATGAAAAATTTATTTATAATTATATTAGAAGTTTTTTATAATGACAAATTTCCCACACTTCCAACAATGGAAAAAATTCCATTGACAAATATTGATGCCGTTTCAACAATGGACAACATTTAAAACGTGAAAATGTCACTATTCTTTAAAAAATGAAAAAAATATAGTGACAAGTTTTCCCACACTTTCAACAATTAACAAATTTAAAATAAGAAATTTTAACGGCAACAATGAAAAATTCGTCTTTAAATCATCATTTTTCAATTGTTATTATGAAAAATTTATTTATAATTATATTAGAAATTGTCTATAATGAACACTTTCCTGCATTTTCAACAACGGAAAAAATTCCATTGACAAATATTGATACCGTTTCAATAATGGACAATATTTAAAACGTAAAAGTGTCCCTATCCTTTAACAATGGAAAAAATTATAATGACAAAATTTCCCACTCTTTCAACAATGAAGAAATCTTAAAATATGAAATTTTTCTGGCAACAATGGAAAATTCGTCTTAAGTCATCATTTTACAATTGTTATTAAGAAAAATTTATTTATAATTATATTAGAAGTTATCTATAATGACAACATTCCGGCACTTCCAACAATGGAAAAAATTCCATTGACAAATATTGATATAGTTTCAACAATTGACTATATTTAAAACGTGAAAATGTCGCTATCCTTTAACAATGGAAAAAATTACAGTGACAAATTTTCCCACGCTTTCAACAATGAAGAAAGCTCAAAATAAGAAATTTTTCCCGCAACAATGAACAATTATATTTTGAGTCATCTTTCTTCGATTGTTATTATGAAAAATTTATTTATAATTATATTAGAAATTATCTATAATGACAACTTTCTGGCACTTCCAACAATGGAAAAAATTCCATTGACCAATTTTGATACCGTTTCAAGAATGGACAATATTTAAAACGTGAAAATGTCACTATCCTGTAACAATGGACAAAATTATGGTGACAAATTTTCCCACGCTTTCAACAATGAAGAAAATTCCACATAAGAAATTTTTCCCGCAACAATGAACAATTCTATTTTGAGTCATCTTTTTTCAATTGTTATTATGAAAAATTTATTTATAATTATAATAGAAATTATCTATAATGACAACTTTCCCGCACTTCCAAGACTGGAAAAAATTCCATTGCAAATATTGATACCGTTTCAACAATGAACAATATTTAAAACGTAAAAATGTCCCTATCCTTTAACAATGGAAAAAATTATAGTGACAAATTATCCCACGCTTTCAACAATGAAGAAATCTTAAAAATATGAAATTTTTCCGGCAACAACGGAAAATTCGTCTTTAAGTCGTCATTTTCCAATTGTTATTATGAAAAATTTATTTATAATTATATTAGAAGTTATCTATAATGACAACTTTCCCGCACTTCCAACAATGGAAAAAATTCCATTGACCAATTTTGATACCGTTTCAAGAATGGACAATATTTAAAACGTGAAAATGTCACTATCCTTTAACAATGGAAAAACTATAGTGACAAATTTTCCAAAGCTTTCAACAATGAACAAATCTTATAATAAGAAATTTTAACGACAACGTTGAAAAATTCGTCTTTAAGTCATCATTTTTCAATTGTTATTATGAAAAAATTATTTATAATTATATTAGAAGTTATTTACAATGACATCATTCCGGAACTTCCAACAATGGAAAAAATTCCATTGACAAATATTGATACCGTTTCAACAATGGACAACATTTAAAACGTGAAAATGTCACTATCCTTTAACAAAGGAAATATTATAGTGACAAATTTTCCCTCACTTTAAACAATGAACAAATCTCAAAATAAGAAATTTTTCTGGCAACAATGAAAAATTCGTCTTTAAGTCATCATTTTTCAACTGTTATTATGAAAAATGTATTTATAATTATATTAGAAGTTATCTATAATGTCAACTTTCTCGCACTTCCAACAATGGAAAAAATTCCATTGACAAATAATGATACCGTTTCAACAATTGCCAATATTTAAAACGTGAAAATGTCCCTATCCTTTAACAATGGAAAAAATTATAGTGATAAATTTTCCCTCGCTTTCAACAATGAAGAAAACTTAAAATAAGAAAATTATCCCGCAACAATGTACAATTATATTTTGAGTCATCCCTTTTCAATTGTTTTTATGAAAAATTTATTTATAATTATATTAGAAGTTTTTTATAATGACAAATTTCCAACACTTCCAACAATGGAAAAAATTCCATTGACAAATATTGATGCCGTTTCAACAATGGACAACATTTAAAACGTGAAAATGTCACTATTCTTTAAAAAATGAAAAAAATATAGTGACAAGTTTTCCCACACTTTCAACAATTAACAAATTTAAAATAAGAAATTTTAACGGCAACAATGAAAAATCTTAAAATATGAAATTTTTCTGGCAACAATGGAAAATTCGTCTTAAGTCATCATTTTACAATTGTTATTAAGAAAAATTTATTTATAATTATATTAGAAGTTATCTATAATGACAACATTCCGGCACTTCCAACAATGGAAAAAATTCCATTGACAAATATTGATATAGTTTCAACAATTGACTATATTTAAAACGTGAAAATGTCGCTATCCTTTAACAATGGAAAAAATTACAGTGACAAATTTTCCCACGCTTTCAACAATGAAGAAAGCTCAAAATAAGAAATTTTTCCCGCAACAATGAACAATTATATTTTGAGTCATCTTTCTTCGATTGTTATTATGAAAAATTTATTTATAATTATATTAGAAATTATCTATAATGACAACTTTCTGGCACTTCCAACAATGGAAAAAATTCCATTGACCAATTTTGATACCGTTTCAAGAATGGACAATATTTAAAACGTGAAAATGTCACTATCCTGTAACAATGGAAAAAATTATGGTGACAAATTTTCCCACGCTTTCAACAATGAAGAAAATTCCACATAAGAAATTTTTCCCGCAACAATGAACAATTCTATTTTGAGTCATCTTTTTTCAATTGTTATTATGAAAAATTTATTTATAATTATAATAGAAATTATCTATAATGACAACTTTCCCGCACTTCCAAGACTGGAAAAAATTCCATTGCAAATATTGATACCGTTTCAACAATGAACAATATTTAAAACGTAAAAATGTCCCTATCCTTTAACAATGGAAAAAATTATAGTGACAAATTATCCCTCGCTTTCAACAATGAAGAAATCTTAAAATAAGAAAATTATCCTGCAACAATGTACAATTATATTTTGAGTCATCCCTTTTCAATTGTTTTTATGAAAAATTTATTTATAATTATATTAGAAGTTTTTTATAATGACAAATTTCCCACACTTCCAACAATGGAAAAAATTCCATTGACAAATATTGATGCCGTTTCAACAATGGACAACATTTAAAACGTGAAAATGTCACTATTCTTTAAAAAATGAAAAAAATATAGTGACAAGTTTTCCCACACTTTCAACAATTAACAAATTTAAAATAAGAAATTTTAACGGCAACAATGAAAAATTCGTCTTTAAATCATCATTTTTCAATTGTTATTATGAAAAATTTATTTATAATTATATTAGAAATTGTCTATAATGAACACTTTCCTGCATTTTCAACAACGGAAAAAATTCCATTGACAAATATTGATACCGTTTCAATAATGGACAATATTTAAAACGTAAAAGTGTCCCTATCCTTTAACAATGGAAAAAATTATAATGACAAAATTTCCCACTCTTTCAACAATGAAGAAATCTTAAAATATGAAATTTTTCTGGCAACAATGGAAAATTCGTCTTAAGTCATCATTTTACAATTGTTATTAAGAAAAATTTATTTATAATTATATTAGAAGTTATCTATAATGACAACATTCCGGCACTTCCAACAATGGAAAAAATTCCATTGACAAATATTGATATAGTTTCAACAATTGACTATATTTAAAACGTGAAAATGTCGCTATCCTTTAACAATGGAAAAAATTACAGTGACAAATTTTCCCACGCTTTCAACAATGAAGAAAGCTCAAAATAAGAAATTTTTCCCGCAACAATGAACAATTATATTTTGAGTCATCTTTCTTCGATTGTTATTATGAAAAATTTATTTATAATTATGTTAGAAATTATCTATAATGACAACTTTCTGGCACTTCCAACAATGGAAAAAATTCCATTGACCAATTTTGATACCGTTTCAAGAATGTACAATATTTAAAACGTGAAAATGTCACTATCCTGTAACAATGGAAAAAATTATGGTGACAAATTTTCCCACGCTTTCAACAATGAAGAAAATTCCACATAAGAAATTTTTCCCGCAACAATGAACAATTCTATTTTGAGTCATCTTTTTTCAATTGTTATTATGAAAAATTTATTTATAATTATAATAGAAATTATCTATAATGACAACTTTCCCGCACTTCCAAGACTGGAAAAAATTCCATTGCAAATATTGATACCGTTTCAACAATGAACAATATTTAAAACGTAAAAATGTCCCTATCCTTTAACAATGGAAAAAATTATAGTGACAAATTATCCCACGCTTTCAACAATGAAGAAATCTTAAAAATATGAAATTTTTCCGGCAACAACGGAAAATTCGTCTTTAAGTCGTCATTTTCCAATTGTTATTATGAAAAATTTATTTATAATTATATTAGAAGTTATCTATAATGACAACTTTCCCGCACTTCCAACAATGGAAAAAATTCCATTGACCAATTTTGATACCGTTTCAAGAATGGACAATATTTAAAACGTGAAAATGTCACTATCCTTTAACAATGGAAAAACTATAGTGACAAATTTTCCAAAGCTTTCAACAATGAACAAATCTTATAATAAGAAATTTTAACGACAACGTTGAAAAATTCGTCTTTAAGTCATCATTTTTCAATTGTTATTATGAAAAATTTATTTATAATTATATTAGAAGTTTTTTCTAATGACAACTTTCCTGCACTTCCAACAATGGGAAAAATTCCATTGACAAATATTGATACCGTTTCAATAATGGACGACATTTAAAACGCAAAAATGTCACTATTCTTTCAAAAATGAAAAAAAATATAGTGACAAGTTTTCCCTCACTTTCAACAATTAACAAATCTTGAAATAAGAAATTTTAACGGCAACAATGAAAAATTCGTCTTAAGTCATCATTTTTCAGTTGTTATTATGAAAAAATTATTTATAATTATATTAGAAGTTATCTATAATGACAACATTCCGGAACTTCCAACAATGGAAAAAATTCCATTGACAAATATTGATACCGTTTCAACAATGGACGACATTTAAAGCGTGAAAATTTCACTATCCTTTAACAAAGGAAAAATGATAGTGACAAATTTTCCCACACTTTAAACAATGAACAAATCTCAAAATAAGAAATTTTTCTGACAACAACGAAAAATTCGTTTTTAAGTCATCATTTTTCAACTGTTATTATGAAAAATGTATTTATAATTATATTAGAAGTTATCTATAATGTCAACTTTCCCGCACTTCCAACAATGGAAAAAATTCCATTGACAAATAATGATACCGTTTCAACAATTGACAATATTTAAAACGTGAAAATGTCCCTATCCTTTAACAATGGAAAAAATTATAGTGACAAATTTTCCCTCGCTTTCAACAATGAAGAAATCTTAAAATAAGAAAATTATCCTGCAACAATGTACAATTATATTTTGAGTCATCCCTTTTCAATTGTTTTTATGAAAAATTTATTTATAATTATATTAGAAGTTTTTTATAATGACAAATTTCCCACACTTCCAACAATGGAAAAAATTCCATTGACAAATATTGATGCCGTTTCAACAATGGACAACATTTAAAACGTGAAAATGTCACTATTCTTTAAAAAATGAAAAAAATATAGTGACAAGTTTTCCCACACTTTCAACAATTAACAAATTTAAAATAAGAAATTTTAACGGCAACAATGAAAAATTCGTCTTTAAATCATCATTTTTCAATTGTTATTATGAAAAATTTATTTATAATTATATTAGAAATTGTCTATAATGAACACTTTCCTGCATTTTCAACAACGGAAAAAATTCCATTGACAAATATTGATACCGTTTCAATAATGGACAATATTTAAAACCTAAAAGTGTCCCTATCCTTTAACAATGGAAAAAATTATAATGACAAAATTTCCCACTCTTTCAACAATGAAGAAATCTTAAAATATGAAATTTTTCTGGCAACAATGGAAAATTCGTCTTAAGTCATCATTTTACAATTGTTATTAAGGAAAATTTATTTATAATTATATTAGAAGTTATCTATAATGACAACATTCCGGCACTTCCAACAATGGAAAAAATTCCATTGACAAATATTGATATAGTTTCAACAATTGACTATATTTAAAACGTGAAAATGTCACTATCCTTTAACAATGGAAAAAATTACAGTGACAAATTTTCCCACGCTTTCAACAATGAAGAAAACTCAAAATAAGAAATTTTTCCCGCAACAATGAACAATTATATTTTGAGTCATCTTTCTTCGATTGTTGTTATGAAAAATTTATTTATAATTATATTAGAAATTATCTATAATGACAACTTTCTGGCACTTCCAATAATGGAAAAAATTCCTTTGACCAATTTTGATACCATTTCAACAATGGACAATATTTAAAACGTGAAAATGTCACTATCCTTTAACAATGGAAAAAATTATGGTGACAAATTTTCCCACGCTTTCAACAATGAAGAAAATTCAACATAAGAAATTTTTCCCGCAACAATGAACAATTCTATTTTGAGTCATCTTTTTTCAATTGTTATTATGAAAAATTTATTTATAATTATATTAGAAATTATCTATAATGACAACTTTCCCGCACTTCCAAGACTGGAAAAAATTCCATTGCAAATATTGATACCGTTTCAACAATGAACAATATTTAAAACGTAAAAATGTCCCTATCCTTTAAGAATGGAAAAAATTATAGTGACAAATTATCCCACGCTTTCAACAATGAAGAAATCTTAAAAATATGAAATTTTTCCGGCAACAACGGAAAATTCGTCTTTAAGTCGTCATTTTGCAATTGTTATTATGAAAAATTTATTTATAATTATATTAGAAGTTATCTATAATGACAACTTTCCCGCACTTCCAACAATGGAAAAAATTCCATTGACCAATTTTGATACCGTTTCAAGAATGGGCAATATTTAAAACGTGAAAATGTCACTATCCTTTAACAATGGAAAAACTATAGTGACAAATTTTCCAAAGCTTTCAACAATGAACAAATCTTATAATAAGAAATTTTAACGACAACGTTGAAAAATTCGTCTTTAAGTCATCATTTTTCAATTGTTATTATGAAAAATTTATTTATAATTATATTAGAAGTTTTTTCTAATGACAACTTTCCTGCACTTCCAACAATGGGAAAAATTCCATTGACAAATATTGATACCGTTTCAACAATGGACGACATTTAAAACGCAAAAATGTCACTATTCTTTCAAAAATGAAAAAAAATATAGTGACAAGTTTTCCCTCACTTTCAACAATTAACAAATCTTAAAATAAGAAATTTTAACGGCAACAATGAAAAATTCGTCTTAAGTCATCATTTTTCAATTGTTATTATGAAAAAATTATTTATAATTATATTAGAAGTTATTTATAATGACATCATTCCGGAACTTCCAACAATGGAAAAAATTCCATTGACAAACATTGATACCGTTTCAACAATGGACAACATTTAAAACGTGAAAATGTCACTATCCTTTAACAAAGGAAATATTATAGTGACAAATTTTCTCTCACTTTAAACAATGAACAAATCTCAAAATAAGAAATTTTTCTGGCAACAATGAAAAATTCGTCTTTAAGTCATCATTTTTCAACTGTTATTATGAAAAATGTATTTATAATTATATTAGAAGTTATCTATAATGTCAACTTTCCCGCACTTCCAACAATGGAAAAAATTCCATTGACAAATAATGATACCGTTTCAACAATTGTCAATATTTAAAACGTGAAAATGTCCCTATCCTTTAACAATGGAAAAAATTATAGTGACAAATTTTCCCTCGCTTTCAACAATGAAGAAAACTTAAAATAAGAAAATTATCCCGCAACAATGTACAATTATATTTTGAGTCATCCCTTTTCAATTGTTTTTATGAAAAATTTATTTATAATTATATTAGAAGTTTTTTATAATGACAAATTTCCCACACTTCCAAAAATGGAAAAAATTCCATTGACAAATATTGATGCCGTTTCAACAATGGACAACATTTAAAACGTGAAAATGTCACTATTCTTTAAAAAATGAAAAAAATATAGTGACAAGTTTTCCCACACTTTCAACAATTAACAAATTTAAAATAAGAAATTTTAACGGCAACAATGAAAAATTCGTCTTTAAATCATCATTTTTCAATTCTTATTATGAAAAATTTATTTATAATTATATTAGAAATTGTCTATAATGAACACTTTCCTGCATTTTCAACAACGGAAAAAATTCCATTGACAAATATTGATACCGTTTCAATAATGGACAATATTTAAAACCTAAAAGTGTCCCTATCCTTTAACAATGGAAAAAATTATAATGACAAAATTTCCCACTCTTTCAACAATGAAGAATTCTTAAAATATGAAATTTTTCTGGCAACAATGGAAAATTCGTCTTAAGTCATCATTTTTCAATTGTTATTAAGAAAAATTTATTTATAATTATATTAGAAGTTATCTATAATGACAACATTCCGGCACTTCCAACAATGGAAAAAATTCCATTGACAAATTTTGATATAGTTTCAACAATTGACTATATTTAAAACGTGAAAATGTCACTATCCTTTAACAATGGAAAAAATTATAGTGACAAATTTTCCCACGCTTTCAACAATGAAGAAAGCTCAAAATAAGAAATTTTTCCCGCAACAATGAAAAATTATATTTTGAGTCATCTTTTTTCGATTGTTATTATGAAAAATTTATTTATAATTATATTAGAAATTATCTATAATGACAACTTTCTGGCACTTCCAATAATGGAAAAAATTCCTTTGACCAATTTTGATACCATTTCAACAATGGACAATATTTAAAACGTGAAAATGTCACTATCCTTTAACAATGGAAAAAATTATGGTGACAAATTTTCCCACGCTTTCAATAATGAAGAAAATTCAACATAAGAAATTTTTCCCGCAAAAATGAACAATTCTATTTTGAGTCATCTTTTTTCAATTGTTATTAAGGAAAATTTATTTATAATTATATTAGAAGTTATCTATAATGACAACATTCCGGCACTTCCAACAATGGAAAAAATTCCATTGACAAATATTGATATAGTTTCAACAATTGACTATATTTAAAACGTGAAAATGTCACTATCCTTTAACAATGGAAAAAATTACAGTGACAAATTTTCCCACGCTTTCAACAATGAAGAAAACTCAAAATAAGAAATTTTTCCCGCAACAATGAACAATTATATTTTGAGTCATCTTTCTTCGATTGTTGTTATGAAAAATTTATTTATAATTATATTAGAAATTATCTATAATGACAACTTTCTGGCACTTCCAATAATGGAAAAAATTCCTTTGACCAATTTTGATACCATTTCAACAATGGACAATATTTAAAACGTGAAAATGTCACTATCCTTTAACAATGGAAAAAATTATGGTGACAAATTTTCCCACGCTTTCAACAATGAAGAAAATTCAACATAAAAAAATTTTCCCGCAAAAATGAACAATTCTATTTTGAGTCATCTTCTTTCAATTGTTATAATGAAAAATTTATTTATAATTATATTAGAAATTATCTATAATGACAACTTTCCCGCACTTCCAAGACTGGAAAAAATTCCATTGCAAATATTGATACCGTTTCAAAAATGAACAATATTTAAAACGTAAAAATGTCCCTATCCTTTAACAATGGAAAAAATTATAGTGACAAATTATCCCACGCTTTCAACAATGAAGAAATCTTAAAAATATGAAATTTTTCCGGCAACAACGGAAAATTCGTCTTTAAGTCGTCATTTTCCAATTGTTATTATGAAAAATTTATTTATAATTATATTAGAAGTTATCTATAATGACAACTTTCCCGCACTTCCAACAATGGAAAAAATTCCATTGACCAATTTTGATACCGTTTCAAGAATGGACAATATTTAAAACGTGAAAATGTCACTATCCTTTAACAATGGAAAAACTATAGTGACAAATTTTCCAAAGCTTTCAACAATGAACAAATCTTATAATAAGACATTTTAACGACAACGTTGAAAAATTCGTCTTTAAGTCATCATTTTTCAATTGTTATTATGAAAAATGTATTTATAATTATATTAGAAGTTATCTATAATGTCAACTTTCCCGCACTTCCAACAATGGAAAAAATTCCATTGACAAATAATGATACCGTTTCAACAATTGTCAATATTTAAAACGTGAAAATGTCCCTATCCTTTATCAATGGAAAAAATTATAGTGACAAATTTTCCCTTGCTTTCAACAATGAAGAAAACTTAAAATAAGAAAATTATCCCGCAACAATGTACAATTATATTTTGAGTCATCCCTTTTCAATTGTTTTTATGAAAAATTTATTTATAATTATATTAGAAGTTTTTTATAATGACAAATTTCCCACACTTCCAACAATGGAAAAAATTCCATTGACAAATATTGATACCGTTTCAATAATGGACAATATTTAAAACCTAAAAGTGTCCCTTTCCTTTAACAATGGAAAAAATTATAATGACAAAATTTCCCACTCTTTCAACAATGAAGAATTCTTAAAATATGAAATTTTTCTGGCAACAATGGAAAATTCGTCTTAAGTCATCATTTTTCAATTGTTATTAAGAAAAATTTATTTATAAATATATTAGAAGTTATCTATAATGACAACATTCCGGCACTTCCAACAATGGAAAAAATTCCATTGACAAATTTTGATATAGTTTCAACAATTGACTATATTTAAAACGTGAAAATGTCACTATCCTTTAACAATGGAAAAAATTATAGTGACAAATTTTCCCACGCTTTCAACAATGAAGAAAGCTCAAAATAAGAAATTTTTCCCGCAACAATGAACAATTATATTTTGAGTCATCTTTTTTCGATTGTTATTATGAAAAATTTATTTATAATTATATTAGAAATTATCTATAATGACAACTTTCTGGCACTTCCAATAATGGAAAAAATTCCTTTGACCAATTTTGATACCATTTCAACAATGGACAATATTTAAAACGTGAAAATGTCACTATCCTTTAACAATGGAAAAAATTATGGTGACAAATTTTCCCACGCTTTCAATAATGAAGAAAATTCAACATAAGAAATTTTTCCCGCAAAAATGAACAATTCTATTTTGAGTCATCTTTTTTCAATTGTTATTAAGGAAAATTTATTTATAATTATATTAGAAGTTATCTATAATGACAACATTCCGGCACTTCCAACAATGGAAAAAATTCCATTGACAAATATTGATATAGTTTCAACAATTGACTATATTTAAAACGTGAAAATGTCACTATCCTTTAACAATGGAAAAAATTACAGTGACAAATTTTCCCACGCTTTCAACAATGAAGAAAACTCAAAATAAGAAATTTTTCCCGCAACAATGAACAATTATATTTTGAGTCATCTTTCTTCGATTGTTGTTATGAAAAATTTATTTATAATTATATTAGAAATTATCTATAATGACAACTTTCTGGCACTTCCAATAATGGAAAAAATTCCTTTGACCAATTTTGATACCATTTCAACAATGGACAATATTTAAAACGTGAAAATGTCACTATCCTTTAACAATGGAAAAAATTATGGTGACAAATTTTCCCACGCTTTCAACAATGAAGAAAATTCAACATAAAAAAATTTTCCCGCAAAAATGAACAATTCTATTTTGAGTCATCTTTTTTCAATTGTTATTATGAAAAATTTATTTATAATTATATTAGAAATTATCTATAATGACAACTTTCCCGCACTTCCAAGACTGGAAAAAATTCCATTGCAAATATTGATACCGTTTCAAAAATGAACAATATTTAAAACGTAAAAATGTCCCTATCCTTTAACAATGGAAAAAATTATAGTGACAAATTATCCCACGCTTTCAACAATGAAGAAATCTTAAAAATATGAAATTTTTCCGGCAACAACGGAAAATTCGTCTTTAAGTCGTCATTTTCCAATTGTTATTATGAAAAATTTATTTATAATTATATTAGAAGTTATCTATAATGACAACTTTCCCGCACTTCCAACAATGGAAAAAATTCCATTGACCAATTTTGATACCGTTTCAAGAATGGACAATATTTAAAACGTGAAAATGTCACTATCCTTTAACAATGGAAAAACTATAGTGACAAATTTTCCAAAGCTTTCAACAATGAACAAATCTTATAATAAGAAATTTTAACGACAACGTTGAAAAATTCGTCTTTAAGTCATCATTTTTCAATTGTTATTATGAAAAATTTATTTATAATTATATTAGAAGTTTTTTCTAATGACAACTTTCCTGCACTTCCAACAATGGGAAAAATTCCATTGACAAATATTGATACCGTTTCAACAATGGACGACATTTAAAACGCAAAAATGTCACTATTCTTTCAAAAATGAAAAAAAATATAGTGACAAGTTTTCCCTCACTTTCAACAATTAACAAATCTTAAAATAAGAAATTTTAACGGCAACAATGAAAAATTCGTCTTAAGTCATCATTTTTCAATTGTTATTATGAAAAAATTATTTATAATTATATTAGAAGTTATTTATAATGACATCATTCCGGAACTTCCAACAATGGAAAAAATTCCATTGACAAATATTGATACCGTTTCAAAAATGGACAACATTTAAAACGTGAAAATGTCACTATCCTTTAACAAAGGAAATATTATAGTGACAAATTTTCCCTCACTTTAAACAATGAACAAATCTCAAAATAAGAAATTTTTCTGGCAACAATGAAAAATTCGTCTTTAAGTCATCATTTTTCAACTGTTATTATGAAAAATGTATTTATAATTATATTAGAAGTTATCTATAATGTCAACTTTCCCGCACTTCCAACAATGGAAAAAATTCCATTGACAAATAATGATACCGTTTCAACAATTGTCAATATTTAAAACGTGAAAATGTCCCTATCCTTTAACAATGGAAAAAATTATAGTGACAAATTTTCCCTTGCTTTCAACAATGAAGAAAACTTAAAATAAGAAAATTATCCCGCAACAATGTACAATTATATTTTGAGTCATCCCTTTTCAATTGTTTTTATGAAAAATTTATTTATAATTATATTAGAAGTTTTTTATAATGACAAATTTCCCACACTTCCAACAATGGAAAAAATTCCATTGACAAATATTGATGCCGTTTCAACAATGGACAACATTTAAAACGTGAAAATGTCACTATTCTTTAAAAAATGAAAAAAATATAGTGACAAGTTTTCCCACACTTTCAACAATTAACAAATTTAAAATAAGAAATTTTAACGGCAACAATGAAAAATTCGTCTTTAAATCATCATTTTTCAATTGTTATTATGAAAAATTTATTTATAATTATATTAGAAATTGTCTATAATGAACACTTTCCTGCATTTTCAACAACGGAAAAAATTCCATTGACAAATATTGATACCGTTTCAATAATGGACAATATTTAAAACCTAAAAGTGTCCCTTTCCTTTAACAATGGAAAAAATTATAATGACAAAATTTTCCACTCTTTCAACAATGAAGAATTCTTAAAATATGAAATTTTTCTGGCAACAATGGAAAATTCGTCTTAAGTCATCATTTTTCAATTGTTATTAAGAAAAATTTATTTATAAATATATTAGAAGTTATCTATAATGACAACATTCCGGCACTTCCAACAATGGAAAAAATTCCATTGACAAATTTTGATATAGTTTCAACAATTGACTATATTTAAAACGTGAAAATGTCACTATCCTTTAACAATGGAAAAAATTATAGTGACAAATTTTCCCACGCTTTCAACAATGAAGAAAGCTCAAAATAAGAAATTTTTCCTGCAACAATGAAAAATTATATTTTGAGTCATCTTTTTTCGATTGTTATTATGAAAAATTTATTTATAATTATATTAGAAATTATCTATAATGACAACTTTCTGGCACTTCCAATAATGGAAAAAATTCCTTTGACCAATTTTGATACCATTTCAACAATGGACAATATTTAAAACGTGAAAATGTCACTATCCTTTAACAATGGAAAAAATTATGGTGACAAATTTTCCCACGCTTTCAATAATGAAGAAAATTCAACATAAGAAATTTTTCCCGCAAAAATTAACAATTCTATTTTGAGTCATCTTTTTTCAATTGTTATTAAGGAAAATTTATTTATAATTATATTAGAAGTTATCTATAATGACAACATTCCGGCACTTCCAACAATGGAAAAAATTCCATTGACAAATATTGATATAGTTTCAACAATTGACTATATTTAAAACGTGAAAATGTCACTATCCTTTAACAATGGAAAAAATTACAGTGACAAATTTTCCCACGCTTTCAACAATGAAGAAAACTCAAAATAAGAAATTTTTCCCGCAACAATGAACAATTATATTTTGAGTCATCTTTCTTCGATTGTTGTTATGAAAAATTTATTTATAATTATATTAGAAATTATCTATAATGACAACTTTCTGGCACTTCCAATAATGGAAAAAATTCCTTTGACCAATTTTGATACCATTTCAACAATGGACAATATTTAAAACGTGAAAATGTCACTATCCTTTAACAATGGAAAAAATTATGGTGACAAATTTTCCCACGCTTTCAACAATGAAGAAAATTCAACATAAAAAAATTTTCCCGAAAAAATGAACAATTCTATTTTGAGTCATCTTTTTTCAATTGTTATTATGAAAAATTTATTTATAATTATATTAGAAATTATCTATAATGACAACTTTCCCGCACTTCCAAGACTGGAAAAAATTCCATTGCAAATATTGATACCGTTTCAAAAATGAACAATATTTAAAACGTAAAAATGTCCCTATCCTTTAACAATGGAAAAAATTATAGTGACAAATTATCCCACGCTTTCAACAATGAAGAAATCTTAAAAATATGAAATTTTTCCGGCAACAACGGAAAATTCGTCTTTAAGTCGTCATTTTCCAATTGTTATTATGAAAAATTTATTTATAATTATATTAGAAGTTATCTATAATGACAACTTTCCCGCACTTCCAACAATGGAAAAAATTCCATTGACCAATTTTGATACCGTTTCAAGAATGGACAATATTTAAAACGTGAAAATGTCACTATCCTTTAACAATGGAAAAACTATAGTGACAAATTTTCCAAAGCTTTCAACAATGAACAAATCTTATAATAAGAAATTTTAACGACAACGTTGAAAAATTCGTCTTTAAGTCATCATTTTTCAATTGTTATTATGAAAAATTTATTTATAATTATATTAGAAGTTTTTTCTAATGACAACTTTCCTGCACTTCCAACAATGGGAAAAATTCCATTGACAAATATTGATACCGTTTCAACAATGGACGACATTTAAAACGCAAAAATGTCACTATTCTTTCAAAAATGAAAAAAAATATAGTGACAAGTTTTCCCTCACTTTCAACAATTAACAAATCTTAAAATAAGAAATTTTAACGGCAACAATGAAAAATTCGTCTTAAGTCATCATTTTTCAATTGTTATTATGAAAAAATTATTTATAATTATATTAGAAGTTATTTATAATGACATCATTCCGGAACTTCCAACAATGGAAAAAATTCCATTGACAAATATTGATACCGTTTCAAAAATGGACAACATTTAAAACGTGAAAATGTCACTATCCTTTAACAAAGGAAATATTATAGTGACAGATTTTCCCTCACTTTAAACAATGAACAAATCTCAAAATAAGAAATTTTTCTGGCAACAATGAAAAATTCGTCTTTAAGTCATCATTTTTCAACTGTTATTATGAAAAATGTATTTATAATTATATTAGAAGTTATCTATAATGTCAACTTTCCCGCACTTCCAACAATGGAAAAAATTCCATTGACAAATAATGATACCGTTTCAACAATTGTCAATATTTAAAACGTGAAAATGTCCCTATCCTTTAACAATGGAAAAAATTATAGTGACAAATTTTCCCTTGCTTTCAACAATGAAGAAAACTTAAAATAAGAAAATTATCCCGCAACAATGTACAATTATATTTTGAGTCATCCCTTTTCAATTGTTTTTATGAAAAATTTATTTATAATTATATTAGAAGTTTTTTATAATGACAAATTTCCCACACTTCCAACAATGGAAAAAATTCCATTGACAAATATTGGTGCCGTTTCAACAATGGACAACATTTAAAACGTGAAAATGTCACTATTCTTTAAAAAATGAAAAAAATATAGTGACAAGTTTTCCCACACTTTCAACAATTAACAAATTTAAAATAAGAAATTTTAACGGCAACAATGAAAAATTCGTCTTTAAATCATCATTTTTCAATTGTTATTATGAAAAATTTATTTATAATTATATTAGAAATTGTCTATAATGAACACTTTCCTGCATTTTCAACAACGGAAAAAATTCCATTGACAAATATTGATACCGTTTCAATAATGGACAATATTTAAAACCTAAAAGTGTCCCTTTCCTTTAACAATGGAAAAAATTATAATGACACAATTTCCCACTCTTTCAACAATGAAGAATTCTTAAAATATGAAATTTTTCTGGCAACAATGGAAAATTCGTCTTAAGTCATCATTTTTCAATTGTTATTAAGAAAAATTTATTTATAAATATATTAGAAGTTATCTATAATGACAACATTCCGGCACTTCCAACAATGGAAAAAATTCCATTGACAAATTTTGATATAGTTTCAACAATTGACTATATTTAAAACGTGAAAATGTCACTATCCTTTAACAATGGAAAAAATTATAGTGACAAATTTTCCCACGCTTTCAACAATGAAGAAAATTCAAAATAAGAAATTTTTCCCGCAACAATGAACAATTATATTTTGAGTCATCTTTTTTCGATTGTTATTATGAAAAATTTATTTATAATTATATTAGAAATTATCTATAATGACAACTTTCTGGCACTTCCAATAATGGAAAAAATTCCTTTGACCAATTTTGATACCATTTCAACAATGGACATTATTTAAAACGTGAAAATGTCACTATCCTTTAACAATGGAAAAAATTATGGTGACAAATTTTCCCACGCTTTCAACAATGAAGAAAATTCAACATAAAAAATTTTTCCCGCAAAAATGAACAATTCTATTTTGAGTCATCTTTTTTCAATTGTTATTATGAAAAATTTATTTATAATTATATTAGAAATTATCTATAATGACAACTTTCCCGCACTTCCAAGACTGGAAAAAATTCCATTGCAAATATTGATACCGTTTCAACAATGAACAATATTTAAAACGTAAAAATGTCCCTATCCTTTAACAATGGAAAAAATTATAGTGACAAATTATCCCACGCTTTCAACAATGAAGAAATCTTAAAAATATGAAATTTTTCCGGCAACAACGGAAAATTCGTCTTTAAGTCGTCATTTTCCAATTGTTATTATGAAAAATTTATTTATAATTATATTAGAAGTTATCTATAATGACAACTTTCCCGCACTTCCAACAATGGAAAAAATTCCATTGACCAATTTTGATACCGTTTCAAGAATGGACAATATTTAAAACGTGAAAATGTCACTATCCTTTAACAATGGAAAAACTATAGTGACAAATTTTCCAAAGCTTTCAACAATGAACAAATCTTATAATAAGAAATTTTAACGACAACGTTGAAAAATTCGTCTTTAAGTCATCATTTTTCAATTGTTATTATGAAAAATTTATTTATAATTATATTAGAAGTTTTTTCTAATGACAACTTTCCTGCACTTCCAACAATGGGAAAAATTCCATTGACAAATATTGATACCGTTTCAACAATGGACGACATTTAAAACGCAAAAATGTCACTATTCTTTCAAAAATGAAAAAAAATATAGTGACAAGTTTTCCCTCACTTTCAACAATTAACAAATCTTAAAATAAGAAATTTTAACGGCAACAATGAAAAATTCGTCTTAAGTCATCATTTTTCAATTGTTATTATGAAAAAATTATTTATAATTATATTAGAAGTTATTTATAATGACATCATTCCGGAACTTCCAACAATGGAAAAAATTCCATTGACAAATATTGATACCGTTTCAAAAATGGACAACATTTAAAACGTGAAAATGTCACTATCCTTTAACAAAGGAAATATTATAGTGACAAATTTTCCCTCACTTTAAACAATGAACAAATCTCAAAATAAGAAATTTTTCTGGCAACAATGAAAAATTCGTCTTTAAGTCATCATTTTTCAACTGTTATTATGAAAAATGTATTTATAATTATATTAGAAGTTATCTATAATGTCAACTTTCCCGCACTTCCAACAATGGAAAAAATTCCATTGACAAATAATGATACCGTTTCAACAATTGTCAATATTTAAAACGTGAAAATGTCCCTATCCTTTAACAATGGAAAAAATTATAGTGACAAATTTTCCCTTGCTTTCAACAATGAAGAAAACTTAAAATAAGAAAATTATCCCGCAACAATGTACAATTATATTTTGAGTCATCCCTTTTCAATTGTTTTTATGAAAAATTTATTTATAATTATATTAGAAGTTTTTTATAATGACAAATTTCCCACACTTCCAACAATGGAAAAAATTCCATTGACAAATATTGATGCCGTTTCAACAATGGACAACATTTAAAACGTGAAAATGTCACTATTCTTTAAAAAATGAAAAAAATATAGTGACAAGTTTTCCCACACTTTCAACAATTAACAAATTTAAAATAAGAAATTTTAACGGCAACAATGAAAAATTCGTCTTTAAATCATCATTTTTCAATTGTTATTATGAAAAATTTATTTATAATTATATTAGAAATTGTCTATAATGAACACTTTCCTGCATTTTCAACAACGGAAAAAATTCCATTGACAAATATTGATACCGTTTCAATAATGGACAATATTTAAAACCTAAAAGTGTCCCTTTCCTTTAACAATGGAAAAAATTATAATGACAAAATTTCCCACTCTTTCAACAATGAAGAATTCTTAAAATATGAAATTTTTCTGGCAACAATGGAAAATTCGTCTTAAGTCATCATTTTTCAATTGTTATTAAGAAAAATTTATTTATAAATATATTAGAAGTTATCTATAATGACAACATTCCGGCACTTCCAACAATGGAAAAAATTCCATTGACAAATTTTGATATAGTTTCAACAATTGACTATATTTAAAACGTGAAAATGTCACTATCCTTTAACAATGGAAAAAATTATAGTGACAAATTTTCCCACGCTTTCAACAATGAAGAAAGCTCAAAATAAGAAATTTTTCCCGCAACAATGAACAATTATATTTTGAGTCATCTTTTTTCGATTGTTATTATGAAAAATTTATTTATAATTATATTAGAAATTATCTATAATGACAACTTTCTGGCACTTCCAATAATGGAAAAAATTCCTTTGACCAATTTTGATACCATTTCAACAATGGACATTATTTAAAACGTGAAAATGTCACTATCCTTTAACAATGGAAAAAATTATGGTGACAAATTTTCCCACGCTTTCAACAATGAAGAAAATTCAACATAAAAAATTTTTCCCGCAAAAATGAACAATTCTATTTTGAGTCATCTTTTTTCAATTGTTATTATGAAAAATTTATTTATAATTATATTAGAAGTTATCTATAATGACAACTTTCCCGCACTTCCAACAATGGAAAAAATTCCATTGACCAATTTTGATACCGTTTCAAGAATGGACAATATTTAAAACGTGAAAATGTCACTATCCTTTAACAATGGAAAAACTATAGTGACAAATTTTCCAAAGCTTTCAACAATGAACAAATCTTATAATAAGAAATTTTAACGACAACGTTGAAAAATTCGTCTTTAAGTCATCATTTTTCAATTGTTATTATGAAAAAATTATTTATAATTATATTAGAAGTTATTTATAATGACATCATTCCGGAACTTCCAACAATGGAAAAAATTCCATTGACAAATATTGATACCGTTTCAACAATGGACAACATTTAAAACGTGAAAATGTCACTATTCTTTAAAAAAAGAAGAAAATATAGTGACAATTTTTCCCACACATTCAACAATGAACAAATCTCAAAATAAGAAATTTTTCTGGCAACAATGAAAACTTCGTCGTTAAGTCATCATTTTTCAACTGTTATTATGAAAAATGTATTTATATTTATATTAGAAGTCATGTATAATGACAACTTTCCCGCACTTCCAACAATGGAAAAAATTCCATTGACAAATAATGATACCGTTTCAACAATTGTCAATATTTAAAACGTGAAAATGTCCCTATCCTTTAACAATGGAAAAAATTATAGTGATAAATTTTCCCTCGCTTTCAACAATGAAGAAAATTTAAAATAAGAAAATTATCCCGCAACAATGTACAATTATATTTTGAGTCATCCCTTTTCAATTGTTTTTATGAAAAATTTATTTATAATTATATTAGAAGTTTTTTATAATGACAAATTTCCCACACTTCCAACAATGGAAAAAATTCCATTGACAAATATTGGTGCCGTTTCAACAATGGACAACATTTAAAACGTGAAAATGTCACTATTCTTTAAAAAATGAAAAAAATATAGTGACAAGTTTTCCCACACTTTCAACAATTAACAAATTTAAAATAAGAAATTTTAACGGCAACAATGAAAAATTCGTCTTTAAATCATCATTTTTCAATTGTTATTATGAAAAATTTATTTATAATTATATTAGAAATTGTCTATAATGAACACTTTCCTGCATTTTCAACAACGGAAAAAATTCCATTGACAAATATTGATACCGTTTCAATAATGGACAATATTTAAAACCTAAAAGTGTCCCTTTCCTGTAACAATGGAAAAAATTATAATGACAAAATTTCCCACTCTTTCAACAATGAAGAATTCTTAAAATATGAAATTTTTCTGGCAACAATGGAAAATTCGTCTTAAGTCATCATTTTTCAATTGTTATTAAGAAAAATTTATTTATAAATATATTAGAAGTTATCTATAATGACAACATTCCGGCACTTCCAACAATGGAAAAAATTCCATTGACAAATTTTGATATAGTTTCAACAATTGACTATATTTAAAACGTGAAAATGTCACTATCCTTTAACAATGGAAAAAATTATAGTGACAAATTTTCCCACGCTTTCAACAATGAAGAAAACTCAAAATAAGAAATTTTTCCCGCAACAATGAACAATTATATTTTGAGTCATCTTTTTTCGATTGTTATTATGAAAAATTTATTTATAATTATATTAGAAATTATCTATAATGACAACTTTCTGGCACTTCCAATAATGGAAAAAATTCCTTTGACCAATTTTGATACCATTTCAACAATGGACATTATTTAAAACGTGAAAATGTCACTATCCTTTAACAATGGAAAAAATTATGGTGACAAATTTTCCCACGCTTTCAACAATGAAGAAAATTCAACATAAAAAATTTTTCCCGCAAAAATGAACAATTCTATTTTGAGTCATCTTTTTTCAATTGTTATTATGAAAAATTTATTTATAATTATATTAGAAATTATCTATAATGACAACTTTCCCGCACTTCCAAGACTGGAAAAAATTCCATTGCAAATATTGATACCGTTTCAACAATGAACAATATTTAAAACGTAAAAATGTCCCTATCCTTTAACAATGGAAAAAATTATAGTGACAAATTATCCCACGCTTTCAACAATGAAGAAATCTTAAAAATATGAAATTTTTCCGGCAACAACGGAAAATTCGTCTTTAAGTCGTCATTTTCCAATTGTTATTATGAAAAATTTATTTATAATTATATTAGAAGTTATCTATAATGACAACTTTCCCGCACTTCCAACAATGGAAAAAATTCCATTGACCAATTTTGATACCGTTTCAAGAATGGACAATATTTAAAACGTGAAAATGTCACTATCCTTTAACAATGGAAAAACTATAGTGACAAATTTTCCAAAGCTTTCAACAATGAACAAATCTTATAATAAGAAATTTTAACGACAACGTTGAAAAATTCGTCTTTAAGTCATCATTTTTCAATTGTTATTATGAAAAATTTATTTATAATTATATTAGAAATTATCTATAATGACAACTTTCTGGCACTTCCAATAATGGAAAAAATTCCTTTGACCAATTTTGATACCATTTCAACAATGGACATTATTTAAAACGTGAAAATGTCACTATCCTTTAACAATGGAAAAAATTATGGTGACAAATTTTCCCACGCTTTCAACAATGAAGAAAATTCAACATAAAAAATTTTTCCCGCAAAAATGAACAATTCTATTTTGAGTCATCTTTTTTCAATTGTTATTATGAAAAATTTATTTATAATTATATTAGAAGTTATCTATAATGACAACTTTCCCGCACTTCCAACAATGGAAAAAATTCCATTGACCAATTTTGATACCGTTTCAAGAATGGACAATATTTAAAACGTGAAAATGTCACTATCCTTTAACAATGGAAAAACTATAGTGACAAATTTTCCAAAGCTTTCAACAATGAACAAATCTTATAATAAGAAATTTTAACGACAACGTTGAAAAATTCGTCTTTAAGTCATCATTTTTCAATTGTTATTATGAAAAAATTATTTATAATTATATTAGAAGTTATTTATAATGACATCATTCCGGAACTTCCAACAATGGAAAAAATTCCATTGACAAATATTGATACCGTTTCAACAATGGACAACATTTAAAACGTGAAAATGTCACTATTCTTTAAAAAAAGAAGAAAATATAGTGACAATTTTTCCCACACATTCAACAATGAACAAATCTCAAAATAAGAAATTTTTCTGGCAACAATGAAAACTTCGTCGTTAAGTCATCATTTTTCAACTGTTATTATGAAAAATGTATTTATATTTATATTAGAAGTCATGTATAATGACAACTTTCCCGCACTTCCAACAATGGAAAAAATTCCATTGACAAATAATGATACCGTTTCAACAATTGTCAATATTTAAAACGTGAAAATGTCCCTATCCTTTAACAATGGAAAAAATTATAGTGATAAATTTTCCCTCGCTTTCAACAATGAAGAAAACTTAAAATAAGAAAATTATCCCGCAACAATGTACAATTATATTTTGAGTCATCCCTTTTCAATTGTTTTTATGAAAAATTTATTTATAATTATATTAGAAGTTTTTTATAATGACAAATTTCCCACACTTCCAACAATGGAAAAAATTCCATTGACAAATATTGATGCCGTTTCAACAATGGACAACATTTAAAACGTGAAAATGTCACTATTCTTTAAAAAATGAAAAAAATATAGTGACAAGTTTTCCCACACTTTCAACAATTAACAAATTTAAAATAAGAAATTTTAACGGCAACAATGAAAAATCTTAAAATATGAAATTTTTCTGGCAACAATGGAAAATTCGTCTTAAGTCATCATTTTACAATTGTTATTAAGAAAAATTTATTTATAATTATATTAGAAGTTATCTATAATGACAACATTCCGGAACTTCCAACAATGGAAAAAATTCCATTGACAAATATTGATACCGTTTCAACAATGGACGACATTTAAAGCCTGAAAATTTCACTATCCTTTAACAAAGGAAAAATTATAGTGACAAATTTTCCCACACTTTAAACAATGAACAAATCTCAAAATAAGAAATTTTTCATGCAACAATGAAAAATTCGTTTTTAAGTCATCATTTTTCAACTGTTATTACGAAAAATTTATTTATAATTATATTAGAAGTTATCTATAATGACAACATTCCGGAACTTCCAACAATGGAAAAAATTCCATTGACAAATATTGATACCGTTTCAACAATGGACGACATTTAAAGCCTGAAAATTTCACTATCCTTTAACAAAGGAAAAATTATAGTGACAAATTTTCCCACACTTTAAACAATGAACAAATCTCAAAATAAGAAATTTTTCTGGCAACAATGAAAAATTCGTTTTTAAGTCATCATTTTTCAACTGTTATTACGAAAAATGTATTTATAATTATATTAGAAATTGTCTATAATGAACACTTTCCTGCATTTTCAACAACGGAAAAAATTCCATTGACAAATATTGATACCGTTTCAATAATGGACAATATTTAAAACCTAAAAGTGTCCCTTTCCTTTAACAATGGAAAAAATTATAATGACAAAATTTCCCACTCTTTCAACAATGAAGAATTCTTAAAATATGAAATTTTTCTGGCAACAATGGAAAATTCGTCTTAAGTCATCATTTTTCAATTGTTATTAAGAAAAATTTATTTATAAATATATTAGAAGTTATCTATAATGACAACATTCCGGCACTTCCAACAATGGAAAAAATTCCATTGACAAATTTTGATATAGTTTCAACAATTGACTATATTTAAAACGTGAAAATGTCACTATCCTTTAACAATGGAAAAAATTATAGTGACAAATTTTCCCACGCTTTCAACAATGAAGAAAGCTCAAAATAAGAAATTTTTCCCGCAACAATGAACAATTATATTTTGAGTCATCTTTTTTCGATTGTTATTATGAAAAATTTATTTATAATTATATTAGAAATTATCTATAATGACAACTTTCTGGCACTTCCAATAATGGAAAAAATTCCTTTGACCAATTTTGATACCATTTCAACAATGGACATTATTTAAAACGTGAAAATGTCACTATCCTTTAACAATGGAAAAAATTATGGTGACAAATTTTCCCACGCTTTCAACAATGAAGAAAATTCAACATAAAAAATTTTTCCCGCAAAAATGAACAATTCTATTTTGAGTCATCTTTTTTCAATTGTTATTATGAAAAATTTATTTATAATTATATTAGAAGTTATCTATAATGACAACTTTCCCGCACTTCCAACAATGGAAAAAATTCCATTGACCAATTTTGATACCGTTTCAAGAATGGACAATATTTAAAACGTGAAAATGTCACTATCCTTTAACAATGGAAAAACTATAGTGACAAATTTTCCAAAGCTTTCAACAATGAACAAATCTTATAATAAGAAATTTTAACGACAACGTTGAAAAATTCGTCTTTAAGTCATCATTTTTCAATTGTTATTATGAAAAAATTATTTATAATTATATTAGAAGTTATTTATAATGACATCATTCCGGAACTTCCAACAATGGAAAAAATTCCATTGACAAATATTGATACCGTTTCAACAATGGACAACATTTAAAACGTGAAAATGTCACTATTCTTTAAAAAAAGAAAAATATATAGTGACAATTTTTCCCACACATTCAACAATGAACAAATCTCAAAATAAGAAATTTTTCTGGCAACAATGAAAACTTCGTCGTTAAGTCATCATTTTTCAACTGTTATTATGAAAAATGTATTTATATTTATATTAGAAGTCATGTATAATGACAACTTTCCCGCACTTCCAACAATGGAAAAAATTCCATTGACAAATAATGATACCGTTTCAACAATTGTCAATATTTAAAACGTGAAAATGTCCCTATCCTTTAACAATGGAAAAAATTATAGTGATAAATTTTCCCTCGCTTTCAACAATGAAGAAAACTTAAAATAAGAAAATTATCCCGCAACAATGTACAATTATATTTTGAGTCATCCCTTTTCAATTGTTTTTATGAAAAATTTATTTATAATTATATTAGAAGTTTTTTATAATGACAAATTTCCCACACTTCCAACAATGGAAAAAATTCCATTGACAAATATTGATGCCGTTTCAACAATGGACAACATTTAAAACGTGAAAATGTCACTATTCTTTAAAAAATGAAAAAAATATAGTGACAAGTTTTCCCACACTTTCAACAATTAACAAATTTAAAATAAGAAATTTTAACGGCAACAATGAAAAATCTTAAAATATGAAATTTTTCTGGCAACAATGGAAAATTCGTCTTAAGTCATCATTTTACAATTGTTATTAAGAAAAATTTATTTATAATTATATTAGAAGTTATCTATAATGACAACATTCCGGAACTTCCAACAATGGAAAAAATTCCATTGACAAATATTGATACCGTTTCAACAATGGACGACATTTAAAGCCTGAAAATTTCACTATCCTTTAACAAAGGAAAAATTATAGTGACAAATTTTCCCACACTTTAAACAATGAACAAATCTCAAAATAAGAAATTTTTCTGGCAACAATGAAAAATTCGTTTTTAAGTCATCATTTTTCAACTGTTATTACGAAAAATTTATTTATAATTATATTAGAAGTTATCTATAATGACAACATTCCGGAACTTCCAACAATGGAAAAAATTCCATTGACAAATATTGATACCGTTTCAACAATGGACGACATTTAAAGCCTGAAAATTTCACTATCCTTTAACAAAGGAAAAATTATAGTGACAAATTTTCCCACACTTTAAACAATGAACAAATCTCAAAATAAGAAATTTTTCTGGCAACAATGAAAAATTCGTTTTTAAGTCATCATTTTTCAACTGTTATTACGAAAAATGTATTTATAATTATATTAGAAGTTATCTATAATGTCAACTTTCCCGCACTTCCAACAATGGAAAAAATTCCATTGACAAATAATGATAACGTTTCAACAATTGACAATATTTAAAACGTGAAAATGTCCCTATCCTTTAACAATGGAAAAAATTATAGTGACAAATTTTCCCTCGCTTTCAACAATGAAGAAATCTTAAAATAAGAAAATTATCCTGCAACAATGTACAATTATATTTTGAGTCATCCCTTTTCAATTGTTTTTATGAAAAATTTATTTATAATTATATTAGAAGTTTTTTATAATGACAAATTTCCCACACTTCCAACAATGGAAAAAATTCCATTGACAAATATTGATGCCGTTTCAACAATGGACAACATTTAAAACGTGAAAATGTCACTATTCTTTAAAAAATGAAAAAAATATAGTGACAAGTTTTCCCACACTTTCAACAATTAACAAATTTAAAATAAGAAATTTTAACGGCAACAATGAAAAATTCGTCTTTAAATCATCATTTTTCAATTGTTATTATGAAAAATTTATTTATAATTATATTAGAAATTGTCTATAATGAACACTTTCCTGCATTTTCAACAACGGAAAAAATTCCATTGACAAATATTGATACCGTTTCAATAATGGACAATATTTAAAACGTAAAAGTGTCCCTATCCTTTAACAATGGAAAAAATTATAATGACAAAATTTCCCACTCTTTCAACAATGAAGAAATCTTAAAATATGAAATTTTTCTGGCAACAATGGAAAATTCGTCTTAAGTCATCATTTTACAATTGTTATTAAGAAAAATTTATTTATAATTATATTAGAAGTTATCTATAATGACAACATTCCGGCACTTCCAACAATGGAAAAAATTCCATTGACAAATATTGATATAGTTTCAACAATTGACTATATTTAAAACGTGAAAATGTCGCTATCCTTTAACAATGGAAAAAATTACAGTGACAAATTTTCCCACGCTTTCAACAATGAAGAAAGCTCAAAATAAGAAATTTTTCCCGCAACAATGAACAATTATATTTTGAGTCATCTTTCTTCGATTGTTATTATGAAAAATTTATTTATAATTATGTTAGAAATTATCTATAATGACAACTTTCTGGCACTTCCAACAATGGAAAAAATTCCATTGACCAATTTTGATACCGTTTCAAGAATGGACAATATTTAAAACGTGAAAATGTCACTATCCTGTAACAATGGAAAAAATTATGGTGACAAATTTTCCCACGCTTTCAACAATGAAGAAAATTCCACATAAGAAATTTTTCCCGCAACAATGAACAATTCTATTTTGAGTCATCTTTTTTCAATTGTTATTATGAAAAATTTATTTAAAATTATAATAGAAATTATCTATAATGACAACTTTCCCGCACTTCCAAGACTGGAAAAAATTCCATTGCAAATATTGATACCGTTTCAACAATGAACAATATTTAAAACGTAAAAATGTCCCTATCCTTTAACAATGGAAAAAATTATAGTGACAAATTATCCCACGCTTTCAACAATGAAGAAATCTTAAAAATATGAAATTTTTCCGGCAACAACGGAAAATTCGTCTTTAAGTCGTCATTTTCCAATTGTTATTATGAAAAATTTATTTATAATTATATTAGAAGTTATCTATAATGACAACTTTCCCGCACTTCCAACAATGGAAAAAATTCCATTGACCAATTTTGATACCGTTTCAAGAATGGACAATATTTAAAACGTGAAAATGTCACTATCCTTTAACAATGGAAAAACTATAGTGACAAATTTTCCAAAGCTTTCAACAATGAACAAATCTTATAATAAGAAATTTTAACGACAACGTTGAAAAATTCGTCTTTAAGTCATCATTTTTCAATTGTTATTATGAAAAATTTATTTATAATTATATTAGAAGTTTTTTCTAATGACAACTTTCCTGCACTTCCAACAATGGGAAAAATTCCATTGACAAATATTGATACCGTTTCAATAATGGACGACATTTAAAACGCAAAAATGTCACTATTCTTTCAAAAATGAAAAAAAATATAGTGACAAGTTTTCCCTCACTTTCAACAATTAACAAATCTTGAAATAAGAAATTTTAACGGCAACAATGAAAAATTCGTCTTAAGTCATCATTTTTCAGTTGTTATTATGAAAAAATTATTTATAATTATATTAGAAGTTATCTATAATGACAACATTCCGGAACTTCCAACAATGGAAAAAATTCCATTGACAAATATTGATACCGTTTCAACAATGGACGACATTTAAAGCGTGAAAATTTCACTATCCTTTAACAAAGGAAAAATGATAGTGACAAATTTTCCCACACTTTAAACAATGAACAAATCTCAAAATAAGAAATTTTTCTGACAACAATGAAAAATTCGTTTTTAAGTCATCATTTTTCAACTGTTATTATGAAAAATGTATTTATAATTATATTAGAAGTTATCTATAATGTCAACTTTCCCGCACTTCCAACAATGGAAAAAATTCCATTGACAAATAATGATACCGTTTCAACAATTGACAATATTTAAAACGTGAAAATGTCCCTATCCTTTAACAATGGAAAAAATTATAGTGACAAATTTTCCCTCGCTTTCAACAATGAAGAAATCTTAAAATAAGAAAATTATCCTGCAACAATGTACAATTATATTTTGAGTCATCCCTTTTCAATTGTTTTTATGAAAAATTTATTTATAATTATATTAGAAGTTTTTTATAATGACAAATTTCCCACACTTCCAACAATGGAAAAAATTCCATTGACAAATATTGATGCCGTTTCAACAATGGACAACATTTAAAACGTGAAAATGTCACTATTCTTTAAAAAATGAAAAAAATATAGTGACAAGTTTTCCCACACTTTCAACAATTAACAAATTTAAAATAAGAAATTTTAACGGCAACAATGAAAAATTCGTCTTTAAATCATCATTTTTCAATTGTTATTATGAAAAATTTATTTATAATTATATTAGAAATTGTCTATAATGAACACTTTCCTGCATTTTCAACAACGGAAAAAATTCCATTGACAAATATTGATACCGTTTCAATAATGGACAATATTTAAAACCTAAAAGTGTCCCTATCCTTTAACAATGGAAAAAATTATAATGACAAAATTTCCCACTCTTTCAACAATGAAGAAATCTTAAAATATGAAATTTTTCTGGCAACAATGGAAAATTCGTCTTAAGTCATCATTTTACAATTGTTATTAAGGAAAATTTATTTATAATTATATTAGAAGTTATCTATAATGACAACATTCCGGCACTTCCAACAATGGAAAAAATTCCATTGACAAATATTGATATAGTTTCAACAATTGACTATATTTAAAACGTGAAAATGTCACTATCCTTTAACAATGGAAAAAATTACAGTGACAAATTTTCCCACGCTTTCAACAATGAAGAAAACTCAAAATAAGAAATTTTTCCCGCAACAATGAACAATTATATTTTGAGTCATCTTTCTTCGATTGTTGTTATGAAAAATTTATTTATAATTATATTAGAAATTATCTATAATGACAACTTTCTGGCACTTCCAATAATGGAAAAAATTCCTTTGACCAATTTTGATACCATTTCAACAATGGACAATATTTAAAACGTGAAAATGTCACTATCCTTTAACAATGGAAAAAATTATGGTGACAAATTTTCCCACGCTTTCAACAATGAAGAAAATTCAACATAAGAAATTTTTCCCGCAACAATGAACAATTCTATTTTGAGTCATCTTTTTTCAATTGTTATTATGAAAAATTTATTTATAATTATATTAGAAATTATCTATAATGACAACTTTCCCGCACTTCCAAGACTGGAAAAAATTCCATTGCAAATATTGATACCGTTTCAACAATGAACAATATTTAAAACGTAAAAATGTCCCTATACTTTAACAATGGAAAAAATTATAGTGACAAATTATCCCACGCTTTCAACAATGAAGAAATCTTAAAAATATGAAATTTTTCCGGCAACAACGGAAAATTCGTCTTTAAGTCGTCATTTTGCAATTGTTATTATGAAAAATTTATTTATAATTATATTAGAAGTTATCTATAATGACAACTTTCCCGCACTTCCAACAATGGAAAAAATTCCATTGACCAATTTTGATACCGTTTCAAGAATGGGCAATATTTAAAACGTGAAAATGTCACTATCCTTTAACAATGGAAAAACTATAGTGACAAATTTTCCAAAGCTTTCAACAATGAACAAATCTTATAATAAGAAATTTTAACGACAACGTTGAAAAATTCGTCTTTAAGTCATCATTTTTCAATTGTTATTATGAAAAATTTATTTATAATTATATTAGAAGTTTTTTCTAATGACAACTTTCCTGCACTTCCAACAATTGACAAATATTGATACCGTTTCAACAATGGACGACATTTAAAACGCAAAAATGTCACTATTCTTTCAAAAATGAAAAAAAATATAGTGACAAGTTTTCCCTCACTTTCAACAATTAACAAATCTTAAAATAAGAAATTTTAACGGCAACAATGAAAAATTCGTCTTAAGTCATCATTTTTCAATTGTTATTATGAAAAAATTATTTATAATTATATTAGAAGTTATTTATAATGACATCATTCCGGAACTTCCAACAATGGAAAAAATTCCATTGACAAATATTGATACCGTTTCAAAAATGGACAACATTTAAAACGTGAAAATGTCACTATCCTTTAACAAAGGAAATATTATAGTGACAAATTTTCCCTCACTTTAAACAATGAACAAATCTCAAAATAAGAAATTTTTCTGGCAACAATGAAAAATTCGTCTTTAAGTCATCATTTTTCAACTGTTATTATGAAAAATGTATTTATAATTATATTAGAAGTTATCTATAATGTCAACTTTCCCGCACTTCCAACAATGGAAAAAATTCCATTGACAAATAATGATACCGTTTCAACAATTGTCAATATTTAAAACGTGAAAATGTCCCTATCCTTTATCAATGGAAAAAATTATAGTGACAAATTTTCCCTTGCTTTCAACAATGAAGAAAACTTAAAATAAGAAAATTATCCCGCAACAATGTACAATTATATTTTGAGTCATCCCTTTTCAATTGTTTTTATGAAAAATTTATTTATAATTATATTAGAAGTTTTTTATAATGACAAATTTCCCACACTTCCAACAATGGAAAAAATTCCATTGACAAATATTGATGCCGTTTCAACAATGGACAACATTTAAAACGTGAAAATGTCACTATTCTTTAAAAAATGAAAAAAATATAGTGACAAGTTTTCCCACACTTTCAACAATTAACAAATTTAAAATAAGAAATTTTAACGGCAACAATGAAAAATTCGTCTTTAAATCATCATTTTTCAATTGTTATTATGAAAAATTTATTTATAATTATATTAGAAATTGTCTATAATGAACACTTTCCTGCATTTTCAACAACGGAAAAAATTCCATTGACAAATATTGATACCGTTTCAATAATGGACAATATTTAAAACCTAAAAGTGTCCCTTTCCTTTAACAATGGAAAAAATTATAATGACAAAATTTCCCACTCTTTCAACAATGAAGAATTCTTAAAATATGAAATTTTTCTGGCAACAATGGAAAATTCGTCTTAAGTCATCATTTTTCAATTGTTATTAAGAAAAATTTATTTATAAATATATTAGAAGTTATCTATAATGACAACATTCCGGCACTTCCAACAATGGAAAAAATTCCATTGACAAATTTTGATATAGTTTCAACAATTGACTATATTTAAAACGTGAAAATGTCACTATCCTTTAACAATGGAAAAAATTATAGTGACAAATTTTCCCACGCTTTCAACAATGAAGAAAGCTCAAAATAAGAAATTTTTCCCGCAACAATGAAAAATTATATTTTGAGTCATCTTTTTTCGATTGTTATTATGAAAAATTTATTTATAATTATATTAGAAATTATCTATAATGACAACTTTCTGGCACTTCCAATAATGGAAAAAATTCCTTTGACCAATTTTGATACCATTTCAACAATGGACAATATTTAAAACGTGAAAATGTCACTATCCTTTAACAATGGAAAAAATTATGGTGACAAATTTTCCCACGCTTTCAATAATGAAGAAAATTCAACATAAGAAATTTTTCCCGCAAAAATGAACAATTCTATTTTGAGTCATCTTTTTTCAATTGTTATTAAGGAAAATTTATTTATAATTATATTAGAAGTTATCTATAATGACAACATTCCGGCACTTCCAACAATGGAAAAAATTCCATTGACAAATATTGATATAGTTTCAACAATTGACTATATTTAAAACGTGAAAATGTCACTATCCTTTAACAATGGAAAAAATTACAGTGACAAATTTTCCCACGCTTTCAACAATGAAGAAAACTCAAAATAAGAAATTTTTCCCGCAACAATGAACAATTATATTTTGAGTCATCTTTCTTCGATTGTTGTTATGAAAAATTTATTTATAATTATATTAGAAATTATCTATAATGACAACTTTCTGGCACTTCCAATAATGGAAAAAATTCCTTTGACCAATTTTGATACCATTTCAACAATGGACAATATTTAAAACGTGAAAATGTCACTATCCTTTAACAATGGAAAAAATTATGGTGACAAATTTTCCCACGCTTTCAACAATGAAGAAAATTCAACATAAAAAAATTTTCCCGCAAAAATGAACAATTCTATTTTGAGTCATCTTTTTTCAATTGTTATTATGAAAAATTTATTTATAATTATATTAGAAATTATCTATAATGACAACTTTCCCGCACTTCCAAGACTGGAAAAAATTCCATTGCAAATATTGATACCGTTTCAAAAATGAACAATATTTAAAACGTAAAAATGTCCCTATCCTTTAACAATGGAAAAAATTATAGTGACAAATTATCCCACGCTTTCAACAATGAAGAAATCTTAAAAATATGAAATTTTTCCGGCAACAACGGAAAATTCGTCTTTAAGTCGTCATTTTCCAATTGTTATTATGAAAAATTTATTTATAATTATATTAGAAGTTATCTATAATGACAACTTTCCCGCACTTCCAACAATGGAAAAAATTCCATTGACCAATTTTGATACCGTTTCAAGAATGGACAATATTTAAAACGTGAAAATGTCACTATCCTTTAACAATGGAAAAACTATAGTGACAAATTTTCCAAAGCTTTCAACAATGAACAAATCTTATAATAAGAAATTTTAACGACAACGTTGAAAAATTCGTCTTTAAGTCATCATTTTTCAATTGTTATTATGAAAAATTTATTTATAATTATATTAGAAGTTTTTTCTAATGACAACTTTCCTGCACTTCCAACAATGGGAAAAATTCCATTGACAAATATTGATACCGTTTCAACAATGGACGACATTTAAAACGCAAAAATGTCACTATTCTTTCAAAAATGAAAAAAAATATAGTGACAAGTTTTCCCTCACTTTCAACAATTAACAAATCTTAAAATAAGAAATTTTAACGGCAACAATGAAAAATTCGTCTTAAGTCATCATTTTTCAATTGTTATTATGAAAAAATTATTTATAATTATATTAGAAGTTATTTATAATGACATCATTCCGGAACTTCCAACAATGGAAAAAATTCCATTGACAAATATTGATACCGTTTCAAAAATGGACAACATTTAAAACGTGAAAATGTCACTATCCTTTAACAAAGGAAATATTATAGTGACAAATTTTCCCTCACTTTAAACAATGAACAAATCTCAAAATAAGAAATTTTTCTGGCAACAATGAAAAATTCGTCTTTAAGTCATCATTTTTCAACTGTTATTATGAAAAATGTATTTATAATTATATTAGAAGTTATCTATAATGTCAACTTTCCCGCACTTCCAACAATGGAAAAAATTCCATTGACAAATAATGATACCGTTTCAACAATTGTCAATATTTAAAACGTGAAAATGTCCCTATCCTTTAACAATGGAAAAAATTATAGTGACAAATTTTCCCTTGCTTTCAACAATGAAGAAAACTTAAAATAAGAAAATTATCCCGCAACAATGTACAATTATATTTTGAGTCATCCCTTTTCAATTGTTTTTATGAAAAATTTATTTATAATTATATTAGAAGTTTTTTATAATGACAAATTTCCCACACTTCCAACAATGGAAAAAATTCCATTGACAAATATTGATGCCGTTTCAACAATGGACAACATTTAAAACGTGAAAATGTCACTATTCTTTAAAAAATGAAAAAAATATAGTGACAAGTTTTCCCACACTTTCAACAATTAACAAATTTAAAATAAGAAATTTTAACGGCAACAATGAAAAATTCGTCTTTAAATCATCATTTTTCAATTGTTATTATGAAAAATTTATTTATAATTATATTAGAAATTGTCTATAATGAACACTTTCCTGCATTTTCAACAACGGAAAAAATTCCATTGACAAATATTGATACCGTTTCAATAATGGACAATATTTAAAACCTAAAAGTGTCCCTTTCCTTTAACAATGGAAAAAATTATAATGACAAAATTTTCCACTCTTTCAACAATGAAGAATTCTTAAAATATGAAATTTTTCTGGCAACAATGGAAAATTCGTCTTAAGTCATCATTTTTCAATTGTTATTAAGAAAAATTTATTTATAAATATATTAGAAGTTATCTATAATGACAACATTCCGGCACTTCCAACAATGGAAAAAATTCCATTGACAAATTTTGATATAGTTTCAACAATTGACTATATTTAAAACGTGAAAATGTCACTATCCTTTAACAATGGAAAAAATTATAGTGACAAATTTTCCCACGCTTTCAACAATGAAGAAAGCTCAAAATAAGAAATTTTTCCTGCAACAATGAAAAATTATATTTTGAGTCATCTTTTTTCGATTGTTATTATGAAAAATTTATTTATAATTATATTAGAAATTATCTATAATGACAACTTTCTGGCACTTCCAATAATGGAAAAAATTCCTTTGACCAATTTTGATACCATTTCAACAATGGACAATATTTAAAACGTGAAAATGTCACTATCCTTTAACAATGGAAAAAATTATGGTGACAAATTTTCCCACGCTTTCAATAATGAAGAAAATTCAACATAAGAAATTTTTCCCGCAAAAATGAACAATTCTATTTTGAGTAATCTTTTTTCAATTGTTATTAAGGAAAATTTATTTATAATTATATTAGAAGTTATCTATAATGACAACATTCCGGCACTTCCAACAATGGAAAAAATTCCATTGACAAATATTGATATAGTTTCAACAATTGACTATATTTAAAACGTGAAAATGTCACTATCCTTTAACAATGGAAAAAATTACAGTGACAAATTTTCCCACGCTTTCAACAATGAAGAAAACTCAAAATAAGAAATTTTTCCCGCAACAATGAACAATTATATTTTGAGTCATCTTTCTTCGATTGTTGTTATGAAAAATTTATTTATAATTATATTAGAAATTATCTATAATGACAACTTTCTGGCACTTCCAATAATGGAAAAAATTCCTTTGACCAATTTTGATACCATTTCAACAATGGACAATATTTAAAACGTGAAAATGTCACTATCCTTTAACAATGGAAAAAATTATGGTGACAAATTTTCCCACGCTTTCAACAATGAAGAAAATTCAACATAAAAAAATTTTCCCGCAAAAATGAACAATTCTATTTTGAGTCATCTTTTTTCAATTGTTATTATGAAAAATTTATTTATAATTATATTAGAAATTATCTATAATGACAACTTTCCCGCACTTCCAAGACTGGAAAAAATTCCATTGCAAATATTGATACCGTTTCAAAAATGAACAATATTTAAAACGTAAAAATGTCCCTATCCTTTAACAATGGAAAAAATTATAGTGACAAATTATCCCACGCTTTCAACAATGAAGAAATCTTAAAAATATGAAATTTTTCCGGCAACAACGGAAAATTCGTCTTTAAGTCGTCATTTTCCAATTGTTATTATGAAAAATTTATTTATAATTATATTAGAAGTTATCTATAATGACAACTTTCCCGCACTTCCAACAATGGAAAAAATTCCATTGACCAATTTTGATACCGTTTCAAGAATGGACAATATTTAAAACGTGAAAATGTCACTATCCTTTAACAATGGAAAAACTATAGTGACAAATTTTCCAAAGCTTTCAACAATGAACAAATCTTATAATAAGAAATTTTAACGACAACGTTGAAAAATTCGTCTTTAAGTCATCATTTTTCAATTGTTATTATGAAAAATTTATTTATAATTATATTAGAAGTTTTTTCTAATGACAACTTTCCTGCACTTCCAACAATGGGAAAAATTCCATTGACAAATATTGATACCGTTTCAACAATGGACGACATTTAAAACGCAAAAATGTCACTATTCTTTCAAAAATGAAAAAAAATATAGTGACAAGTTTTCCCTCACTTTCAACAATTAACAAATCTTAAAATAAGAAATTTTAACGGCAACAATGAAAAATTCGTCTTAAGTCATCATTTTTCAATTGTTATTATGAAAAAATTATTTATAATTATATTAGAAGTTATTTATAATGACATCATTCCGGAACTTCCAACAATGGAAAAAATTCCATTGACAAATATTGATACCGTTTCAAAAATGGACAACATTTAAAACGTGAAAATGTCACTATCCTTTAACAAAGGAAATATTATAGTGACAAATTTTCCCTCACTTTAAACAATGAACAAATCTCAAAATAAGAAATTTTTCTGGCAACAATGAAAAATTCGTCTTTAAGTCATCATTTTTCAACTGTTATTATGAAAAATGTATTTATAATTATATTAGAAGTTATCTATAATGTCAACTTTCCCGCACTTCCAACAATGGAAAAAATTCCATTGACAAATAATGATACCGTTTCAACAATTGTCAATATTTAAAACGTGAAAATGTCCCTATCCTTTAACAATGGAAAAAATTATAGTGACAAATTTTCCCTTGCTTTCAACAATGAAGAAAACTTAAAATAAGAAAATTATCCCGCAACAATGTACAATTATATTTTGAGTCATCCCTTTTCAATTGTTTTTATGAAAAATTTATTTATAATTATATTAGAAGTTTTTTATAATGACAAATTTCCCACACTTCCAACAATGGAAAAAATTCCATTGACAAATATTGATGCCGTTTCAACAATGGACAACATTTAAAACGTGAAAATGTCACTATTCTTTAAAAAATGAAAAAAATATAGTGACAAGTTTTCCCACACTTTCAACAATTAACAAATTTAAAATAAGAAATTTTAACGGCAACAATGAAAAATTCGTCTTTAAATCATCATTTTTCAATTGTTATTATGAAAAATTTATTTATAATTATATTAGAAATTGTCTATAATGAACACTTTCCTGCATTTTCAACAACGGAAAAAATTCCATTGACAAATATTGATACCGTTTCAATAATGGACAATATTTAAAACCTAAAAGTGTCCCTTTCCTTTAACAATGGAAAAAATTATAATGACAAAATTTTCCACTCTTTCAACAATGAAGAATTCTTAAAATATGAAATTTTTCTGGCAACAATGGAAAATTCGTCTTAAGTCATCATTTTTCAATTGTTATTAAGAAAAATTTATTTATAAATATATTAGAAGTTATCTATAATGACAACATTCCGGCACTTCCAACAATGGAAAAAATTCCATTGACAAATTTTGATATAGTTTCAACAATTGACTATATTTAAAACGTGAAAATGTCACTATCCTTTAACAATGGAAAAAATTATAGTGACAAATTTTCCCACGCTTTCAACAATGAAGAAAGCTCAAAATAAGAAATTTTTCCTGCAACAATGAAAAATTATATTTTGAGTCATCTTTTTTCGATTGTTATTATGAAAAATTTATTTATAATTATATTAGAAATTATCTATAATGACAACTTTCTGGCACTTCCAATAATGGAAAAAAATTCCTTTGACCAATTTTGATACCATTTCAACAATGGACAATATTTAAAACGTGAAAATGTCACTATCCTTTAACAATGGAAAAAATTATGGTGACAAATTTTCCCACGCTTTCAATAATGAAGAAAATTCAACATAAGAAATTTTTCCCGCAAAAATTAACAATTCTATTTTGAGTCATCTTTTTTCAATTGTTATTAAGGAAAATTTATTTATAATTATATTAGAAGTTATCTATAATGACAACATTCCGGCACTTCCAACAATGGAAAAAATTCCATTGACAAATATTGATATAGTTTCAACAATTGACTATATTTAAAACGTGAAAATGTCACTATCCTTTAACAATGGAAAAAATTACAGTGACAAATTTTCCCACGCTTTCAACAATGAAGAAAACTCAAAATAAGAAATTTTTCCCGCAACAATGAACAATTATATTTTGAGTCATCTTTCTTCGATTGTTGTTATGAAAAATTTATTTATAATTATATTAGAAATTATCTATAATGACAACTTTCTGGCACTTCCAATAATGGAAAAAATTCCTTTGACCAATTTTGATACCATTTCAACAATGGACAATATTTAAAACGTGAAAATGTCACTATCCTTTAACAATGGAAAAAATTATGGTGACAAATTTTCCCACGCTTTCAACAATGAAGAAAATTCAACATAAAAAAATTTTCCCGAAAAAATGAACAATTCTATTTTGAGTCATCTTTTTTCAATTGTTATTATGAAAAATTTATTTATAATTATATTAGAAATTATCTATAATGACAACTTTCCCGCACTTCCAAGACTGGAAAAAATTCCATTGCAAATATTGATACCGTTTCAAAAATGAACAATATTTAAAACGTAAAAATGTCCCTATCCTTTAACAATGGAAAAAATTATAGTGACAAATTATCCCACGCTTTCAACAATGAAGAAATCTTAAAAATATGAAATTTTTCCGGCAACAACGGAAAATTCGTCTTTAAGTCGTCATTTTCCAATTGTTATTATGAAAAATTTATTTATAATTATATTAGAAGTTATCTATAATGACAACTTTCCCGCACTTCCAACAATGGAAAAAATTCCATTGACCAATTTTGATACCGTTTCAAGAATGGACAATATTTAAAACGTGAAAATGTCACTATCCTTTAACAATGGAAAAACTATAGTGACAAATTTTCCAAAGCTTTCAACAATGAACAAATCTTATAATAAGAAATTTTAACGACAACGTTGAAAAATTCGTCTTTAAGTCATCATTTTTCAATTGTTATTATGAAAAATTTATTTATAATTATATTAGAAGTTTTTTCTAATGACAACTTTCCTGCACTTCCAACAATGGGAAAAATTCCATTGACAAATATTGATACCGTTTCAACAATGGACAACATTTAAAACGCAAAAATGTCACTATTCTTTCAAAAATGAAAAAAAATATAGTGACAAGTTTTCCCTCACTTTCAACAATTAACAAATCTTAAAATAAGAAATTTTAACGGCAACAATGAAAAATTCGTCTTAAGTCATCATTTTTCAATTGTTATTATGAAAAAATTATTTATAATTATATTAGAAGTTATTTATAATGACATCATTCCGGAACTTCCAACAATGGAAAAAATTCCATTGACAAATATTGATACCGTTTCAAAAATGGACAACATTTAAAACGTGAAAATGTCACTATCCTTTAACAAAGGAAATATTATAGTGACAGATTTTCCCTCACTTTAAACAATGAACAAATCTCAAAATAAGAAATTTTTCTGGCAACAATGAAAAATTCGTCTTTAAGTCATCATTTTTCAACTGTTATTATGAAAAATGTATTTATAATTATATTAGAAGTTATCTATAATGTCAACTTTCCCGCACTTCCAACAATGGAAAAAATTCCATTGACAAATAATGATACCGTTTCAACAATTGTCAATATTTAAAACGTGAAAATGTCCCTATCCTTTAACAATGGAAAAAATTATAGTGACAAATTTTCCCTTGCTTTCAACAATGAAGAAAACTTAAAATAAGAAAATTATCCCGCAACAATGTACAATTATATTTTGAGTCATCCCTTTTCAATTGTTTTTATGAAAAATTTATTTATAATTATGTTAGAAGTTTTTTATAATGACAAATTTCCCACACTTCCAACAATGGAAAAAATTCCATTGACAAATATTGGTGCCGTTTCAACAATGGACAACATTTAAAACGTGAAAATGTCACTATTCTTTAAAAAATGAAAAAAATATAGTGACAAGTTTTCCCACACTTTCAACAATTAACAAATTTAAAATAAGAAATTTTAACGGCAACAATGAAAAATTCGTCTTTAAATCATCATTTTTCAATTGTTATTATGAAAAATTTATTTATAATTATATTAGAAATTGTCTATAATGAACACTTTCCTGCATTTTCAACAACGGAAAAAATTCCATTGACAAATATTGATACCGTTTCAATAATGGACAATATTTAAAACCTAAAAGTGTCCCTTTCCTTTAACAATGGAAAAAATTATAATGACAAAATTTCCCACTCTTTCAACAATGAAGAATTCTTAAAATATGAAATTTTTCTGGCAACAATGGAAAATTCGTCTTAAGTCATCATTTTTCAATTGTTATTAAGAAAAATTTATTTATAAATATATTAGAAGTTATCTATAATGACAACATTCCGGCACTTCCAACAATGGAAAAAATTCCATTGACAAATTTTGATATAGTTTCAACAATTGACTATATTTAAAACGTGAAAATGTCACTATCCTTTAACAATGGAAAAAATTATAGTGACAAATTTTCCCACGCTTTCAACAATGAAGAAAACTCAAAATAAGAAATTTTTCCCGCAACAATGAACAATTATATTTTGAGTCATCTTTTTTCGATTGTTATTATGAAAAATTTATTTATAATTATATTAGAAATTATCTATAATGACAACTTTCTGGCACTTCCAATAATGGAATAAATTCCTTTGACCAATTTTGATACCATTTCAACAATGGACATTATTTAAAACGTGAAAATGTCACTATCCTTTAACAATGGAAAAAATTATGGTGACAAATTTTCCCACGCTTTCAACAATGAAGAAAATTCAACATAAAAAATTTTTCCCGCAAAAATGAACAATTCTATTTTGAGTCATCTTTTTTCAATTGTTATTATGAAAAATTTATTTATAATTATATTAGAAATTATCTATAATGACAACTTTCCCGCACTTCCAAGACTGGAAAAAATTCCATTGCAAATATTGATACCGTTTCAACAATGAACAATATTTAAAACGTAAAAATGTCCCTATCCTTTAACAATGGAAAAAATTATAGTGACAAATTATCCCACGCTTTCAACAATGAAGAAATCTTAAAAATATGAAATTTTTCCGGCAACAACGGAAAATTCCTCTTTAAGTCGTCATTTTCCAATTGTTATTATGAAAAATTTATTTATAATTATATTAGAAGTTATCTATAATGACAACTTTCCCGCACTTCCAACAATGGAAAAAATTCCATTGACCAATTTTGATACCGTTTCAAGAATGGACAATATTTAAAACGTGAAAATGTCACTATCCTTTAACAATGGAAAAACTATAGTGACAAATTTTCCAAAGCTTTCAACAATGAACAAATCTTATAATAAGAAATTTTAACGACAACGTTGAAAAATTCGTCTTTAAGTCATCATTTTTCAATTGTTATTATGAAAAATTTATTTATAATTATATTAGAAGTTTTTTCTAATGACAACTTTCCTGCACTTCCAACAATGGGAAAAATTCCATTGACAAATATTGATACCGTTTCAACAATGGACGACATTTAAAACGCAAAAATGTCACTATTCTTTCAAAAATGAAAAAAAATATAGTGACAAGTTTTCCCTCACTTTCAACAATTAATAAATCTTAAAATAAGAAATTTTAACGGCAACAATGAAAAATTCGTCTTAAGTCATCATTTTTCAATTGTTATTATGAAAAAATTATTTATAATTATATTAGAAGTTATTTATAATGACATCATTCCGGAACTTCCAACAATGGAAAAAATTCCATTGACAAATATTGATACCGTTTCAAAAATGGACAACATTTAAAACGTGAAAATGTCACTATCCTTTAACAAAGGAAATATTATAGTGACAAATTTTCCCTCACTTTAAACAATGAACAAATCTCAAAATAAGAAATTTTTCTGGCAACAATGAAAAATTCGTCTTTAAGTCATCATTTTTCAACTGTTATTATGAAAAATGTATTTATAATTATATTAGAAGTTATCTATAATGTCAACTTTCCCGCACTTCCAACAATGGAAAAAATTCCATTGACAAATAATGATACCGTTTCAACAATTGTCAATATTTAAAACGTGAAAATGTCCCTATCCTTTAACAATGGAAAAAATTATAGTGACAAATTTTCCCTTGCTTTCAACAATGAAGAAAACTTAAAATAAGAAAATTATCCCGCAACAATGTACAATTATATTTTGAGTCATCCCTTTTCAATTGTTTTTATGAAAAATTTATTTATAATTATATTAGAAGTTTTTTATAATGACAAATTTCCCACACTTCAAACAATGGAAAAAATTCCATTGACAAATATTGATGCCGTTTCAACAATGGACAACATTTAAAACGTGAAAATGTCACTATTCTTTAAAAAATGAAAAAAATATAGTGACAAGTTTTCCCACACTTTCAACAATTAACAAATTTAAAATAAGAAATTTTAACGGCAACAATGAAAAATTCGTCTTTAAATCATCATTTTTCAATTGTTATTATGAAAAATTTATTTATAATTATATTAGAAATTGTCTATAATGAACACTTTCCTGCATTTTCAACAACGGAAAAAATTCCATTGACAAATATTGATACCGTTTCAATAATGGACAATATTTAAAACCTAAAAGTGTCCCTTTCCTTTAACAATGGAAAAAATTATAATGACAAAATTTCCCACTCTTTCAACAATGAAGAATTCTTAAAATATGAAATTTTTCTGGCAACAATGGAAAATTCGTCTTAAGTCATCATTTTTCAATTGTTATTAAGAAAAATTTATTTATAAATATATTAGAAGTTATCTATAATGACAACATTCCGGCACTTCCAACAATGGAAAAAATTCCATTGACAAATTTTGATATAGTTTCAACAATTGACTATATTTAAAACGTGAAAATGTCACTATCCTTTAACAATGGAAAAAATTATAGTGACAAATTTTCCCACGCTTTCAACAATGAAGAAAGCTCAAAATAAGAAATTTTTCCCGCAACAATGAACAATTATATTTTGAGTCATCTTTTTTCGATTGTTATTATGAAAAATTTATTTATAATTATATTAGAAATTATCTATAATGACAACTTTCTGGCACTTCCAATAATGGAAAAAATTCCTTTGACCAATTTTGATACCATTTCAACAATGGACATTATTTAAAACGTGAAAATGTCACTATCCTTTAACAATGGAAAAAATTATGGTGACAAATTTTCCCACGCTTTCAACAATGAAGAAATCTTAAAAATATGAAATTTTTCCGGCAACAACGGAAAATTCGTCTTTAAGTCGTCATTTTCCAATTGTTATTATGAAAAATTTATTTATAATTATATTAGAAGTTATCTATAATGACAACTTTCCCGCACTTCCAACAATGGAAAAAAATCCATTGACCAATTTTGATACCGTTTCAAGAATGGACAATATTTAAAACGTGAAAATGTCACTATCCTTTAACAATGGAAAAACTATAGTGACAAATTTTCCAAAGCTTTCAACAATGAACAAATCTTATAATAAGAAATTTTAACGACAACGTTGAAAAATTCGTCTTTAAGTCATCATTTTTCAATTGTTATTATGAAAAATTTATTTATAATTATATTAGAAGTTTTTTCTAATGACAACTTTCCTGCACTTCCAACAATGGGAAAAATTCCATTGACAAATATTGATACCGTTTCAACAATGGACGACATTTAAAACGCAAAAATGTCACTATTCTTTCAAAAATGAAAAAAAATATAGTGACAAGTTTTCCCTCACTTTCAACAATTAACAAATCTTAAAATAAGAAATTTTAACGGCAACAATGAAAAATTCGTCTTAAGTCATCATTTTTCAATTGTTATTATGAAAAAATTATTTATAATTATATTAGAAGTTATTTATAATGACATCATTCCGGAACTTCCAACAATGGAAAAAATTCCATTGACAAATATTGATACCGTTTCAACAATGGACAACATTTAAAACGTGAAAATGTCACTATCCTTTAACAAAGGAAATATTATAGTGACAAATTTTCTCTCACTTTAAACAATGAACAAATCTCAAAATAAGAAATTTTTCTGGCAACAATGAAAAATTCGTCTTTAAGTCATCATTTTTCAACTGTTATTATGAAAAATGTATTTATAATTATATTAGAAGTTATCTATAATGTCAACTTTCCCGCACTTCCAACAATGGAAAAAATTCCATTGACAAATAATGATACCGTTTCAACAATTGTCAATATTTAAAACGTGAAAATGTCCCTATCCTTTAACAATGGAAAAAATTATAGTGACAAATTTTCCCTCGCTTTCAACAATGAAGAAAACTTAAAATAAGAAAATTATCCCGCAACAATGTACAATTATATTTTGAGTCATCCCTTTTCAATTGTTTTTATGAAAAATTTATTTATAATTATATTAGAAGTTTTTTATAATGACAAATTTCCCACACTTCCAACAATGGAAAAAATTCCATTGACAAATATTGATGCCGTTTCAACAATGGACAACATTTAAAACGTGAAAATGTCACTATTCTTTAAAAAATGAAAAAAATATAGTGACAAGTTTTCCCACACTTTCAACAATTAACAAATTTAAAATAAGAAATTTTAACGGCAACAATGAAAAATTCGTCTTTAAATCGTCATTTTTCAATTCTTATTATGAAAAACTTATTTATAATTATATTAGAAATTGTCTATAATGAACACTTTCCTGCATTTTCAACAACGGAAAAAATTCCATTGACAAATATTGATACCGTTTCAATAATGGACAATATTTAAAACCTAAAAGTGTCCCTATCCTTTAACAATGGAAAAAATTATAATGACAAAATTTCCCACTCTTTCAACAATGAAGAATTCTTAAAATATGAAATTTTTCTGGCAACAATGGAAAATTCGTCTTAAGTCATCATTTTTCAATTGTTATTAAGAAAAATTTATTTATAAATATATTAGAAGTTATCTATAATGACAACATTCCGGCACTTCCAACAATGGAAAAAATTCCATTGACAAATTTTGATATAGTTTCAACAATTGACTATATTTAAAACGTGAAAATGTCACTATCCTTTAACAATGGAAAAAATTATAGTGACAAATTTTCCCACGCTTTCAACAATGAAGAAAACTCAAAATAAGAAATTTTTCCCGCAACAATGAACAATTATATTTTGAGTCATCTTTTTTCGATTGTTATTATGAAAAATTTATTTATAATTATATTAGAAATTATCTATAATGACAACTTTCTGGCACTTCCAATAATGGAAAAAATTCCTTTGACCAATTTTGATACCATTTCAACAATGGACATTATTTAAAACGTGAAAATGTCACTATCCTTTAACAATGGAAAAAATTATGGTGACAAATTTTCCCACGCTTTCAACAATGAAGAAAATTCAACATAAAAAATTTTTCCCGCAAAAATGAACAATTCTATTTTGAGTCATCTTTTTTCAATTGTTATTATGAAAAATTTATTTATAATTATATTAGAAATTATCTATAATGACAACTTTCCCGCACTTCCAAGACTGGAAAAAATTCCATTGCAAATATTGATACCGTTTCAACAATGAACAATATTTAAAACGTAAAAATGTCCCTATCCTTTAACAATGGAAAAAATTATAGTGACAAATTATCCCACGCTTTCAACAATGAAGAAATCTTAAAAATATGAAATTTTTCCGGCAACAACGGAAAATTCGTCTTTAAGTCGTCATTTTCCAATTGTTATTATGAAAAATTTATTTATAATTATATTAGAAGTTATCTATAATGACAACTTTCCCGCACTTCCAACAATGGAAAAAATTCCATTGACCAATTTTGATACCGTTTCAAGAATGGACAATATTTAAAACGTGAAAATGTCACTATCCTTTAACAATGGAAAAACTATAGTGACAAATTTTCCAAAGCTTTCAACAATGAACAAATCTTATAATAAGAAATTTTAACGACAACGTTGAAAAATTCGTCTTTAAGTCATCATTTTTCAATTGTTATTATGAAAAATTTATTTATAATTATATTAGAAGTTTTTTCTAATGACAACTTTCCTGCACTTCCAACAATGGGAAAAATTCCATTGACAAATATTGATACCGTTTCAACAATGGACGACATTTAAAACGCAAAAATGTCACTATTCTTTCAAAAATGAAAAAAAATATAGTGACAAGTTTTCCCTCACTTTCAACAATTAACAAATCTTAAAATAAGAAATTTTAACGGCAACAATGAAAAATTCGTCTTAAGTCATCATTTTTCAATTGTTATTATGAAAAAATTATTTATAATTATATTAGAAGTTATTTATAATGACATCATTCCGGAACTTCCAACAATGGAAAAAATTCCATTGACAAATATTGATACCGTTTCAAAAATGGACAACATTTAAAACGTGAAAATGTCACTATCCTTTAACAAAGGAAATATTATAGTGACAAATTTTCCCTCACTTTAAACAATGAACAAATCTCAAAATAAGAAATTTTTCTGGCAACAATGAAAAATTCGTCTTTAAGTCATCATTTTTCAACTGTTATTATGAAAAATGTATTTATAATTATATTAGAAGTTATCTATAATGTCAACTTTCCTGCACTTCCAACAATGGAAAAAATTCCATTGACAAATAATGATACCGTTTCAACAATTGTCAATATTTAAAACGTGAAAATGTCCCTATCCTTTAACAATGGAAAAAATTATAGTGACAAATTTTCCCTTGCTTTCAACAATGAAGAAAACTTAAAATAAGAAAATTATCCCGCAACAATGTACAATTATATTTTGAGTCATCCCTTTTCAATTGTTTTTATGAAAAATTTATTTATAATTATATTAGAAGTTTTTTATAATGACAAATTTCCCACACTTCAAACAATGGAAAAAATTCCATTGACAAATATTGATGCCGTTTCAACAATGGACAACATTTAAAACGTGAAAATGTCACTATTCTTTAAAAAATGAAAAAAATATAGTGACAAGTTTTCCCACACTTTCAACAATTAACAAATTTAAAATAAGAAATTTTAACGGCAACAATGAAAAATTCGTCTTTAAATCATCATTTTTCAATTGTTATTATGAAAAATTTATTTATAATTATATTAGAAATTGTCTATAATGAACACTTTCCTGCATTTTCAACAACGGAAAAAATTCCATTGACAAATATTGATACCGTTTCAATAATGGACAATATTTAAAACCTAAAAGTGTCCCTTTCCTTTAACAATGGAAAAAATTATAATGACAAAATTTCCCACTCTTTCAACAATGAAGAATTCTTAAAATATGAAATTTTTCTGGCAACAATGGAAAATTCGTCTTAAGTCATCATTTTTCAATTGTTATTAAGAAAAATTTATTTATAAATATATTAGAAGTTATCTATAATGACAACATTCCGGCACTTCCAACAATGGAAAAAATTCCATTGACAAATTTTGATATAGTTTCAACAATTGACTATATTTAAAACGTGAAAATGTCACTATCCTTTAACAATGGAAAAAATTATAGTGACAAATTTTCCCACGCTTTCAACAATGAAGAAAGCTCAAAATAAGAAATTTTTCCCGCAACAATGAACAATTATATTTTGAGTCATCTTTTTTCGATTGTTATTATGAAAAATTTATTTATAATTATATTAGAAATTATCTATAATGACAACTTTCTGGCACTTCCAATAATGGAAAAAATTCCTTTGACCAATTTTGATACCATTTCAACAATGGACATTATTTAAAACGTGAAAATGTCACTATCCTTTAACAATGGAAAAAATTATGGTGACAAATTTTCCCACGCTTTCAACAATGAAGAAAATTCAACATAAAAAATTTTTCCCGCAAAAATGAACAATTCTATTTTGAGTCATCTTTTTTCAATTGTTATTATGAAAAATTTATTTATAATTATATTAGAAATTATCTATAATGACAACTTTCCCGCACTTCCAAGACTGGAAAAAATTCCATTGCAAATATTGATACCGTTTCAACAATGAACAATATTTAAAACGTAAAAATGTCCCTATCCTTTAACAATGGAAAAAATTATAGTGACAAATTATCCCACGCTTTCAACAATGAAGAAATCTTAAAAATATGAAATTTTTCCGGCAACAACGGAAAATTCGTCTTTAAGTCGTCATTTTCCAATTGTTATTATGAAAAATTTATTTATAATTATATTAGAAGTTATCTATAATGACAACTTTCCCGCACTTCCAACAATGGAAAAAAATCCATTGACCAATTTTGATACCGTTTCAAGAATGGACAATATTTAAAACGTGAAAATGTCACTATCCTTTAACAATGGAAAAACTATAGTGACAAATTTTCCAAAGCTTTCAACAATGAACAAATCTTATAATAAGAAATTTTAACGACAACGTTGAAAAATTCGTCTTTAAGTCATCATTTTTCAATTGTTATTATGAAAAATTTATTTATAATTATATTAGAAGTTTTTTCTAATGACAACTTTCCTGCACTTCCAACAATGGGAAAAATTCCATTGACAAATATTGATACCGTTTCAACAATGGACGACATTTAAAACGCAAAAATGTCACTATTCTTTCAAAAATGAAAAAAAATATAGTGACAAGTTTTCCCTCACTTTCAACAATTAACAAATCTTAAAATAAGAAATTTTAACGGCAACAATGAAAAATTCGTCTTAAGTCATCATTTTTCAATTGTTATTATGAAAAAATTATTTATAATTATATTAGAAGTTATTTATAATGACATCATTCCGGAACTTCCAACAATGGAAAAAATTCCATTGACAAATATTGATACCGTTTCAACAATGGACAACATTTAAAACGTGAAAATGTCACTATCCTTTAACAAAGGAAATATTATAGTGACAAATTTTCTCTCACTTTAAACAATGAACAAATCTCAAAATAAGAAATTTTTCTGGCAACAATGAAAAATTCGTCTTTAAGTCATCATTTTTCAACTGTTATTATGAAAAATGTATTTATAATTATATTAGAAGTTATCTATAATGTCAACTTTCCCGCACTTCCAACAATGGAAAAAATTCCATTGACAAATAATGATACCGTTTCAACAATTGTCAATATTTAAAACGTGAAAATGTCCCTATCCTTTAACAATGGAAAAAATTATAGTGACAAATTTTCCCTCGCTTTCAACAATGAAGAAAACTTAAAATAAGAAAATTATCCCGCAACAATGTACAATTATATTTTGAGTCATCCCTTTTCAATTGTTTTTATGAAAAATTTATTTATAATTATATTAGAAGTTTTTTATAATGACAAATTTCCCACACTTCCAACAATGGAAAAAATTCCATTGACAAATATTGATGCCGTTTCAACAATGGACAACATTTAAAACGTGAAAATGTCACTATTCTTTAAAAAATGAAAAAAATATAGTGACAAGTTTTCCCACACTTTCAACAATTAACAAATTTAAAATAAGAAATTTTAACGGCAACAATGAAAAATTCGTCTTTAAATCGTCATTTTTCAATTCTTATTATGAAAAATTTATTTATAATTATATTAGAAATTGTCTATAATGAACACTTTCCTGCATTTTCAACAACGGAAAAAATTCCATTGACAAATATTGATACCGTTTCAATAATGGACAATATTTAAAACCTAAAAGTGTCCCTATCCTTTAACAATGGAAAAAATTATAATGACAAAATTTCCCACTCTTTCAACAATGAAGAATTCTTAAAATATGAAATTTTTCTGGCAACAATGGAAAATTCGTCTTAAGTCATCATTTTTCAATTGTTATTAAGAAAAATTTATTTATAAATATATTAGAAGTTATCTATAATGACAACATTCCGGCACTTCCAACAATGGAAAAAATTCCATTGACAAATTTTGATATAGTTTCAACAATTGACTATATTTAAAACGTGAAAATGTCACTATCCTTTAACAATGGAAAAAATTATAGTGACAAATTTTCCCACGCTTTCAACAATGAAGAAAACTCAAAATAAGAAATTTTTCCCGCAACAATGAACAATTATATTTTGAGTCATCTTTTTTCGATTGTTATTATGAAAAATTTATTTATAATTATATTAGAAATTATCTATAATGACAACTTTCTGGCACTTCCAATAATGGAAAAAATTCCTTTGACCAATTTTGATACCATTTCAACAATGGACATTATTTAAAACGTGAAAATGTCACTATCCTTTAACAATGGAAAAAATTATGGTGACAAATTTTCCCACGCTTTCAACAATGAAGAAAATTCAACATAAAAAATTTTTCCCGCAAAAATGAACAATTCTATTTTGAGTCATCTTTTTTCAATTGTTATTATGAAAAATTTATTTATAATTATATTAGAAATTATCTATAATGACAACTTTCCCGCACTTCCAAGACTGGAAAAAATTCCATTGCAAATATTGATACCGTTTCAACAATGAACAATATTTAAAACGTAAAAATGTCCCTATCCTTTAACAATGGAAAAAATTATAGTGACAAATTATCCCACGCTTTCAACAATGAAGAAATCTTAAAAATATGAAATTTTTCCGGCAACAACGGAAAATTCGTCTTTAAGTCGTCATTTTCCAATTGTTATTATGAAAAATTTATTTATAATTATATTAGAAGTTATCTATAATGACAACTTTCCCGCACTTCCAACAATGGAAAAAATTCCATTGACCAATTTTGATACCGTTTCAAGAATGGACAATATTTAAAACGTGAAAATGTCACTATCCTTTAACAATGGAAAAACTATAGTGACAAATTTTCCAAAGCTTTCAACAATGAACAAATCTTATAATAAGAAATTTTAACGACAACGTTGAAAAATTCGTCTTTAAGTCATCATTTTTCAATTGTTATTATGAAAAATTTATTTATAATTATATTAGAAGTTTTTTCTAATGACAACTTTCCTGCACTTCCAACAATGGGAAAAATTCCATTGACAAATATTGATACCGTTTCAACAATGGACGACATTTAAAACGCAAAAATGTCACTATTCTTTCAAAAATGAAAAAAAATATAGTGACAAGTTTTCCCTCACTTTCAACAATTAACAAATCTTAAAATAAGAAATTTTAACGGCAACAATGAAAAATTCGTCTTAAGTCATCATTTTTCAATTGTTATTATGAAAAAATTATTTATAATTATATTAGAAGTTATTTATAATGACATCATTCCGGAACTTCCAACAATGGAAAAAATTCCATTGACAAATATTGATACCGTTTCAAAAATGGACAACATTTAAAACGTGAAAATGTCACTATCCTTTAACAAAGGAAATATTATAGTGACAAATTTTCCCTCACTTTAAACAATGAACAAATCTCAAAATAAGAAATTTTTCTGGCAACAATGAAAAATTCGTCTTTAAGTCATCATTTTTCAACTGTTATTATGAAAAATGTATTTATAATTATATTAGAAGTTATCTATAATGTCAACTTTCCCGCACTTCCAACAATGGAAAAAATTCCATTGACAAATAATGATACCGTTTCAACAATTGTCAATATTTAAAACGTGAAAATGTCCCTATCCTTTAACAATGGAAAAAATTATAGTGACAAATTTTCCCTTGCTTTCAACAATGAAGAAAACTTAAAATAAGAAAATTATCCCGCAACAATGTACAATTATATTTTGAGTCATCCCTTTTCAATTGTTTTTATGAAAAATTTATTTATAATTATATTAGAAGTTTTTTATAATGACAAATTTCCCACACTTCCAACAATGGAAAAAATTCCATTGACAAATATTGATGCCGTTTCAACAATGGACAACATTTAAAACGTGAAAATGTCACTATTCTTTAAAAAATGAAAAAAATATAGTGACAAGTTTTCCCACACTTTCAACAATTAACAAATTTAAAATAAGAAATTTTAACGGCAACAATGAAAAATTCGTCTTTAAATCATCATTTTTCAATTGTTATTATGAAAAATTTATTTATAATTATATTAGAAATTGTCTATAATGAACACTTTCCTGCATTTTCAACAACGGAAAAAATTCCATTGACAAATATTGATACCGTTTCAATAATGGACAATATTTAAAACCTAAAAGTGTCCCTTTCCTTTAACAATGGAAAAAATTATAATGACAAAATTTCCCACTCTTTCAACAATGAAGAATTCTTAAAATATGAAATTTTTCTGGCAACAATGGAAAATTCGTCTTAAGTCATCATTTTTCAATTGTTATTAAGAAAAATTTATTTATAAATATATTAGAAGTTATCTATAATGACAACATTCCGGCACTTCCAACAATGGAAAAAATTCCATTGACAAATTTTGATATAGTTTCAACAATTGACTATATTTAAAACGTGAAAATGTCACTATCCTTTAACAATGGAAAAAATTATAGTGACAAATTTTCCCACGCTTTCAACAATGAAGAAAGCTCAAAATAAGAAATTTTTCCCGCAACAATGAACAATTATATTTTGAGTCATCTTTTTTCGATTGTTATTATGAAAAATTTATTTATAATTATATTAGAAATTATCTATAATGACAACTTTCTGGCACTTCCAATAATGGAAAAAATTCCTTTGACCAATTTTGATACCATTTCAACAATGGACATTATTTAAAACGTGAAAATGTCACTATCCTTTAACAATGGAAAAAATTATGGTGACAAATTTTCCCACGCTTTCAACAATGAAGAAAATTCAACATAAAAAATTTTTCCCGCAAAAATGAACAATTCTATTTTGAGTCATCTTTTTTCAATTGTTATTATGAAAAATTTATTTATAATTATATTAGAAATTATCTATAATGACAACTTTCCCGCACTTCCAAGACTGGAAAAAATTCCATTGCAAATATTGATACCGTTTCAACAATGAACAATATTTAAAACGTAAAAATGTCCCTATCCTTTAACAATGGAAAAAATTATAGTGACAAATTATCCCACGCTTTCAACAATGAAGAAATCTTAAAAATATGAAATTTTTCCGGCAACAACGGAAAATTCGTCTTTAAGTCGTCATTTTCCAATTGTTATTATGAAAAATTTATTTATAATTATATTAGAAATAATCTATAATGACAACTTTCCCGCACTTCCAACAATGGAAAAAAATCCATTGACCAATTTTGATACCGTTTCAAGAATGGACAATATTTAAAACGTGAAAATGTCACTATCCTTTAACAATGGAAAAACTATAGTGACAAATTTTCCAAAGCTTTCAACAATGAACAAATCTTATAATAAGAAATTTTAACGACAACGTTGAAAAATTCGTCTTTAAGTCATCATTTTTCAATTGTTATTATGAAAAATTTATTTATAATTATATTAGAAGTTTTTTCTAATGACAACTTTCCTGCACTTCCAACAATGGGAAAAATTCCATTGACAAATATTGATACCGTTTCAACAATGGACGACATTTAAAACGCAAAAATGTCACTATTCTTTCAAAAATGAAAAAAAATATAGTGACAAGTTTTCCCTCACTTTCAACAATTAACAAATCTTAAAATAAGAAATTTTAACGGCAACAATGAAAAATTCGTCTTTAGTCATCATTTTTCAATTGTTATTATGAAAAAATTATTTATAATTATATTAGAAGTTATTTATAATGACATCATTCCGGAACTTCCAACAATGGAAAAAATTCCATTGACAAATATTGATACCGTTTCAACAATGGACAACATTTAAAACGTGAAAATGTCACTATCCTTTAACAAAGGAAATATTATAGTGACAAATTTTCTCTCACTTTAAACAATGAACAAATCTCAAAATAAGAAATTTTTCTGGCAACAATGAAAAATTCGTCTTTAAGTCATCATTTTTCAACTGTTATTATGAAAAATGTATTTATAATTATATTAGAAGTTATCTATAATGTCAACTTTCCCGCACTTCCAACAATGGAAAAAATTCCATTGACAAATAATGATACCGTTTCAACAATTGTCAATATTTAAAACGTGAAAATGTCCCTATCCTTTAACAATGGAAAAAATTATAGTGACAAATTTTCCCTCGCTTTCAACAATGAAGAAAACTTAAAATAAGAAAATTATCCCGCAACAATGTACAATTATATTTTGAGTCATCCCTTTTCAATTGTTTTTATGAAAAATTTATTTATAATTATATTAGAAGTTTTTTATAATGACAAATTTCCCACACTTCCAACAATGGAAAAAATTCCATTGACAAATATTGATGCCGTTTCAACAATGGACAACATTTAAAACGTGAAAATGTCACTATTCTTTAAAAAATGAAAAAAATATAGTGACAAGTTTTCCCACACTTTCAACAATTAACAAATTTAAAATAAGAAATTTTAACGGCAACAATAAAAAATTCGTCTTTAAATCATCATTTTTCAATTCTTATTATGAAAAATTTATTTATAATTATATTAGAAATTGTCTATAATGAACACTTTCCTGCATTTTCAACAACGGAAAAAATTCCATTGACAAATATTGATACCGTTTCAATAATGGACAATATTTAAAACCTAAAAGTGTCCCTATCCTTTAACAATGGAAAAAATTATAATGACAAAATTTCCCACTCTTTCAACAATGAATAATTCTTAAAATATGAAATTTTTCTGGCAACAATGGAAAATTCGTCTTAAGTCATCATTTTTCAATTGTTATTAAGAAAAATTTATTTATAATTATATTAGAAGTTATCTATAATGACAACATTCCGGCACTTCCAACAATGGAAAAAATTCCATTGACAAATTTTGATATAGTTTCAACAATTGACTATATTTAAAACGTGAAAATGTCACTATCCTTTAACAATGGAAAAAATTATAGTGACAAATTTTCCCACGCTTTCAACAATGAAGAAAGCTCAAAATAAGAAATTTTTCCCGCAACAATGAACAATTATATTTTGAGTCATCTTTTTTCGATTGTTATTATGAAAAATTTATTTATAATTATATTAGAAATTATCTATAATGACAACTTTCTGGCACTTCCAATAATGGAAAAAATTCCTTTGACCAATTTTGATACCATTTCAACAATGGACAATATTTAAAACGTGAAAATGTCACTATCCTTTAACAATGGAAAAAATTATGGTGACAAATTTTCCCACGCTTTCAATAATGAAGAAAATTCAACATAAGAAATTTTTCCCGCAAAAATGAACAATTCTATTTTGAGTCATCTTTTTTCAATTGTTATTATGAAAAATTTATTTATAATTATATTAGAAATTATCTATAATGACAACTTTCCCGCACTTCCAAGACTGGAAAAAATTCCATTGCAAATATTGATACCGTTTCAACAATGAACAATATTTAAAACGTAAAAATGTCCCTATCCTTTAACAATGGAAAAAATTATAGTGACAAATTATTCCACGCTTTCAACAATCAAGAAATCTTAAAAATATGAAATTTTTCCGGCAACAACGGAAAATTCGTCTTTAAGTCGTCATTTTCCAATTGTTATTATGAAAAATTTATTTATAATTATATTAGAAGTTATCTATAATGACAACTTTCCCGCTCTTCCAACAATGGAAAAAATTCCATTGACCAATTTTGATACCGTTTCAAGAATGGACAATATTTAAAACGTGAAAATGTCACTATCCTTTAACAATGGAAAAACTATAGTGACAAATTTTCCAAAGCTTTCAACAATGAACAAATCTTATAATAAGAAATTTTAACGACAACGTTGAAAAATTCGTCTTTAAGTCATCATTTTTCAATTGTTATTATGAAAAATTTATTTATAATTATATTAGAAGTTTTTTCTAATGACAACTTTCCTGCACTTCCAACAATGGGAAAAATTCCATTGACAAATATTGATACCGTTTCAACAATGGACGACATTTAAAACGCAAAAATGTCACTATTCTTTCAAAAATGAAAAAAAATATAGTGACAAGTTTTCCCTCACTTTCAACAATTAACAAATCTTAAAATAAGAAATTTTAACGGCAACAATGAAAAATTCGTCTTAAGTCATCATTTTTCAATTGTTATTATGAAAAAATTATGTATAATTATATTAGAAGTTATTTATAATGACATCATTCCGGAACTTACAACAATGGAAAAAATTCCATTGACAAATATTGATACCGTTTCAACAATGGACAACATTTAAAACGTGAAAATGTCACTATCCTTTAACAAAGGAAATGTTATAGTGACAAATTTTCCCTCACTTTAAACAATGATCAAATCTCAAAATAAGAAATTTTTCTGGCAACAATGAAAAATTCGTCTTTAAGTCATCATTTTTCAACTGTTATTATGAAAAATGTATTTATAATTATATTAGAAGTTATCTATAATGTCAACTTTCCCGCACTTCCAACAATGGAAAAAATTCCATTGACAAATAATGATACCGTTTCAACAATTGTCAATATTTAAAACGTGAAAATGTCCCTATCCTTTAACAATGGAAAAAATTATAATGACAAATTTTCCCTCGCTTTCAACAATGAAGAAAACTTAAAATAAGAAAATTATCCCGCAACAATGTACAATTATATTTTGAGTCATCCCTTTTCAATTGTTTTTATGAAAAATTTATTTATAATTATATTAGAAGTTTTTTATAATGACAAATTTCCCACACTTCCAACAATGGAAAAAATTCCATTGACCAATTTTGATACCGTTTCAAGAATGGACAATATTTAAAACGTGAAAATGTCACTATCCTTTAACAATGGAAAAACTATAGTGAAAAATTTTCCAAAGCTTTCAACAATGAACAAATCTTATAATAAGAAATTTTAACGACAACGTTGAAAAATTCGTCTTTAAGTCATCATTTTTCAATTGTTATTATGAAAAATTTATTTATAATTATATTAGAAGTTTTTTCTAATGACAACTTTCCTGCACTTCCAACAATGGGAAAAATTCCATTGACAAATATTGATACCGTTTCAACAATGGACGACATTTAAAACGTGAAAATGTCACTATTCTTTAAAAAATGAAAAAAAAAATATAGTGACAAGTTTTCCCACACTGTCAACAATTAACAAATCTTAAAATAAGAAATTTTAACGGCAACAATGAAAAATTCGTCTTTAAATCATCATTTTTCAATTGTTATTATGAAAAATTTATTTATAATTATATTAGAAATTGTCTATAATGAACACTTTCCTGCATTTTCAACAACGGAAAAAATTCCATTGACAAATATTGATACCGTTTCAATAATGGACAATATTTAAAACCTAAAAGTGTCCCTATCCTTTAACAATGGAAAAAATTATAATGACAAAATTTCCCACTCTTTCAACAATGAAGAATTCTTAAAATATGAAATTTTTCTGGCAACAATGGAAAATTCGTCTTAAGTCATCATTTTTCAATTGTTATTAAGAAAAATTTATTTATAATTATATTAGAAGTTATCTATAATGACAACATTCCGGCACTTCCAACAATGGAAAAAATTCCATTGACAAATTTTGATATAGTTTCAACAATTGACTATATTTAAAACGTGAAAATGTCACTATCCTTTAACAATGGAAAAAATTATAGTGACAAATTTTCCCACGCTTTCAACAATGAAGAAAGCTCAAAATAAGAAATTTTTCCCGCAACAATGAACAATTATATTTTGAGTCATCTTTTTTCGATTGTTATTATGAAAAATTTATTTATAATTATATTAGAAATTATCTATAATGACAACTTTCTGGCACTTCCAATAATGGAAAAAATTCCTTTGACCAATTTTGATACCATTTCAACAATGGACAATATTTAAAACGTGAAAATGTCACTATCCTTTAACAATGGAAAAAATTATGGTGACAAATTTTCCCACGATTTCAACAATGAAGAAAATTCAACATAAGAAATTTTTCCCGCAAAAATGAACAATTCTATTTTGAGTCATCTTTTTTCAATTGTTATTATGAAAAATTTATTTATAATTATATTAGAAATTATCTATAATTTTCAACTTTCCCACACTTCCAAGAATGGAAAAAATTCCATTGCAAATATTGATATCGTTTCAACAATGAACAATATTTAAAACGTAAAAATGTCCCTATCCTTTAACAATGGAAAAAATTATAGTGACAAATTATCCCACGCTTTCAACAATGAAGAAATCTTAAATATTAAATTTTTCCGGCAACAACGGAAAATTCGTCTTTAACTCGTCATTTTCCAATTGTTATTATGAAAAATTTATTTATAATTATATTAGAAAATATCTTTAATGACAACTTTCCCGCACTTCCAACAATGGAAAAAATTCCATTGACCAATTTTGATACCGTTTCAAGAATGGACAATATTTAAAACGTGAAAATGTCACTATCCTTTAACAATGGAAAAACTATAGTGAAAAATTTTCCAAAGCTTTCAACAATGAACAAATCTTATAATAAGAAATTTTAACGACAACGTTGAAAAATTCGTCATTAAGTCATCATTTTTCAATTGTTATTATGAAAAATTTATTTATAATTATATTAGAAATTGTCTATAATAAACACTTTCCCGCACTTCCAACAATGGAAAAAATTCCATTGACAAATATTGATACCGTTTCAACAATTGACAATATTTAAAACGTGAAAATGTCCCTTTCCTTTAACAATGGAAAAAATTATAGTGACAAATTTTCCCTCGCTTTCCAGAATGAAGAAAACTTAAAATATGAAACTTTTCCGGCAACAATGAAAAATTCGTCTTTAAGTCATCATTTTTCAACTGTTATTATGAAAAATGTATTTATAATTATATTAGAAGTTATCTATAATGACAACTTTCCCGCACTTCCAACAATGGAAAAAATTCCATTGACCAATTTTGATACCGTTTCAAGAATGGACAATATTTAAAACGTGAAAATGTCACTATCCTTTAACAATGGAAAAAACTATAGTGACAAATTTTCCAAATCTTTCAACAATGAACAAATCTCAAAATAAGAAATTTTTCTGGCAACAATAAAAAATTCGTCTTTAAGTCATCATTTTTCAACTGTTATTATGAAAAATGTATTTATAATTATATTAGAAGTTATTTATAATGACATCATTCCGGAACTTCCAACAATGGAAAAAATTCCATTGACAAATATTGATACCGTTTCAACAATGGACAACATTTAAAGCCTGAAAATTTCACTATCCTTTAACAAAGGAAATATTATAGTGACAAATTTTCCCACACTTTAAACAATGAACAAATCTCAAAATAAGAGATTTTTCTGGCAACAATGAAAAATTCGTCTTTAAGTCATCATTTTTCAACTGTTATTATGAAAAATGTATTTATAATTATATTAGAAGTTATTTATAATGACATCATTCCGGAACTTCCAACAATGGAAAAAATTCCATTGACAAATATTGATACCGTTTCAACAATGGACAACATTTAAAGCCTGAAAATTTCACTATCCTTTAACAAAGGAATTATTATAGTGACAAATTTTCCCACACTTTCAACAATGAACAAATCTCAAAATAAGAAATTTTTCTGGCAACAATAAAAACTTCGTCTTAAGTCATCATTTTTCAATTGTTATTATGAAAAATTTATTTATAATTATATTAGAAGTTTTTTCTAATGACAACTTTCCTGCACTTCCAACAATGGGAAAAATTCCATTGACAAATATTGATACCGTTTCAACAATGAACAATATTTAAAACGTAAAAATGTCCCTATCCTTTAACAATGGAAAAAACTATAGTGACAAATTATCCCACGCTTTCAACAATGAAGAAATCTTAAATATGAAATTTTTCCGACAACAACGGAAAATTCGTCTTTAAGTCGTCATTTTCCAAATGTTATTATGAAAAATTTATTTATAATTATATTAGAAGTTATCTATAATGACAACTTTCCCGCACTTCCAACAATGGAAAAAATTCCATTGACAAATATTGATACAGTTTCAACAATTGACTATATTTAAAACGTGAAAATGTTCCCATTCTTTAACAATGGAAAAAAATTATAGTGACAAATTTTCCTACGTTATCAACAATGAAGAAAACTTAAAATAAGAAAATTATCCCGCAACAATGTACAATTATATTTTGAGTCATCCCTTTTCAATTGTTTTTATGAAAAATTTATTTATAATTATATTAGAAGTTTTTTATAATGACAAATTTCCCACATTTCCAACAATGGAAAACATTCCATTGACAAATATTGAGGCCGTTTCAACAATGGACAACATTTAAAACGTGAAAATGTCACTATTCTTTAAAAAATGAAAAAAATTATAATGACAAAATTTCCCACTCTTTCAACAATGAAGAAATCTTATAATATGAAATTTTTCTGGCAACAATGGAAAATTCGTCTTAAGTCATCATTTTTCAATTGTTATTAAGAAAAATTTATTTATAATTATATTAGAAGTTATCTATAATGACAACATTCCGGCACTTCCAGCAATGGAAAAAATTCCATTGACAAATATTGATGTAGTTTCAACAATTAACTATATTTAAAACGTGAAAATGTCACTATCCTTTAACAATGGAAAAAATTATAGTGACAAATTTTCCCACGCTTTCAACAATGAAGAAAATTCAACATAAGAAATTTTTCCCGCAACAATGAACAATTCTATTTTGAGTCATCTTTTTTCGATTGTTATTATGAAAAATTTTTTTATAATTATATTAGAAATTGTCTATAATGAACACTTTCTTGCATTTTCAACAACGGAAAAAATTCCATTGACAAATATTGATTCCATTTCAACAATGGACAATATTTAAAACGTGGAGATGTCACTATCCTTTAACAATGAAAAAAATTATAATGACAAAATTTCCCACTCTTTCAACAATGAAGAAATCTTAAAATATGAAATTTTTCTGGCAACAATGGAAAATTCGTCTTAAGTCATTATTTTTCAATTGTTATTAAGAAAAATTTATTTATAATTATATTAGAAGTTATCTATAATGACAACATCCCGGCACTTCCAACAATGGAAAAAATTCCATTGACAAATATTGATATAGTTTCAACAATTGACTATATTTAAAACGTGAAAATGTCACTATCCTTTAACAATGGAAAAAATTATAATGACAAATTTTCTCACGCTTTCAACAATGAAGAAAACTCAAAATAAGAAAATTTTCCCGCAAGAATGAACAATTATATTTTGAGTCATCTTTTGTCGATTGTTATTATGAAAAATTTATTTATAATTATATTAGAAGTTATCTATAATGACAACTTTCTGGCACTTCCAATAATGGGAAAAATTCCTTTGACCAATTTTGATTCCATTTCAACAATGGACAATATTTAAAACGTGAAAATGTCACTATCCTTTAACAATGGAAAAAATTATGGTGACAAATTTTCCCACGCTTTCAACAATGAAGAAAATTCAACATAAGAAATTTTTCCCGCAACAATGAACAAGTCTATTTTGAGTCATCTTTTTTCAATTGTTATTATGAAAAATTTATTTATAATTATATTAGAAAATATCTTTAATGACAACTTTCCCGCACTTCCAACAATGGAAAAAATTCCATTGCAAATATTGATACCGTTTCAACAATGAACAATATTTAAAACGTAAAAATGTCCCTATCCTTTAACAATGGAAAAAATTATAGTGACAAATTATCCCACGCTTTCAACAATGAAGAAATCTTAAATATGAAATTTTTCCGGCAACAACGGAAAATTCGTCTTTAAGTCGTCATTTTCCAATTGTTATTATGAAAAATTTATTTATAATTATATTAGAAGTTATCTATAATTACAACTTTCCCGCACTTCCAACAATGGAAAAAATTCCATTGACCAATTTTGATACCGTTTCAAGAATGGACAATATTTAAAACGTGAAAATGTCACTATCCTTTAACAATGGAAAAACTATAGTGACAAATTTTCCAAAGCTTTCAACAATGAACAAATTTAAAATAAGAAATTTTAACGGCAACAATGAAAAATTCGTCTTTAAATCATCATTTTTCAATTGTTTTTATGAAAAATTTATTTATAATTAATTATATTAGAAATTGTCTATAATGAACACTTTCTTGCATTTTCAACAACGGAAAAAATTCCATTGACAAATATTGATACCGTTTCAATAATGGACAATATTTAAAACGTAAAAGTGTCCCTATCCTTTAACAATGGAAAAAATTATAATGACAAAATTTCCCACTCTTTCAACAATGAAGAAATCTTAAAATATGAAATTTTTCTGGCAACAATGGAAAATTCGTCATTAAGTCATCATTTTTCAATTGTTATTATGAAAAATGTATTTATAATTATATTAGAAATTGTCTATAATAAACACTTTCCCGCACTTCCAACAATGGAAAAAATTCCATTGACAAATATTGATACCGTTTCAACAATTGACAATCCATATACTTAAAGCTAACCTGCTTTTTAGTTTTTCGTGCAAAAATGCTATTTATACGCATGCGCGAGCATTCAGCTAATCAGCTAGAGGCTTTTACTATCTTCAGACGCGATGTTTCAGCCAATGAGGTGAAGGCTTTTTCCTCTCTCTAGAAGCGTATGTGTATTACGATTCCATTTGGATGTTCGGTTATTGAAACTTTATGGATTTCTTTTATTAAGGTATTTTTTCATTTTACCGTATTTATTTTCTTTTTAAGTCGTATGTATTTTACTACTTTGAATTTTTTTTATAACTAACCCTTTTTTGAGAGAGAGAGAGAGATATCGTGGCACGAAATTCCGCTTCCGCAAATCGTTTCCGATGTAAACAAACTAAGATGCAACTGTAAAATTTCAGATGATTAAATTGAGGTTTTCTCAGCGACGATCACAGTATTTTTACCAAATAATTTTTGTATTAATCAAGCTTTTTTGGTTATTAAGCATAGCTAAACACAAAAGAAAACTTTGTTATTTTAAGATTTTGATGTGAATTATTTGCGTACATTTATAAGGCGAGTTTCACTGAATAATTCAAGAAAAAATATCTCAGCTGAATGT